>JAZDUH010000228.1:1062500-1587500 GCA_036419115.1 Scarus forsteni | reverse complement strand
CTCTGATTGGCTGCTGTCTGCCTCTTTCTGATTTCTTACTGGTCCTGATGGGGGAGGGGGTGTGGCCACACAGAGAGGAGGAGGACCAGCTGCAGAGAGAACAGGAGAACTTCAGAGTCTTTAATTTATCAAAATATTACCAAACACACAGTGAGGACATCCCGGCTGATGCTGAGGGCGTTTTCCACCACGCTGTGTCCACTGTCGTTTTTATTTTCTGTCTGTTGATCAAAGCTGACTCTGCTCTTTACCGTTTACCCCCATCGTCACTCTGATCCTCACGAACGTCACCATCAGTCCTCAAACAAGGTCGTCATGTATGGAGAAACCTGAACATGCAGCTGATCCAACAACACAACTCAACTTTTTAAATCACAAACAGAGCTTAGTTAGCTCAGATTAGATTAGACTAGCTCTGTTAAAACAGCTCAGATTATCTCAGGTTATATCAGACTAGAAGAGACTGGACATAAAGTATGATCAAATATAAGTGAAACATTCATAAAGAAATAGAAATCTAAATGAAACAATTAAAAATATAAATCTGAATATGTGGGTTTAGCGTTGTAGTGTTAGCGGTAGCTGAGGTCGGGCAGGTTTCCTCTCGTTAGCAGAACAAACAGGTCGCCGATGATCTCAGGTGTTGAGAGACCTGCTGGTGCATTGCATTGTGGGTAACAGCACAAGGGGTCCGAGGCACACTCCTCAGTCTCTGAGGCGTTCTTATTGTCTGTCCTTACCTGGATTGAAAGGGGGCGGGGCCGATCCTTTAGGGGGGAGGGCCAATGGGCTGGAGGAGGGAGGGGCCATGGGCGGGGCTCCAGAGCCTGTAGACCAATCAGAGGAGACGATTGAGTGAAGAAGGCTGGAGAGCATTTGAACACTGAGGTGTGACAGCAGGACCAATCAGAGAGCAGGAGCAGACACACCTGAGCTGCTCTCTGATTGGTCAGGAGTGTGTTTGCTCACACTGACCAGGTGCTGCAGGTGGAGCTGCTCTCCTGCTCAGGAGGTTCCTCTGCGGTCCGTGGGCCTTCTGGAGGCCGTATGAGAACTGAGGGGGGTCGTTCCAGCCTCGCTCCTGGTTACCTAGGCAACAGAGTCAGGGTCAGAGGTCGTGATGTAGGCGTGGGCGTCATAGGGATGTGTGTTAATGAGATTAATGACATCAATCGATTCTGTTTATCTCTAAATGACTCCTGTGGATGTGTGGAGTCAGTCTCAAACACTCAACACGTTTCTGCTGTTTACCTCCCTTATCGAGCACTTAGCATCTGCTTGTCCAAATTAACCAAACTGACCCTTCACCTCACTCAATGCAGCCCACCAATCATTTAAAAAAAAAAAGTATACATATCTATATCTATATATAATTATATATATATATAAATTGCTAGTACATGTTTTGTTTTTTAAAAGTCATTAAAATAATATGCTATAAGTGTATCTCTAAATATCTGTTATGAGGCATTAAATATGATATATAGTATTAAAAACAAAGATAAAGTCCTATCGTTGTGCTTTAAAACTGATAATCAGTCTTTATCCCAGTAAACAGAAGCTTCTGTTGGCATCAGTCATGTGCTTCGCTCATTAAATTACATTTTTATTTTGTTTGAGATAAAATATATTGGTATAAAACTTTTTTTTATTTTTTGCTGTTTTTTTTTATTTCTGTTTTTCCCACATTGATAGTGTCTAACAACATGTGACAGTGTGACCTCTTGGTAGCCGAAGTTGCCCGCCCCTGGTCTACCATGGTCAAGTCTTTGCTGTTGTTTGTGCTGACTGCCTCTAACGTGATGTCTGTGGTTTGCAAAGTGGGCAGAACAAAGGGAAATAAACTGATAAGAGAATTGTTAATAAACATTATTAAAGATAAATATAATAGATATCTGCTATAGATATTTGCATTAAAGAGGACGTATCATGCTTGTTTCTCCTTTTCACTATGCCAGACTAGGATGCCTGTAAAGCATTTCTGCCCTCAGTACAAGTCATTTAGTTCCTTCATTGCCCCACAATAGCGTTCTCAAAATCCTCATTTTAGGCCATTATCAAGCTCTCATTGAAACACGAGGATCTCAGGATGACCTAAAGTAACCTCGCAGCGTCACAGCCCTTTGTGCTCTGATTGGTCAGTTCTATCGGGGGTAGAGCCAGCCTGTCCTTCTTCTTCTACTGTATTTTCCGGCAGGCTCAAAGCAGCGACCACGTATTGAGTCCCCCTACAGGCCAGAGCTGGTAATGAGTGAGTGTGAGCTAGGGATCTATATACCCCTGCTGGTGGATGTGTTCCTCGGTGACGGTTTTGTGACTAACAGACATCACAGAGGAGGAAGTGTTTTATCAGATTACTCCAATAAAAAGAAATGTACCTCGTGTCGTCACGACGATTTAAATCTCGCGGACATCTCGCAATGACCTATTTTCAGAGGCATCAAATCTCGTTCTAGGATATCAGAAAAAACACAATATCTCATTTTTTGAAAATTAAGGGGGTGTAAGGTCTTGTTTTCAAATTTATTATATTATATGTAAGTATTAAATCATGCATCAGCATGATATGTCTCCTTTAAACAAAATCAGTTCTGTCAGGTCTGCAGGTAGTGGCCTTTGATAAAACCCAAAGTTAAAACACACGGTGAAGCTTCATTTCATTATTACGGCCCTCGTCTATGATCAGTCTACCTGCAGACCTGAGAGCACCTACTGTTCAGATTTTTAAAAGCAAACTCAAGACCTGCCTTTTTAGTCTAGCTTTTAGCTGATTATATTTATTATTGTTATTATTATTATCATTATTATTGAATCTTATGTATTTATTTTAACCTCTTAATATATTTTATTATTCCATTTACTTCAGAATCATTGTTTGGAATTTTATTATCTGTTTATTGATTTTCTTTCCACTTCAGTGCATTTTATCTCATTTTACCATATTACTATTTAAAATGCATTTTATTTACCTGTTTATTTTAATCTTATTTCTTATCAAGATTTTATTTCATTTTATTTATGTATTCTTATTGTTTTTAATTATTATTTTAGTCTTAGTGCAGTGTTCTATGGAGCAGTGAGAGTGCCAAATTACAAAAATAAATCTATAAAAGAATAAATAAATAAATGAATTAATAAATAAATTATATAAGAATCTAAAAAAGAATAAATAAGAAAATGAATACATTATATAACAATCCATATAAGAAAAGGCTAATAAAAGCAGAAATATAAAGACAAATTTAAAAATAAATATAAAAGTGCTTAATAAATAAATAAATGAATAAATAAATGAATACATAAATAAGTAAAGTAGCTATATAAAGTGATATTAATCAAAGAATAAACCCTTAAAAGAAAAGGCTAATAAAAGTATAAATATAAAGACAAATAAATAAACGCATTTAAATCACATTATAATGTCACTTTAAAAGTGAAGGAAATATGTGCAGAAAAATATGCGCAGTAGGAATGTGCTTGCGTCACATGCACAGGAGGAATCCCAATCAAGAAGAAACATGGCGGCGGAAAACTTGTCAGAAGAACTGGTCGTGGTTAGAGAACAACATAATTATGACGAAGTACATGTTTTAGGGGCGGTAGAGGACGTTATGGGAAGTGTTCTGAGGAGGTACTATGTGACCTTTGACCCACACAGACATCGATGAGCTCATGTGGTGAGACCATAGATATACATAGAACACTAGATACGTCAGCGCGCTGTAGCAGCCCGCTAAGCGATGTGCCTATGTGGCGGCCATCTTGGGTAGGTCAGCATTCCCTTCAAGGCAATACATCTACACTGAAAATAAGTCATGACTTGCTCATTTTCTAAACTGATTTTCATAGATGTATTGTTATAAGTATAAAAGATAAATTAGTATAATATATTGGAAGTATGTTTTAGATAAAGTAATCATATTATTAACATTTAAAGTTCCTTCTTTCTTTTTTCTTTCTTTCTTCCTTTCTCTCTCTCTCTCTCTCTTTGTGTGTGTATATTTATATATACTATGTGGTAAAACATATTTCAAACAGAAATCATGCCAATAAATTAAAGGTACTTAACCATTATACTGGAGACAAAATGCATTTAATTTGATAAGTACCTTGTATAGTAACATTTCAAAGATTTGAGAGCAATCCTTAAGGATTATTGGTATTAATCCTAACAGCGAGTGATTCATGAAAAATTATTTGCATGTATTATTATTTGCTGTATGCTACTACCCGAGAATATTTGATAATCGTTTACTAGATTATGTACAATATCAATCACATTGAGGGTTACAGAAGTTTGTCATTAAATTAGTATTCTGTATTTGTATGAATTATAATTCATATAAATACAGAGTAAGAAAGCCCATAGGCTTTCTTACTTCTGTTGGAAGTATTTGTGGTAGTAATGTAGTAATAGTAATGCGATTAGTAGTGGCAGCACACCAACTACTGCTAATACTGACACTGCAACAACAGTGCTATACTAAAAGCTGACACTACTTCTACTGCTCTAAGGGCCATTTATACTATTACTATTACTGTTTCAGTGCTCCTACTGATTTTTGTGTAACTGTACTAAAGGCACTATTAATCATCCAATACTATCAATCATCATCATTAATCAAACCACCTATGGTCAAGCTGCTAGCTCCAATTAGTGTTTTGCTAATAGCAAAGTAGTTGCTGAAGCTCTCATAGATTGGAAACTCTTAACATGATTTAATAATGAAAAAAGAGCAAAAAAATATTCTTACTTATGAAATGTTAAATCGCGTTTCAATTGTTTGGCCTATTTTACAGCTGTATGCAGGGTAATGTGCCGACATCTTTAGTGTTTTTAATCTTCATGCCTTTGATCTCTCTCTCTCTCTCTGTTCTCTCTCTCTCTCTCTGTGTCTCTCTTTTAGTCTTCTCTCTCTCTCTGTCTCACTCCTCTCTCTCTGTCTGTCTGTCTCTTTAGTCTCTCATTCTCTCTCTCTGTGTCTCTCTTTTAGTCTCCCTCCTCTCTCTCTCTCTCTGTCTGTCTTTCTTTCTTTCTGTGTCTGTGAATGTAAACAAAGCATAGCCTGACATATTTGTCCTTCTTCCTCGATTGGTTTCCTTCTGCGCCTGCTCATTTATGACATGCGCACATTTTTCTATATTTTTTGGAGGAAATAGGCGCAGAAAAAATAAAGAGGGGGACAGCAGGAATGTTGTTGTACGCAGGCGCAGAAAGAAACCTATTGAGGAAGAAGGATGGTGGCTGAAAACTTGACAGCAGAACTTTTAAGACTGGCTAAAACTACAGAACACAACAATTACGACCGAGAATATGTATTGTGGACGGTAGAGGACGTAATAGAAAGTGTTGGTATTATGTGTGCACTGACCAACACGGACATCGACGAACTTGTGTGGGGAAATCTTGAGAATGTAACTAAAACAGACACAGAAAGAGCGAGAGACAGAGAGAGAGAGAGGGAGATAAAGAGAGGGACAGAGAGAGAGAGAGGGAGATAAAGAGGGGGAAAGAGAGAGAGAGAGAGAGGAGGGAGAAAGAGAGAGAGAGAGGGAGATAAAGAGGGGGACAGAGAGAGAGAGAGGGAGATAAAGAGGGGGACAGAGAGAGAGAGAGGGAGATAAAGAGGGGGACAGAGAGAGAGAGGGAGATAAAGAGAGGGACAGAGAGAGAGAGAGGGAGATAAAGAGGGGGACAGGGAGAGAGAGAGGGAGATAAAGAGGGGACAGAGAGAGAGAGGGGAGATAAAGAGAGGGACAGAGAGAGAGAGAGGGAGAAAAGGAGGGGGACAGAGAGAGAGAGAGAGAGGAGGGAGATAGAGAGAGAGAGAGGGAGATAAAGAGGGGGACAGAGAGAGAGAGAGGGAGATAAAGAGGGGGACAGAGAGAGAGAGAGAGAGAGGAGCGAGACTAACACTGAGACAGAGAGACAGAGAATGAGACAGAGAGAGAGAGAGGGAGAGAGGAGGGAGACTAAAAGAGAGATAGAGAGAGAGAGAGAGACGAGGGAGACTAAAAGAGAGACAGAGAGAGAATGAGACAGAGAGAGAGAGAGGGAGAGAGGAGGGAGACTAAAAGAGAGACAGAGAGAGAGGGAGAGAGGAGGGAGACTAAAAGAGAGACAGAGAGAGAGAGAGAGAGGGAGATAAAGAGAGGGACAGAGAGAGAGAGAGAGGGAGATAAAGAGAGGGACAGAGAGAGAGAGAGGGAGATAAAGAGAGGGACAGGGAGAGAGAGGAGGGGAGAGCTGGAGAGAGAAGCTGGAGTCGAGCAGGTCCACAGCAGCAGGCCGTCTCTCCACACGAGCTCATCGATGTCTGTGTGGGTCAAAGGTCACATAGTACCTCCTCAGAACACTTCCCATAACGTCCTCTACCGCCCCTAAAACATGTACTTCGTCATAATTCTGTTGTTCTCTAACCACGACCAGTTCTTCTGACAAGTTTTCTGCCGCCATGTTTCTTCTTGATTGGGATTCCTCCTGAAGCACATTTATAAGCTATTCCTATTATATTTATCTGCACATATTTATTTTTAAGTGACATTATAATGTGATTTAAATGCGTTTATTTATTTGTCTTTATATTTATACTTTTATTAGCCTTTTCTTTTAAGGGTTTATTCTTTGATTAATATCACTTTATATAGCTACTTTACTTATTTATTTATTAATTCATTTATTTATTTATTCTTTTATAGATTTTTTATAATTTATTTATTAATTCATTTATTTATTTATTCTTTTATAGATTTATTTTTGTAATTTGGCACTCTCACTACTCCATAGTGTTCCCTCATTTTTTAATGAAAGATGGCGTTTCAGTCCTCTTACTCTGTTTCCTGTTAGAATCTCTTCTTCATGTCGTTGTATGTGTGTGCACGTGAGTGCACGTGAGTGCACGTGAGTGCATGTGCTGTATGTGGACTGTGAGGGTGGGGGTGAGGGATGGGAGGGTGGGTTGTATCTATCATTGTATTTATTTATTTACCTTTGATTATTCTAATTTTATTTTCTTCATTTCTGTGTGAAGAAACTTTGTGCTACTGAAAAGTTCTGTACAAATAAAGTTTGATTGACTGATATTGATATTGGTCCGATACAATAAAATAATTAATAATAAAATAACAAAATATCAGATTATATCAATGATTTATTAATTTAGTTCAGTTTTAGAATATGTTTATGTCCAAGTTAAACACAGTGGTTATTTTACAAGTTAAAATATAAGTTTATGGATTTTTTTGGATTTCTTGAAGTCACTTTTCAAGATCTTCTGCTTTATTTTTCATTTCTTTTATTTAATTGTTCTACATTTTTATGTTTAAGGCTGTTTATTGAACCCATTGGTTAATAACAAATAGGTCAGTTTTTCTCATACCTATATGCTGCCTACTGTTCTCTGTTTGAGTAATCTGACCTGATCAAGACTTTTCTTACAGTCCAGACTATAAAATAAGGAATAAAAGTCTGTTTGAGTCTGCTGATATCGTATCTGATGGATATCTGTATGGACCAATAATCAAGGCTGATATATTGGAGGTGAAAAAGTCATATCAGGACACCCCTAGCCTTTAATAAAGAAGAGCTCTTGTCAGCGTCAGGATGCTAAAGTCTGCTAAAGGCTTTACTAACCTCTGATTAATGTTTCTGCAGAGTCTAACATGTTTATTTTTCTAAAACCTTCAGGCTGTTTAATCCTTATTTTTACTCATTTCTGGAATAGAGTCAGTCCAACTTTAACAATACATGATATACTCAATACTAAAGCAGTATACTAGAGTACAGTAAGTATTTGTACTGCATAAGGATGAAAGTGTCCGTCTCTATAACCCATGTTAGTGTTAGTTTTTATTTCTATCAGTTTTGGTCTAAATTATGATGAAGAAAACAACAATAAAGACCTCTTAGCTAAACACACACGATATTATCAGCATCCACAGAAACTGAACTTATCTACAGCTGATTTATCGGCCCTACATATCAGACACACATCCTCAAAATACACAAATGTCCCATGATGCTTCACTTTGTCGTCACGGCTACATTTGTTTAAGAGTTAAATGTTTTCTTGTGTCTTATCTGTTCCTCACATGTGTCCTCCCATGACTTTTCAGAAAGTAAAGACTTGATGAAAAACAGTGATGACTTCATACATTTGGGCTAAAGTCCACTGGCGTACACCCCTACCCTTAGCTACATGCTATGCTGCTCTTGTGTGGAGTTTTAATGTATGTAATGTAATGGAAAATGTTTTTTATTTGCCAAAAGAGTCGAGCACCGTTACAGCTAAAACACAGTAACACTATAGGGATGTATTTTATCTATTTATTTATTTCTATAGCACATTTAAAAACAGAAGTTAACAAAGTGCTCTAACAGACAGAACAAAGGCAGAAAACAAAACAGAATAAAATCAACAATCAGAGTCAGAGGAAAAGGCACAGACGGTCGTGTTAACTAAAACAACAAAACAAGAGAAAATATGATAAACTGTGGATTGAATCAGCTGGTAAAATGAATGACAGGAAGATAACAGGACAGTAGACAGATCATAGATATACAGGGATAGAAGACCTGATAGAAGACTGGTAAAAGGGAAAACAGAAATAATAAATACATAAATATAAATAAATAAAATAATAATAATAAATACTACTAATAAATCAATACATAAAATAAATAATAAAATAATGATAATAGAAACTGGGTGTGTCAAAACAATAAAAGAAAGTAAAAATAGGAATAAAATAATGAGAAACCATGAGAGGGATAAAACGCAGATAAAGCAAGTAAGTTAAAAGAGTAAATAAATAAATAAATAAATAAAATAATTATTTGCACAGTGATAAAAATTATTATGTACAATGATAATTCAAAAGCATTGGTATGAACAGATTCAGTTACTCATGATATTAACGGATAATATTACACCCCTATATGTCAGCATTGGCTTCTGGAGATATTTTGTTTATGTTATGTCACTTATTATGTCTCTAAACGTAGATTATGTGGTACAGTTATAATGAAAAATACACCTGACATGTAAAAAACACTTTGTTGTGTCCTTATGTTGGTTATGACGGCTTATTGGATACAGGAAAAAAAACAATATTGTGCACCTGTAGTTTAAACTTTGAAAAAATATTATTTTAATGTCCATGTTTAAAGCAGCACTACGGAAGATCGCTTGACCGGAAAGAGAACTCAACTACCCATGAGCTCTAGCGCGCGCATACTGTCGTAAAGATACAGATCTGCCGGTCGCGTGCGTTTGTTTTGTAGGTGAATCACAGAAGCCAGGACTTCACTCAAAAGTATTCTTCTGTCTTCAGCAGCTGTTTGCAGGATGGATAGCGACGAGGTAATGTATTTATTTTTGACTAAATGACGATGTTAAAAATCACTAAGTTCAACTTGGTTTTATTACCGTGAAGTCGCCCCTAGGGATGGGAATTGATAAGATTTTATCAATATCGATGCCGTTAACGATCCTGCTAATCGATCCAGTTCTTAAACGATTCCCTTATCGATTCCTGCAGATTTCCCATGTGAGCAAATGTTGGTCTGATTTTCAGTGGCAACAATGTCAAACACATGTCACAGCATGTATAACTGCCTCTGCAAATTGCTGGTGTGTCCACTCACGTAAGGTTGTGTAGTAGGTGCAGTTAGGATTAAGTCACAATTCTGATACTTCTGAACCCTGTCAGTGGATGGAATTGATAAGGGAATTGATAAGCAAAAAGATTAATGATATCGATTCTTTGGTGGAGCTGTTAACGATTCTCAACTGGAATTGGTTTTCGATTCCCATCCCTAGTCGCCCCCGTCCTGTTGAAGCGATAAAGTGAATAAAAGTAAAGACAACAACAAGCTGGTGATATCAGACACTTGAAATAGGTCTAAACAAAACTACATACTGGTACGTTCTGGATTTGTTGTGCTGTACTTTTTTCCTATCAAGTTTTTTTGAGGAACTTCGTCATAAATTAGTCGCCAACATACCTGATAGTAGTCGGACATCCCTCCTCGTCTTTTATTTCACGCCAGCGAGTGAACGCCGAACCGATGTTTATTCCTGTCCGAGCATTCAGCTTGTTTTTCTCTCGCTTTCTTTGTTTTGTATCCTCCGACAAAACTTTTCTCTTCCTGACGTTGTTGCCTCCGCCATGGTTACAGCTCTGCGATTGGCTTTCACTGAGACTTCCGTGTTTTAAACAAATCGGGAATCGGGGGAAGTGACGTATGCCGTAAAGCAGTCCAAACGTGTAGTTTTTTTAGTGTGGCAGGGTTCCCACCATCCACCTCCAAGTTACATAGCGCCAGTTAAAGGGATACAGACCACTCCAGACCACGACAGAGCTGTCATTCAACTCATTGTAAAGTGGTGGACCATCACAATGAATATCTAAGGATTATATTATGTTTGAAAAACTACATAGTGTTGGTTTAAATCTTGATCTAGTGCTTGTTTCTGGAGTGTTCTTTATGTATCCATGTTAAGCGTTATAAAGTCAGTAAGTAAGTAAGCTGCCATGTTTTGTCATGATTGAGCATCCCTAGAACAGACACCACTGAGCCCTACCAAACCTCATTTAACTTTCGTCTGTTTGTTAATCACAGGTAGGAAGTAACTGCAAGAGGGAGCGTGAGATACTTTTCCATAAAATAATAATGATAAAAAATAATGAACTCTAAATAAAAATCTAAGCTCAATCTAACTGATTTGTTCTGCTGTTCACACTCACTCTTTCTGTGATTTACTATCAGACTGTGAAGAGAAAACAGAGAAGCTACTCACTTTAAAACTCTCATCTTTCACATGTGTCTTTGCTGTTAGCTGAATGTTTAACAGCCGAATTAAATATCGATATGTTGTCAGTCTGTAGCTGAATTATGGGAGGGTTTGGTCTCTTACCTGAGGCAGAAAGCTGAAGGAAGTTTAATGTTCATGTTTTTCAAAGAGGTTTGGCAGTGTTCTGTCCCTGCTGTTAGCTCACCAGTTAAAGTCATAGGTGAGCCCTCAGGCTCCAGCCAGCCTGAGAGGAAGTCTCTGAGTGATATCACCTGTATTAATAATTCACACTTTACCTGGTTTCACGTACATGTCCTCCATGTTGGAGCCCTCCATGCCCACTGCCTCTCTTCTCAGTGTTGCTAAGCTAACGGCTAACGGTCGAGCTAAGCCGAAATAAAGTCATTCAGAGTCAGTCAAAGCGTTTGTGAGCAGAAGAGGAGAACCGACACCTGTTAACATGGACACGAAGCCGACGGTGACACCCCAGTGCACTGTTTAGTTTGGTTAAAGGTCTGTTTCCGTGTCAAGCTCCTGGATTAGCATGACGACTTCCGGTCTGATGTCAAAGTAAAATGAGATCGTTGACGCCTGAGTTTGTAGCCGCATTAGAGCAGCTGATTATTTAAAGGTGCAGTGTGTAGAATTTAGCATTTTAGCGACATCTAGATTCTAGAATGAAGCTAACCGTAGCCAAAACGTCACGTCGCTGAGCAACGGAATCCTGTGAAGACCAAAAAGGATCCTGAACACAGCACACAGTTTATGTTGTGTGTGTGTTTATACACACAGTTTGAATCCCGAGGACAGAGTAACAACTTTCTATACATCCACTGCCATCCTCTCCTCTTCTTCACCTGCATTCAGGTAGATTTCAGAACCGGCGGACAGATTTGTGTTTTGTTCTTTTTGTCCCTAAAAACCACCCGTAGACAACACGGTGGATCAATATGTCGGCCTACGACCTGTGGTTGTCTGGATCCTGGGGCTGTTTAGGCCAGAAAATAAGATTTATGAAGCCCTGAATGTAGAGGTGCCACTTTCTCACATAAAAATAAAGAACAACAAAATCCTCAAGGTCACGACCCCCACCGGCTGAAGACTGGAACACCAGAGGTGAAACAAACATGGATCATCAATACAAATCAATTTAACTGAATGACTCTTCAGTTTGAGATCAGTACTGGCAGATACCAGCCTAAACCTTTCATGCATGGTGTCTGCCACTGTAAATAGATATTTGAAATAGATTTTAAAACCCTTTAGGATGCAGTACGATGCCCAATTATCAGGGGGAGAACTCCAAAACACTGACCCCGAATTTAAAAATATTAACTTCGCCCTTTTTTTTATTATTATTATTTTTTTTACCATATTCAGATATTGCATCATCAATCCAGAACATTCGACGGAGAGAATATTCGGCATTACACCTGTATTTAGATTTTACATAATGTTGTATTTTTTATTTAAAATTACACATACACATACTTCAGACTTTTCTTTTACTTTTAGTACTCTTAAAAGTTTGTCAAAGATGTTTGTGGATCTATAATAGTATATTTAGTTCCACTAAATTACTATTTATACCACTGATGCATGGTGAAGTAGACTGATGCATAACTCCCTTAAATTTAACTAAAAAAAATGAACATGGTTTTTAACTTGTTTGAAAGTAAAAACAGACATTGAAAATACTATTCCTTTGTGATTTAATAATTCGTGCATGAAAGGGTTAATAAATAAAAATGGTAGATGTGGACATTTGGCCTGAAAACCTCCAGTATGAACTCAAAACAGGATGAAACATGAAATTGCTGAATAAGGGAAGATACATATTTCAGAGGGCGGGTGGCAGCACAGCCTGAAGCAGGTTGATGCATTTCCAACACTTTAAAACATTTAAACATTTAAACATAACATAAAACTAATCAAACACATTATTTCCTCATTGTAACAGTTCTTCTTGGTAATCCTATCCTGTAAGAACTCGGCTTGTTGCCCTTGAGAGGAAAATTGTATGTATGTGGGTTTAATTCATAAAAACTTGTCAAATCCTCTTAAATCAAAAGTACTAAAGGCCCAATATGGTCCCAGGGCCACCCGTTTCCCATCCCTGAGCTCGACATAATAATAGAGTTATTTTACTTTAGTGTTGAACTCTGCCGTTCGAGTTTGATCTAAACGTATGCTTTTATTTTGGAGGATGGCTGGTCTCACTTCCTGTACAGCTGATGTTCTTCACAGCTTCCTGCCGTCAGAACTCTTCCTGGACACGTGGCCGGTGTGTCATACCTGCTGTGACGTAGGGCGACCTCTGGGGAGCGTCAGGTGAGCTGGGCTGATGAAACGCTCTGTGTTAGAGACAGAAGAATCCGATCAGCTGATTGGATGATCCTGAAACAGCAAAATAAAAGAGTGAATATGATGGACGAGGCTGAAACAAAGACCAGAGGGTTTCAGATTCTGTGACTGCTGTCAGGACAGGCAAAAACACTGTTTAATGGGACCAATTAAAATATAAAATAAATACATAAATATAAAAAATGGAGATATAAGGCAACAGCAACATGTCCTTATTAAATATTAACATTAGTTAAACAGGATCATCAGAAACATTGGCATAACTTAAAGCTCAAAGCAGCGTTGGACGGGTCCTCGCTCTGTCCCAGGTACTTCATACCTGTTTGACCTCCATTTTATGGGATTCATCCCTTTAAACTGCTCTAAATTAGACTGATACGTGTACCTGCAGCTCTGTCTAGAACAGGGGTGGGCACGTGGCAGCCCGGGGGCCAAGTGCTGCCCTCCACATCACTAAATGTGGCCTGCCATTTATTCCCAAAAACCATCAGCTGTAAACATGAAGAAAACTCAGATATCCAATGGAAATAATTCTATACAATCTAATGTAAGTTATTTATAACCTTACTTCACTATTACAGTGTCTCTAAATCTCTTTCATGAAGCGTTAACATTATATCAAGTATTACTCAATACTATATTTAAAATGGCAACAGCAAAATATTTGAGCTCTAAAAATTTGAAAAACATCATTTTATCGATTTGAAAAAAGCTTCATTGGCTTTAATTCCATGTATATGAGCTAAATTTGCTTGAATTCTGGATCAAGTTAATTTGATTATGCATAATAACTTGTATTTATGTTGTAATATATGAATATTGGCATGCTAATTTTATGACAAATTTATATTCTCAAATATCATTTATCCAACATTATTTTTCATTATTGAGAGTTTCTGAAAATTTGTAACCATGTGGCCCTCAGGCTGGGAAAAATGGTTTTATGTGGCCCTCTTGGTAATTAAAGTTGCCCACCCCTGGTCTAGAGCCTCAGTCTTTATAATGGGAGTGTATTACACTTTCTATTCTCCCTCCTTCAGTCACATGACCTGTAGCACATCATCCTGATCTGCTCCTTGTCTCAGGAGCCACAGAAAAACACAAAAAAACTGCCGCACAGATGCCACAACTTTGAACAAATCTCTCTAAAAATTTGATATTTTTAATGCAAATTTTGTCAGGAATCCATCCATGTAATTTATAAAGCTGTAATTCCTTTTGTTTTTTCTGTAGAGGCCTAACTGACACAGGATGTCTCTTGCTCTTCCTTCGTGCCCCGTTCATTTGAATGGGAGGAGCTGCGAGGGCTGTTTCAGGTTTCACCAACTTTGAGGGCTCATCATTCAGAAACCGTTTGAGAAACGACAAATTCCTTCATAACTGTTGTTCTTCAATGCCTCCTCTGTCATCTGTCTGCTTTTCAAGCTGATAACATTTACGACCGAAGAGGAGATCATTTTCTGAATAAAGTGTTTTTAGATTCATGTTTTATTTTGAAATGCAAATTTTACTTTGAAAGGTTTTATTTTGAAAGGCAAATTGCCAGCTTCCTGTTTGAGGTAGGTCAAGGGTGTCAGCACGTGATTTGTGGGCGTTGATGAGACCTATGTTTTGGCGTTGGTTTGGTCTCTCTACGACATCCCGAGTGGCTGTGAGGTCTGTTTTAGCGTTTCCAGGTGGCGCCATAGAGCACATTTAGGCTTGTTTGGGCTGATTTTTTTCATTTTATCAAATTTTTAGCTGAGTCTGAGGTGTGTGCCAATTTTGGTGAGTTTTTGAGCATGTTTAGGGGGTCAAATTAAGGTTTTCATGTCCGAAAGTATAATAATAAGAAATAAACGCCACAGGAACAAACATAGCTCCAGCTAGACGGGCCTTTCCTTTGAGCGAGGACCCCAATTAACCAAATAAAATAACAAAATAGACAATACTTTCACAACCAAAGGGGCTCCATGGAGATAAACATTGACACAGAGCTGTATTATTATGACATTACACAGGAGCTCTCTCTCCCTAAAAAGAAAAAAAAACAAAATGTTATAGCAGTATGAAAAATGGCAAAAAAACTGAACATTTTTAGCATCTCTACCTGTAAACAAGGCCTAAACTTAAATCATTTAACTCTGTCTCTATCTGAAAAGAACATTGTTGGGTTTGTTTTTAACTGTGGGTGCAATTCAATAAAAAAAAATCTAATTTTTATTTTAAAAAATCGGCAGCAAAAATTCTAACTTATTAATTCATTTGATATGATCATACACTCCGAGTCCATCCAGGGAGATAAAAGATCAGATGTCAAAGGAACAGTTTCCATGTGAAGATGCTGAGATTTCGTTGTCCCAGTATAAGCATAAATAAATATTTAGAACATGTAATGACCATGTGGGTCAGGGCCTGTGCGTGTGGAGCTTGTTTTTTCTTCCTGTGCGTGTGTGGGTTCTCTTAAGGTGCTCCAGCTTCCTCCCACAGACCAACAACATGCTCACATGTTGATGATTGTATTTTATGACGATCATGTGATGTTATTGTGTATCAGGCCAAACGTTCTCACCTGTCCGTACCTGTGGTCTGAAAAACTCTTTCATTTATGAAGCTTGTCATGTTTTTTTTAACTGTTGACAGAAGATTGATGATATCAGAGGCTTTGAGAGGCTGTGGTGAGAATCTGTGCACAATCCACCCTGAAACATGCAAACAGGTGAAGCTCAACATCCATGATCGAGACAGAAAATGTTTACAAAATTTACAAAATGTACAATTCTTGATTTGATGGAGCGGTTTAAAAAGTGTGTTAATGTCATTCTTGTTTAAAAGTTCTTTGGTAATTATCTGTTTTTATTATTATTATTATTTATTTATTTATTTATTTAATAGGGACCGTGCACAGAAATGAACATCTATTCGAAGAATAGAGGGTTAGGGTTGGGGTAACGCTACCTAACCCATGGAGAGAGAGTAGTGATGGTGACGTACTGTAACTATGCATACCAGTTCATTGCTATTAAAGTGGTGAATGTGATTACTGTCCATGAGTGGGGGGCAGAGTTCAGTAGCCTCACAGCCTGTGGATACAGGCTTTTGGTCAGTCTGGATGTTCTTGCCTGTATGGACCTGTACCTTCTCCCTGAGGGCAGCAGACGGAAAAGGTGGTGGGCCGGATGGTGGTGGGCCGGATGGTGGTGGTCGCGCAGGATGTTGTGCACTCTCCTCAAACAGCGAGCGGAGTAGATGGTGCTGATCTCTGGGAGAGTCGTTCCAATGATTCTCCCTGCGGCTTTTACCACCCGCTGAAGTGCCTGCTGCTCAGCCTTAGTGCAGCTAGCGAACCACACTAAGAAACCATAGGTCAGAACTCCACTTATGGCACAGGTGTAGAAGGTCACCATCAGCGGCCTGGGGATGTGAATGCTCCTCAGCTTCCTCAGGTAGTAGAGGCGTTGCTGTGCCTTTCCCATAGCCAAGGCGATGTGTTTGCCCCAGGACAGGTCCTCAGCCACTGTTACCCCCAGAAACTTAAAACTTTCCACCCTGTCCACCACATCACTGCCTATGGAGAGAGGTTGATGGTTGATGCGCCTCTCCCTGCGAAAGTCCACGGCTATCTCTCTGGTCTTTTTAGGGCGTTTAGGGCCAGGTTGTTGTTATGGCACCATGACACTAGATGTTGTAGCTCACTGCTGTATTTTGTCTCATCGTCGTTGGTAATCAGTCCGAGCACTGTGGTGTCGTCGGCAAACTTGACGATGAGATTGGTTGCAAAGGAGGCTGAGCAGTCGTGGGTAAACAGCCTGTAGAGCAGGGGGCTCAGAACGCACCCTTGAGGGGCTCCGGTGTTCATGACAAGGGTGGAGGAGGTGTTCTTGCCCACTCTGACACTCTGTGTGCGGTTTGTTAAGAAGTCCACAATCCAATTGCTCAATGTGGTGTCGAGTCCCAGCTGGTGGAGTTTGGACTGGAGTTTGTACGGCCAGATGGTGTTAAAAGCCGAACTATAGTCCACAAACTATAGTTCGGCTTTTAACACCATCCGTACAAACTCCGGTACAAACTCTTCACTTGTAGGGAGGAGGAGGGGGAGCGGGAGGACAGGGGAGGAGTGAAATAGATCTGTATGGATCACAACAACATTCCACTAATAACCGTAAGTTTTTGTTAACATATAAAACTTCACAACTGCTCGTATTACTGCCACTGCTGTATTTTTATTATGCTGACATTCCCACTGCTGCTACAGTGTACAGTCTAACTATCTGCATTGTAGTTTATTCATGCCTGTCACCTTAACTGCTGCATCAGTGTTAAGCTTTATTTACTAGTATTGTAGTTTATTTATGTCAGTTATTCTACCTGGTTAGTGCTAATGTTAATTATTTTATTTTTAATAGACATTCTAATTTCTACTGTAAAGATAACTTATTGTTCTTGTGGTTTATTTATGCTGTAAATCCCCACTGCTGCTGGAGTGTACAGTTCAATTATCACTATTATTTGTATTTTGCTGTATATAACCTGTGTTTTTATCTTTTTTATTTCTATCTAATCTGCACATTTTTTCTGTACTATGGTGTTACCTGCTATCTATCTATCTATCTATCTATCTATCTATCTGTTATACATTTTTAAAATGCTGCAAACATGAAATGATTTAATAGTCAGACATGCTGCCTGATCCACAACAACGTCGCTAATGTTCCTCAGAAATGGACCGTTTGTATTTTTAGACTTTGGGAAAAGTTTGTCTGCTATTTAAAATTCTGAATAAATAAATTCTCCTCCAGTTTTTGGTTTTAGAGGTGTGTGTTTGTCCCACTGTGCTCGTGTCACTTCATTTTCACCTGAATCCTCCAGACACTGAAGTTCTGTTTGTGACTTTAGCGTAATGGAAACGCTAATCTTTAGCTTCAACAGTGAAGGTCGAGCGAGGCGGGGGGAGAGAGAGAGGGAGGGGGAGTGATGACATCATCAGGGGGAGGAGAGAGAGGGAGGGGGAGTGATGACATCATCAGGGGGAGGAGAG
Source organism: Scarus forsteni (assembly GCA_036419115.1). NCBI lineage: Eukaryota > Metazoa > Chordata > Actinopteri > Labriformes > Labridae > Scarus > Scarus forsteni. The sequence continues at coordinate 1,569,323 of JAZDUH010000228.1, read as the reverse complement.
AGAGGAGAGAGAGGGAGGGCGAGGAGGAGGAAAACAGCATCCTTCATCCCTGAGAGAGGAGAGAGAGGGAGGACGAGCGAGGGGAAGGAGGGACGCCGGGGAGGAAATAAAAACAAAAGAGGAGAAGAAGAAAGACAGACTGATGGTGTCGCCTAGGAGACGGACCGAGGGACGAGCGACATCCACCCAGAGAGGGAGAGAGAGAGAGACGGGCCGGACAGGGCTTTAGCATCAGGCAGCAGGGCCTCTGAGTGTGTGTGTACGTGTACGTGTGTGTGTGTGTGTGTGTTGTGTGTGTGTGTGTGTGTGTGTGTGTGATCAGCTGATTGGACCACACACGGAGGAGGGTGGAGCCATGATGGGCAAGGACTACATGTTAGCCATCATCATAGTCAACTATGACGGTGAGACACACACACCTACACACACACACCTACACACACACACACATTCACACGCACGGGGCAAACCGGGGACCGTGTTTACAATCCTGCAGGCTTACGGGGACGCTGCTGCCGGTGTGTGTGTCAGAGTGTGTTTGTGTGTCTGTGTGTGTTAGAGTGTGTTAGTGTGTGTCTGTGTGTGTTACAGTGTGTTACAATGTCGATATGTTAGTTTGTGTTAGTATGTGTTATTGTAAGCTAGCGTGTTGGTGTGTGTTACAGTGTATTAGAGTGTGTTATTGTGTAAGTGTGGTTATTTTATTCTAGTGTATATGTGTGTTAGAGTGTGGGTTAGTTGTGTTAATCTTATTAGTGTGTGTTACAGTGTCAGTGTGTTTGTATTATTTTTAATAGTAGTAGTTGTGTGTGTTGTTGTACGCTAGTGTTTATTTGTGTGTTGTTTTGTGTTTTGCATGTGATGTGTGTACTAGCATGTTGTTTGTATTCGTGTGTGTAAGAGTGTGTGTGTTAGTGTGCATTAGTTGTACTAGTGTGTTGGTGTGTATTTGTGTTTGTTGTGTGTATTGTTGTGTTGGTGTGTAGTGTGTGTATCAGTGTGTTATGTGCGTGACTGAACAGCTGCAGACTCAGACAGTAATGTGGGTCACTGTGGTCTGAGCAGAGTGGCACAAACACACACACTGACCCACTGTGTGTGTTAGTGTGTGTTTGTGTGTTACTGACCCACTCTGCAGCATCATGCCACCCTCACCTGCCGGCTCACTTTGATGTTCACTAAGCTCCTCCCCCTTTGGCGAGGCCTGTGGGAGTCAGTATTTACGTCTCTGTATCAAAGTTAGCCGTTAGCAATATCTCGGCTTTACCGTAAGCTAAAGTTAGCATGTTTGGCTAACCTCCAGGGTAGGCGCTGATATAAAAGGTCACTCCATGAATCTTAGTAATATTCAAAAAAGTGAACCGAACAGAGAAATGTTTATTTCTGATCAGGACTAAACAATCACAATTAAAAAATGTATCTATCTAAATACGTCTGTACAGGTTGTGCAGAGAAGCCAAACTCTCCAAACTCTCCTCTGTTCCACAGATGTTTTTATCATGTGAATAAAACACCGTCCCTGATTTTTCATTTTTAGGACAAATACGAATGTTTTAAATTGGCAGGACTCATGTCCCATATCTTCTCTGGTTTTGAAGTAAGTTGATAGTAGCGTCATAGTGCCACCTACAGGCCTGACATATGAACTACAGTGTTTTCGGTGTTTTTCTGTGGACGGAAACATTTAATGAAGAGATGCTGTGTTTACAGACATGTCTAAAAAATGAAAGATCGTTTTCATCCCGTCATGGAAAAACCTTTGGTGGTAATAACCATAACAGTCATAATTAGCTATGTTTAAACTTCAGCTATTACAAAAGAAACAAAAGGGACAAACTGACCATTTGTCAAGCTCCGCCCCTTCCAACAAGCAGTCCTCTGTTAAGCCCCGCCCTCCTTACCTTCTGAAATTACTCACTTTTATTCATATTTAATTCATTTGGTTCAAATTTTCCCAAATGAAATAATAGAGACTAAACTACAGTATAATGTGTAAAGAAAAATCTAAATCTTTATAAATATTTAAACATAATCAAAATTAAACTGCATTGATTAAAGGTGTAGTGTGTGGAAGTTGGCAGCATTTCGCCAAACAGAAATGGTGAATATGGGATATAATCTTTCTATTTGTATGTAAAGTCAAAATAGGTGAACAATCATCCTCATAAACTTTGTTTTTCTTTTTATTAAGATAGAAAAATCTTTTTATATCTATGTACCGTGGGTCTCCCCTCTGTGGAGGCTGACATAGCGATCCACCATGTTGTCTACGGGTGGGTTTAAGGACAAAAAGAGCAAAACATGATTTTTGAATATGAGTCTACAAAAGTTTACAAACCTATAATCATCATCTTAACTGACCTATAATCTATAAAACAATAGTTACACATATGAATGACAAACCCTCTCCTGGTAACTGTTGTAAATGATGCCCTGTTCACGATCCCGTTTGGTCTTTTCGTCTCTTAGTGATGTGATGTTTTAGAAACAGACGGGCTCATTCCAACATCTGAACACTATACTCATTGCACCTTTAAGGCTGCCGACACAGGAAGTGCTTGACTGTGAAACCTGTGATCAGGGATCCTCTGGTTCTGGTTGGTTGGTCAGTTATCCAATCAGAAAACCAGCAGAGGGTTGTTGTGCAAGTTTGTCAAACTAGTTTAACGAAAAAGCTTCACCTCAGCAATCATCCAAAACCCATGCGAAAATGAAAAAAAAAACAAAATAAAACTACAGAAAGACATAAAAACATGATCAAACAGAAAAGACAGGATAAACATGCAAAACCGTTCATTTGATTTACATATGCAGGAAAGAGTGGGAACTCCATTGTTAGGTAGAGTTAGAGCTTCATGTCCCAACGACATCGACCCTGCTGCCGTCACCTAAGTGCAGCTACTGATTAAACCTTCACATCCACAAAGATCCAACATCTGATTCAAATCTGCTGCAGATTAATGAGCAGCGTCAGCATCATGTAGGTCATAATGTCTGCTTATTCAATAAGAGCTCTGATGTATGGGAGGAAGTGGAGGTGGGAAGACATTTTGATATTGCATTACATGGTCATCCTAGATCAGCGTATCGCTGTGTCAGCAGCTACATTACAGATCTACATCCTCCAGTTAGAGTCTATCATAATGGTTCTTTAAAATCAGTGTTGATCTAATCTGAAGGATTTTAACATCGCTCTGGTAGTGGGCGGGGCTTAATGAACTCAGGCATGACATCCTGAACCTCTGATTGGTCCCTGGATGTCTTCTGTCCATCACATGACCTCGCTCTGAAACAAGGTCAAATCAGACCCCACTTAGATAGAAGAACAGGAACACTCAAACACACACGGTGACGAGGACAGTGAGGTCATGATGACAAGAACACACACACACACACTTACACATTTACACACACACACACACACACACACACACACACACACACACACTCTGTGCTCACACAGATGAGTCAGCAGGCGTCACGCTGACCTCAGATCATCGCTCTGTTTTCATTTTTATAAATAACTCCCTGTCTGTGATGATTTAGTGTTAAACATCAGGAGGATGGACGAGGTTGGATGTTTGGTCGAGTTCAGGTTAAAAAACATCAGAACAGCTTCATTCATCCGTCATCTGAAGCTTTGGTTCAAGAATTACCAAATCTTATTTTGTCCTTTATTCTAAGATACACTTACAGTGAGGATATGAGTTGGGAAACACATTTTTATCAGGGTCCTCACCCAAAGGGAAGGTCCTCTGGTCTTTGCTCTTCCAATTGTTTTCACTTTGTTTCTTTCTTCTTCTTTTTCTCCTACCACCTCTTTAAACCTTAATTTGACCCCCTAAACACGCTCAAAAACTCACCAAAATTGGCCCACACCTCAGACTCTGTGAAAAATTTGATAAAATGAATAACTTAACCTCCAACATTCCAAAAGTAGCTCTCTAGCGCCACCTGGAAACAATAAAACGGACCTCACATCCACTAGGAATGTCATAGAGAGATCAAACCAACGTCAAAACGTAGATCTCATTGAGACCCACAATTCACGCACTGAGACCCCTGACCTATCTCAAACAGGAAGCTGGCAATTTGGATTTCAAAATCAGAGCACACTGGATCATCCCCATTTCCCACCACGATTTGATACCCTTAAGAAGCTCACAGCCAGACCAAAACTGACACACATGCCGGATACAGTGCAAATTTTCATAACATTAAAAAATATAACCCATAACGCTCCAAACTGTGCTCTCTAGCGCCACCTTACATATGGCAAATGTAAGGTGGCGCTAGAGAGCCACAATATGGCAAACAAAAATGGTCACCACAGCAACAAGGAATATCATAGAGAGTTCAAACAGATGTCGAAATGTTTGACTCATTAAGACCCACAGTTCACGCACTGACACCCTTAACCTATCTCAAACAGGAAGCTGGCACTTTGCCTTTCAAAACTGATTTTCAAAAAATGATAACCTCCTACGCCATAAATGGTATTAGCTTGAAACGCGGACAGATGTGAGAGGAGGCATTGCTGAACAAAAGCTGTGGGAATTTGTTGTTTCTCAAGCGATTTTTGAATGAAGAGCCCTCAAAGTTGGTGAACTCTGATAAAGCCCTCATCGTCCTCCCATTCAAATGAATGGAGGACGATGGAACAGCAAGAGACATCCTGTGTCAGTTAGGCCTTGACAGAAAAAAAACAAAACAGTGTACAGCTCTATAAACTACATGACTGCATTCCTGACAAAATTTTACATAAAAAGGTCTTTTTTTAGAGATTTTGTAAAAATTGTGGCTTCTGTGAGGCGGTGTTTTTTGAGTGTTTTTTGTGGCTCCTGAGAAAAAGAGCAGTTCCAGATGATGTCACAGTTCCATACTGCAGGTCATGTGAGTAAAGGAGGAGCAATAGAAAGTCTCATACACAGCATTAAGGTGCGTTCACACCGGACACTACTTGTACTACCTCGGCGATCACTCTCCATGTAAAGTCAATGTACAGCCGCGTTGGGGTGGGGCTAACCCTCCCGCGATGCGACAGCTGCATTTCACACTACCACATAGCTCGTCGCGCGATGTGAAAGTAAAAAAAAGTTGATCAATCAGCAGGTGTGCGCACGTGTGACGGTGCCCTAGACAGACAGTTTGTCATCCGGACTACAGAGTAACAATCCATGTCCGTGTGGGAAACATTAGTCAGTGAGGACATTAGTTCCGCCCAGACGGACCACGGTAAACTCACAGATGCTGCTGCTGCATCATCAGCTGCAGAGTTTTGTGTTTGATAAGTGAATGAAAAGGAAACAGCTGGAATAATGTCCGCTTATACATCCTATTATATGATATATGATATGATCACGGTGAAACTCGAGTTGACGTGACGTCACCGAGCGTTGGCAACGGTGACCAAAATGAGGTATTTATGGGCGCACGACGATACGACAGTGGGCGACGTGATTTTGGTAGCTGGGTTACTTGCGGTGTGAATGCAGCATTATAAAGACTGAGGCTGCTGACAGAGCTGCAGAAACACATAACTAACTTAGAGCAGTTTAAAGGGATGAAACCCTCAAAATGGAGGTCAACGGGGCATGAGGGACCTGCGACAGAGCGAGGCCTTTGAGCAGCACTGACAGCTCTTTTCCCTCTGGTCTGGTCTGGTCTCAGGACCAGAATCAGGATCAGGACCCCCTGGTGGATCATGAGTCTGCTTGTTGCTCTCAGAGATGGTCAGCTCCATTGATCTCCCCCTTGATCAGCTGAATCAGCGTTTTGTGTCTGACGTTCATTAATAATTCAGACCGTCTTCAGTTTCCTCTCTCACGTCATCTTGTTCCTCAGCCTGACCTCCGCTTACTGAAACTCGTCTCACTTTTTGTTCTGAGAAATGCCGCCATATCACGATGACGTCAGAGTTAGCCTAACGATGGGAGGTCATCGGAGGTCATTCCGTTAAGCCTGTTACATTTTCATAAGACAGAATGATCCACAGAGATAGTCACAGTCAAAATACTTTTTAATGATTTATTGTTTTAGTTTACAAAATATAAAACAACAATGACAGTGAGCTGAAGTCCATCCTAACTAGAAATCACTTTGGAGAGCACGAACCCGCTAAGCTCACATATGTCACATCTATAATCAACATTTCTATGATAAAGTTTCCATCATAATCTGATTCATGACCCTGAAAACACACACAGCTCTCAGAGTTGTGTTGATTCATTATTAGTTAGTTATTGAGCAGAAGCCATCGTTCACTGATGGAGGTTTTCTGGATCAGCACCAAAATCTGATCATGTCTGAGTTTGAAACAAACACATGACCTCCTCAGCGGAGGTGAATATTCAGTTTGAAAGAAACACAAGACGTCAAGGATCAGTGCTCAGTGACCCCTGACCTTTGACCCCACCAGTATCTATACGTACATGCAACCTCCAGGTAAAGACCCCCCCCCCCCCCCCAGAACGGAAAGCCTTAATCAACCAATGAAATGAAGACATTCTTTTTTTCTTCTTCTTTTGTAATTATTTATTTTATTTTTATTTTTCAACAAACATCGTACAGACAGTATATCCACTTTATTTTTACAGAATAAATGAAACAAAATAAATAAAATAATAATAATAATAAAACAAACAAAAATAACACATAGAATAAAATAAGACACGCAACAAGCCTGTGGGGTATTTGTAATCATTAGATGATCAATATTAAACAGGTTCATTTTGACAATATACTAACTTGGATTTTACACACAGACTCATCCAGGGCCTCTTCAGTGAGGATTGGATGAGGATTGCAAACATGAAGCAGCATCTATGAAAACCAAGGCTTCTACGTTGTTGTGAAGTAAAGTCGTTTATGCTGTTTTGAGATACAGAGGAAGAACTCCAGCAGATGGTGTCACAGGTAGACAAATAACAAGCTGAACTGAATGTACTGTGACCACCTGGAAGGAAACATGGTCCTTTGTTACATCACAAAATAGATCCTAACACGTGGGCCAGCAAAGTTTTTGAGCAGTGATCATTTTGTTGACTAATGATCCTCGTCATAGCCTTCATCCACAACCCCCCTCTTCCCCTGACGGAAACCAGACAGCAACCAACAAAAACCAGCACGCAAGAACAAAAACCCAGACCCAATCGACCAACACCCTCATCAACAAAAAAGAAAAAAAAGAAAAAAAAAAAGAAAGAAAGAAATGAAGACGGTCTGGGGGGTCACTTGGTTTCAGTGATTTCCATCAAATGAAACACCAAACCAGATCTCTGCCGGTCGTTATAAAGACTGTTTTTAGTTATCTGTAAACTTTAATTAGAAAATACCTGGACAGACGTGTTTAATGTTCAAACAGGTGACTCTGGAGGAGACCAACACGTCTGCCGACTGCCTCACATCATTTCGTTCGTTTTCCTACAGACAACATCTGGACCGATCAGAACCTGCTGTTGGACCCCGACCTCCCCACCGGCTGGAGAACCATCAAAGACTCAACAGGGACTTATTACTGGCACGTTCCCACCGGCACCACCCAGTGGCAGCATCCCCGCCTCAGCATGACCCCACAGCTGCTCCACACACAGGTAACTTAACATTTATTTATCAATCCAGACATGATGCACCAGTACGAGTTTAAACAGTCGTAGATAAAGATAATAAACAGCATAAATATTAAATATTAAATAAATGACCCAAAGCAGCACAGACAGGCAGCGTGGATCTACTGGTTGGTTCAAAAGTTTGTCTTTAACCCTTTGCTGGTCTCCTGTGGTGTACAGAAAAAAGACAAATGCTGATAAACTACACTCCCAAAAGTATTCTCTCACCTGTCTTGACTCACATATGAAGTTCAGTGCCATCCCATTCCTAATCCATAGGGTTCAATCTGACGTGGGTCCACCCTTTTTCAGCTATAACAGCTTCAACTCTTCTGTGAAGGCTGTCCACAAGGTTTAGGAGTGTTTATGGGAATTTTTGACCATTCTTCCAGAAGAGCATTTGTGAGCTCACACACTGATGTTGGACCAGAAGGCCTGGCTCTCAGTCTCTGCTCTAATTCATCCCAAAGGTGTTCTATGGGGTTGAGGTCAGGACTCTGTGCAGGCCAGTCAAGTTGATCCACCCCAGACTCTGTCCTCCATGTCTTTATGGACCTGCTTTGTGCTCTGGTGCACAGTCATGTTGGAAGAGGAAGGGGCCAGCTCCAAACTGTTCCCACAAAGTTGGAGCATGGAATTGTCCAAAATGTCTTGGTGTGCTGAAGCATTCAGAGTTCCTTTGACTGGAACTAAGGGGCCAAGCCCAGCTCCTGAAAAACACCCCCACACCATAATCCCCCTCCACCAAACTTTACACTTGGCACAATGCAGTCCCACAAGTATGGTTCTCCTGGCAACCTCCAAACCCAGACTGGTCCATCAGATTGTCAGATGGAGAAGCGTGATTGGTCACTCCAGAGAACGCGTCTCCACTGCTCTAGAGTCCAGTGGTGGCGTGCTTTACACCACTGCATCCACGCTTTGCATGTCACTTGGTGATGTGAGGCTTGGATGCAGCTGCTCGGCCATGGAAACCCATCCATGAAGCTCTCTGCACTGCTCTTGGGCTAATCTGAAGGCCACATGAAGTTTGGAGGTCTGTAGAGATTGACTCTGCAGAAAGTTGGCGACCTCTTCACACTATGCGCCTCAGCATCCGCTGACCCCGCTCCGTCAGTTTACGTGGCCTACCACTTGGTGGCTGAGTTGCTGTGGTTCCCAAACACTTCCACGTTCTTATAATCCAGCTGACAGTTGACTGTGGAATATTTAGGAGTGAGGAAATGTCACCACTGGATTTGTTGCTCAGGTGGCATCCTATCACAGTTCCACGCTGGAATTCACTGAGCTCCTGAGAGCGACCCATTCTTTCACTAATGTTTGTAAAAGCAGTCTGCATGCCTAGGTGATGATTTTATACACCTGTGGACATGGAAGAGACTGGAACACCTGATTCTGATTATCTGGATGGGGGAAAGAATACTTTTGGACATATAGTGTATATGATGATGTTTTAGCAGTTAGCCTGCGGGCACGTTTGGTCGAGGGTCCCAGATGGAGTTAAATTAGAGAGATGCACTGAAGGATAATCTGAACCCCGAAGCCACGACGATGAGGAGGAGCCATCAGAGCACTGACTGTAGAGACAGGAACCAAGGCAGAGACCAGATGGTCCCACATGTTAAACCATCAGGATCTTCTTCTTCTCTCTCCAGCAGGAGGAGCCTGAGCAGCAGAGCTCCAACACAGGCACAGATGGACCACCTGAGGCCAGGTAACGCACACACACACACACACACACACACACACACACACACACACACACACACACACACACACACACACACCATCTGTGCTGCTTACTGTTTATTATTGTTTTGTGTTTGCCTGCAGGTCGTCTTGGCACGAGGATTATCTCACCAACCACGATCCAGATGCCAAGGTAACACAACAACCACAACAATAACAACACTGACATTAACACAAACCAAAAACATCTTCACCAACAACCACATGGTCGTCAACATAAACAATCCAACTACAACTTTTAGGACAAGTTAAAAGCAAACTACTTAAATGACATAACAATATGAACAACAGACTCACAAACAAACAACGACACTGCCAAGTTGGCCATCTTGGAGAGGGGTAGTTCATCTATAGAAAAGCCATCACACCAGGTTATTACAATCTTTGTTTCTTTGCTCTTAATGTTTGATAAAATAATCTCAGAAATCACGGAAAGGTTTGATGTAAAGATAAAATTAACTTGCTCCATTGTTCTCATTTAAAGAGGTAATTATCTCACAAATACAGAAAAGAATCAGTTGACTACAAACATTCTGTATTATTATTTATTTAAAGTTTATCCATCAGCGACAGAATGAATTAAGAGAACATCGCTGCAGCATTTAGCCTGAGCTAACTTGCAAATGTCCAACTCTAGTTGGGCCTTTAAAGGCATAAACAACAATAAATACTGAACAACAACTCAACAGTTACAGACAGAACAATACACAACGATAAATACAAGAATAAAACAGGTAAAACAGACTCGTTAATGACTTTTAAACAGAGTCCTCTTAAAACTGTCTCAGCTTTAAATGATTTCAGTTTTAGTTTTGAAAGTGTAGCTCCACATTTTGACACTTTAATAAACTGATGTCTGAAGTTTGGATCAAATCAAATGTTAAAAAATGTTTTCCCATGACAGTGAGTTATGAATAGTTCAATCACACAATTACTGCGTTAAAGTTGTGCTGGGAGGTCAAAATTAATATGGCTGCCCCTGGTGTAAACAGTTATTAAGCTCTAATCTCTAATATTTTGTTTTTTAGCACGTCTGACTCCTGTCTTTGGCACTAAATCAGCCGTATGCACAGGACTGTTCGATATAGAAATGCTGACATAGTGACATTTATGCTGCGTTCCATTAACCTCTAAACTGGGAAGAGGGAAGTGGAAGTGATGTCATCTCCGAGTTATCAGCGTTTTAGTTTAAAAAAACATGCCGATCTACCAGGCTATTGTTAGCTGTTGTTAGCACGCCCTGTGTTGTTGTTCACAAATATCACATGAAGAATGTGATTATCACTATGGCAGCATTTTTGTAAATATAAGTCTAACAATACTATGTATACAGCAGATCTAGAGCAACACACCCCAGTCAGAAGTGCAAATAAACAATACATTACATTTTACAACCCTCCACAACACCTCTCCAAGATGGCCGCCATATTACGACGCAGCTCTGCTCTAATCTGAGGCGCTCTTTAATCGTACAGCTTTAATCTGATTTAATCCCACTCTGGATCCTCTTTACATCGACTCTCTGTTCATTAATCCGTCTCCATGTCCGTCTGTCCATCTGTCCGTCCGCAGTGTTTCGCCGTGCGCTCGCTGGGCTGGCTCGAGGTGGAGGAGGAGGACATGTCCCCGGGTCGCAGCAGCCTCGCCGTCAGCAACGTCATCCAGCAACTGTCCCACTGCGGCAGCCCGGAGCAACGGGACAGGCCGGGGGCGTGGGGGGAGGTGAGGCCCCTGCACCTGTTTGGTTCATTATGAGGCCCTGACCATCCAGTTGGATAAGAGTCATTATGAGGCCCCTTCATGTGTACTCATCTGTTTGGTTCATTATGAGATCAGCACAAGGCCCCGACCATCCAGCTGAATAAGAGTCATTATGAGATCAGCACAAGGCCCCGACCATCCAGCTGAATAAGAACCATTATTAGGCCAGCACAAGGCCCCGACCATCCAGCTGAATAAGAATCATTATTAGGCCAGCACAAGGCCCCGACTATTCAACTGGATAAGGATCATTATGAGGCCCCTGTCAGCTCATCCTCTGCAGACTTTACCCACAGAGGTGATGCTGTAATCACCACTATTTCCCAGCTTGGGGTTAATAAAGTACTTCTATGTATCTATCTAAAGCTAAAGATTAAATAAAGGTTAAAAACAATTTTAAAAACGATCATAAAAAAGCTCATTCTTCCCACAGGGTGAAATGTGCAGGGTGACAGCAGTGCTGAAGAAAAAAAGTCTACAAACATTTTTATAAAGACTTAAAAATAAAACTAAAAACTACACTCTCTGAATTATTTACACATAACAAACTCGCACAGGTTAGGCTGAGGTAGTGAGGGCTGAGGCAGTGAGGGCTGAGGCAGTGAGGGCTGAGGTAGTGAGGGCTGAGGTAGTGAGGGCTGAGGCAGTGAGGGCTAAGGTAGTGAGGGCTGAGGTAGTGAGGGCTGAGGTGGTGAGGACTGAGGTAGTAGTGGCTGAAGTAGTGAGGGCCGAGGTAGTGAGGGCTGAGGTAGTGAGGACTGAGGTAGGGAGGGCTGAGGCAGTGAGGGCTAAGGTAGTGAGGGCTGAGGTAGTGAGGGCTGAGGCAGTGAGGGATGAGGTAGTGAGGGCTGAGGCAGTGAGGGATGAGGTAGTGAGGGCTGAGGCAGTGAGGGATGAGGTAGTGAGGGCTGAGGCAGTGAGGGCGGTGCACTGCACAAAGGTAACCTGATGTAACGGTCTATTTCGGTTTGTTTTCAGGGTCGTGAGATGATGCTCGTTCTGAAGAAAGACACTCTGACGTTATTGGACCCTTTAGACCACACCCCTCTGCACTGCCAGCCAATCATTAACATCCGTGTCTGGGGAGTGGGCTGCAACAATGGCAGGTGAGCCAATCAGGGAGCAGGGCACTGAAAAAGGTGATCATACGGGACAGACCTTTATCAGACCTGTTTGGATCTGGGCTGTGAACATAGAGGATAAATGGGAGCTGCAGCTCAAATAGGCTCTAGTGGACACTCGGGTAACTGCAGCTTTTTACACTTTTACTCTGCCCGGCCAAAGAAAAAGTCGCTCCACCCCAAAAACCTCACACACTCTAGTCTTTCACTGTCCCTCCTTTAGCTTTGATCACAGTCTCATTCTCTGTCTCATTGTTTCTTTAAGCTTCTCCAATGTCACAGATTTGTCCCAGATCACAGCACTGCCCCCACAGGCTTGGACAGTAGGCACTAGGCATGATGGGTGCATCACTTCAACTGCCTCTCTTCTTCCCCTGATGCTCCCATCACTCTGGAACAGGGTCAATCTGGACTCATCAGACCACATGACCTTCTTCCAGTCCTCCACAGTCCAATCTTTATGCTCCCTAGCAAACTGAAGCCTTTTTTCTGCTTAGCCTTACTGATTAGTGGTTTTCTTAAGGCTACACAGCTGTTCAGTCCCAATCCCTTGAGTTCCCTTCACATTGTGTGTGTGGAAATGCTCTTACTTTCACTATTAAACACACCCCTGAGTTCTACTGTTGTTTTTCTTTGGTTTGATTTGGCCAAATGTTTAAGTGATTCACCGATCACCATCATTCAGGATTTGATTCTGACCACATTTCTTCCTTGAAGACGATGGTTCCCCACTATCCTTCCAGTTTTTAATAATGTGTTGGACAGTTCTTAACCCAGTTTTAGTAGTTTCTTCAATCTCCTTAGATGTTTTCTCTGCTTGATGCCAATGATTTGACCCTTCTTAAACAGACTAACATCTTTTCCACGACCACAGGATGTGTCTTTGACATGGTTGTTGAAGAAATGAGAAGCTGCTCATGTCATCAGCTGGAGTTAAAGAACTTGTTTCAGCTGAAAGATAATCACCCATGCAGGAATTATCCAACAGGACGCTCACACCTGTTTGATTAAATACAGGTGGAGACTTTTGTTTTTGGCCAGGCAGTGTTTATTCCTTTAGTCCCTCTGTGGTCACCTCGTGTTCATGCCGTCAGAGCAGCAGTGATCTCGAGCTGTGTTTGAAATCGTCCACTCCCTCACTTTCCCCTCTGTAGTGTAAATGAAATAGTGGACTACATAGGGAACGACCAAAGAACATTTCGGACACCCCCTACCATCGTGTTAAAGATACTTTAACGTTTTTTTACATTTATGAATGAAAGCAGCTCCTAACAGCCTCCATTCTCTTCTTCTTCTATGGAAAAGCACGGCCACGTTGCATTGTGGGATACGTGAGTACAATATAGGGTACATCGTATGTACACTCACTTTTGCTGTGCATTGTGGGTATTTTATAGTGCACTATATAGTGGATGAAATTATCTGCTGAGAATTCGAACGACACTACGAAACGGCGAACACACTATATAGAGACTGTATCTGTGATAGATAACGATTTCGAACACAGCTCTTAAATGTGAAAGTGAAGCGTCTCCTCATTTCCTGTTTCCTTTTCTCAAAGTATTTGGGATTATTTAGGGTCCTTGGATAAATATCTGACATAAGGTCTGTGGTGAACATCAGCATCAGAGATTTTAAAGATTATTTCTGAAATTTAAAATAAATTTGGATCCACTTCTGAATTTTAAGCTCCGCTCCTGTTTTGAAGTGAAAACAAGCACAGCAGAGAAACAGGACGTTAAACATCATCATCATTTTATTGTCTTTAAGATCAGGGTCTCACAGCCATGAGCACGTCCTTATCAGGTCTATGAAGACCACTGAGGAGGGTCTACCTGTTCTCAGGTGGACCCTCCTCAGTCTGCTGTGATTGGTCCAAACCAGAGAGCAGGTTAGCCGACAGCGTAGAGTCCGGCGTTTGAGCATGCTCAGATGTGTCACCTTTCAGTTTGCTGTTTTTCACTAACACTCTCTCTTTTCTTTAACACGCGCCCCCACACCCCCTCACCTGGGCAGGGACAGGTAAACACCTCTACATGACCTCTGACATTCACACACATCAGGCCCCACCTACAGCATGCCATGCACCTCCACATTCCTGCTCCCTCACTCATAGTTGTCCTTAGTTTGGTCCTCATCACCATCATCACTGCTCCTCTGGTCCATGTCAGACCTCTCTGAGCCTCGTTCACATGGCACGTGAAGACGTCTGCTGAGGTCAGACACAGAACTGTTACTGTAACACCGATGTCCGCTGGGTTCATCTACAGATTTCCTGACCTGCTTAAAAATGGTCCAACCCCAGTAAAGGTGCGTTCACATCGGACACTACTTGTACAACCTCTGCGATCACTCCATGCAAAGTCAATGCACAGCCGCGATGGGGCGGGGCTAACCCTCCCGCAATGCGACAGCCGCTTTTCACACTACCACATAGCTCGTCGCGCAATGTGAAAGTAAAAAAAGTTGATCAATCAGCAGGTGTGTGTGTGTGTGTGACGGTGCCGTGACAGTTTTTCATCCGGACTACAGAGTAACAATCCATGTCCCTGTGGAAACATTAGTCAGTGAGGACATTAGTTCCACCTAGACGGACCGCGGTAAACTCACAGATGCTGCTGCTGCATCATCAGCTGCAGTGTTTTGTGTTTGATAAGTGAATGAAAAGAATACAGCTGGAATAATGTCCACTTATACATCCTATTATATGATATATGATATGATCACGCTGAAACTCGAGCGGACGTGACGTCACCGAGCGACAGCCGACGGCAACGGTGACCAAAATGAGGTATTTATGGACGCGTGACGTTACGTCAGTGGGCAACGCAATTTTGGTAGCTGGGACACTTGCGGTGTGAACACAACATAAGAGTTGACCCCTGACCCCCTGTCGAGTCCCATTAACGTCCAGATCATAGTTCCAGCACAGTGAACTCATCTGAGAGGAATTACACAAACGTAGCATAGATCAGCTCTTTACGACTTTCACTGCTGTTTCTGAACGTTAATGGCGTTTACCTGCATTTGTTAGCTTGTCGCACACATCTATAAAAGGACAGGCGGAGCAACTGTAGGACTGAGTCTGAGCCACTGTCACCTAAAAGGAAAAGGTCTTTCCTTTGCACATTCAAACTTGATCTGCTTTAAGGCGGAGACGACGGAAACAAATGAAAACTGCTGTAGTGTGCATGCCAGTCCAGTAGATGGCGATGTAGGTCTGTAGAGAAACAGCGCTGCTACAACACAAAGAAGAAAAACTTTTCACAAACAACATGGAGCAGGAGTTTCTTTTCTGAACAGCAAATCTGTGTGGATAGTGTAGTCTGGATCACAAAGTGAGCACGGTAAGCAGCTCACATGTTACTCTGTAGACGATGAAGCTGTTGTTCCTGGTATGTGTGCACAGCCTTCATGAGAAAGAGGACTGACCATGTGGTGACGTCTGTTTAAATGCTCTGACTCTGTTTACACGGAGCTGCATGGAGGAGCGTTTAGAAAACTCTCCACCCTGGAGCCTGGTTTCAAAAGTTTGTGGACTTAAGCTTCAGGTACTGTTATCATGTAAACAGGAGGCTAAAACACAATGAAAACTCTTTGGATTTGGCCGTATCATCATCACAGCTAACACACTGATGTGTGAATGTGGCTTTAAGGACGTCTGTGGAGCTTCTCAGTCACCAGGTCAGCGTTATCCAACAGAACAGTCCAGCTTTGGATCAGCACCGGGATATGTTAAAATCCTTTAAGT
Source organism: Scarus forsteni (assembly GCA_036419115.1). Taxonomy (NCBI): domain Eukaryota; kingdom Metazoa; phylum Chordata; class Actinopteri; order Labriformes; family Labridae; genus Scarus; species Scarus forsteni. The sequence goes on along the minus strand of JAZDUH010000228.1, from coordinate 1,553,334 downwards.
CTGTTAACAGCACAGAGCTGAGTGATGGCTGTTAGAGACATGATAAAGGCTTTTATATGTTTAATTTAGAAACAGAAAATCATCTGAAATAACAAAAAAATGATCCCATTCCATTATTATTATTTTATTAGCTATAACGTAGTCTACAGATGAAATATAGATATCCAGTATCAAAGTATTTAAACTTTCACAGGTGCTTCCTCTTGGTATTAGTCACTAAGAAATAAACACATATAAACACACAGCGTCACCTTCAGTCATGTGACTGTGGAGACTGATCAGACATAAACAGTGCTCAGCTACACCCAAAAGCATAAACACAGAATCATAAAACAGTTTTTTCACAAACTAATGAATGAAAGAAAAAAACATTTTATGCATCGCTGCTCTCAAAAAGGGTTTTAAACTTTCAAACACGTGAGTTTAACAGTCTTTAATAAACTCTTAAAAAGATTAAATATCAGTGTGACATAGGCCATGTGTTCTCCAGTCATTCAAAAACACAAGGTCATTTTAGTCTTTAATGGTGGAATATCTGCTGATTTTATTTAATTTTGCACCAAGGGTCCCATTTAAAAGTGACAGTCCAGAGTCTTGTTTATAATTTATGTGCATTCATAAACATTTCTGATGCATTCAGGACATGATTGATATCAGAAACTTACAGCAAAAGCATCTGTATCACATCGATGTGATAAAGTCTGTCATCACATACACCAGGGCTGTCAAACTCAACTGCACATGGGGCCAAAACTCAAAACACACGTTAGGTCAAAAAGGTAAAATATTCATTGAACACATTAAAACTAAACAGTCTTTTTAAAAAAAATAAATAAACATGAATAAATGGGCACAAATACTCTTATTACAGAATAAAGAAACTTAAACTATAAATAACTAAAAAGCTTTTGCTCTCCATAAAAATATCTCCTGTCAAAATAAAAAGTTGGAAATATGAACATTCAACAAAAAAATCCTGAAAATATTTTATAAAAATTGTGCTTTTGTTCCCAGTTTTCTGTTGTTCAGCAAGGCAGCTGTTGCACTGCATTATGGGATCTGTAGTTTGTGTGTTATCAGCACTTCATACCACCAGGCCATTAATAACAAAAACAAAAACTATAGAAAACAATCTCGCGGGCCAGAGGGTTAGGGTTAGGGTTTGACACACATGACCTACACCACGGTCACAGGCACCGACTTGATCAGGTCACGGGTTAGGAAATTATTTTTATTAATAATTATTTTTTTTTTAGACATCGGGACAGTCAGGCTCGTTTGAGGACATTTTTATAATGAACACAAAGTTTAAGTTTGATGGACTTTTGTTTGCCACAAACCTTATGATCAGTACTCAGCAGCACCATGCTAACCGCCACGTTAGCCCACAGGAACACACCAACCCCCCTCGTAATGTTTCAGTTTATGATTTAGCTCTTTTAGCTTTTTACTTTGGTGAGGCCGGTTAACCATTAGCTATGTCGCATGTTGCTGCTTGCTACAGCTTAGTCATTTTCATCAATCAAGCAATATTATCTTATTTTTAAATATTTTTGCTCTTTTTAACTGCATTTTAATTGTAGCATCCTCACATATTTTTTCTAAAACTGTTTTAACTTGTTAATCTCTGTTATCATGATAACATAAATGAGTAAAACAGGATTAAAGTGGGTCTGACTTTGCTGTGAAAGTTCACGTGCAGGTCATTACCGTCTCTGATTATTACTAAAGTTAATTTAAGAGGGACTTTTACTTTCCCAAACTTTAAAGAGTTTACCAACACAGATTTGAACCATTAGTATTTTTCACTTCAAGTGTTTGTAGTTGTGTTTAATCTGCTTTACTTTACAGAGAACACAATGAAAAACCTATTAACAGGTTATTTAAGTGTTTTCCTGTACGCCTTCTTCCTGAAATAATTCTGTTAAACACTTTAAAAAAACTATCTAACCGGTAAAACCTCAATGAGGTGAAGAATCTCATTAACAAGCATGTTTTGTAAAGAGGGGCAGCAGCTCACTTTCAGCTCTTCTCAGATATTTTCTGTTGGTTTATTCTGAAACATGAAGTCACGCTTCGTTCACCTGCGCCCTCTTCCCGACCATCACACCCGCCATAGTTTTCATTGAGCTGTAGCTCGCTGTAGCTCCACCCCTTTAACCTTTAACCTTCTGTCATCACATCAGACGTGCATGTTCATGTTTCTCTGCTCCATCGTTGACCACGGCTCATCCACCGTGGCTTCATTTTTGGTTTTTCAGGGACTTTGCCTTCGTGGCGGGCGATAAGGACAGCTGCGTGTTGAAGTGTCACGTCTTTCGCTGCAACGCTCCGGCTAAAGCTATCGCCACTGCGCTGCACCAGATGTGCTCCAAGGTCAGTCAATGCCATGTGTTTAAAAAGCTGCTTTTTAGTGTCTTCAGACACAAAAATACCAAAAATGTTAAAGACTACATCCATTATTGTAAAGACAAACACAGAGAGAAGACTGAACCCATTAAAACAATGCAGACTAACTCTCTGGACTCTCGACGTTACTCTGAATTATGGGTAATGTTTTCCACATAAACCATCTCTCGTAAAAATCAGACTTTAGTTTTATGTGCTGAACTTAAAGACTAAAGTTATAGCTTTACAATAAAGAATTAAAAGATTAACATTAAATTAAAGACTTCAGTGCTTTACTTCTGTGAACTATGGACTAACTGTATTAAAAGACTGAAGTCCCTCATGACTCCTCGCTGTGATTCAGTCTGAGCGCTAACGGTGTAGAGGGGCTCTGATGTTTACTTCCTCCTCTGCCTGTGATGTCATCCTCATCACTGTTCTCTCTGGATGCTGATTGGCTAACAGGCCACTGCTTCAGGCACTTATCACTGAGGTTTGATATTTTCAACTTCAGCGAAAGAGGCTGAATTTACTCCACTAAGACAGAAATTTGTGTCATTCTTGTGAATTTTCATCTTTGATTCACTTTCAACGTGTTTCTGTCGTACAACAAACTGAAATTCAGGTTTGTTGAACACAGCTTTATGCTCACAGTGAAACTCAAAAATACCAAGTAGAAAGTTCCATAGTTCTTGCTAAAACACAAAAAGAGCGTTGCATAGATATAAAAGAAATTACTGAATTCACAAAGAAGAGATCATCGAACTGTCAGACAGAAAGTTGTTAATATACCAAAAATTAAATTGTACATTTACAAAAAAAAAAAGCTTTAAATGAAAAATGCAAATTCACCAAGATAAAATCATAAATTTGCACAACAGAGGTGTTCAATTTACAAAAAGTGAGTTTATATAGAGAGACATAAATTTATGAAAATTCCTGTGTTGACATGTTCTGTTTCAAAGACTGTCAGAGCAAGTTCACAACTACTGACATGAAAAAACAATGTTTGTGGCATGTTTTTATGTTTGTGGTGTGTTGGTATGTTTGTGGTGTGTTGGTATGCTTGTGGCGTGTTGGTATGCTTGTGGCGTGTTGGTATGCTTGTGGTGTGTTAGTATGTTTGTGGCGTGTTGGTATGTTTGTGGTGTGTTGGTATGTTTGTGGTGTGTTAGTATGTTTGTGGCATGTTATGTTTGTGGTGTGTTGGTATGCTTGTGGCGTGTTGGTATGCTTGTGGTGTGTTAGTATGTTTGTGGCGTGTTGGTATGTTTGTGGCGTGTTGGTATGTTTGTGGTGTGTTAGTATGTTTGTGGTGTGTTGGTATGCTTGTGGCGTGTTGGTATGTTTGTGTCGTGTTGGTATGCTTGTGGCGTGTTAGTATGTTTGTGGCGTGTTGGTATGTTTGTGGTGTGTTGGTATGTTTGTGGTGTGTTAGTATGTTTGTGGCATGTTATGTTTGTGGTGTGTTGGTATGCTTGTGGCGTGTTGGTATGCTTGTGGCATGTTAGTATGTTTGTGGTGTGTTAGTATGTTTGAGGTGTGTTGGTATGCTTGTGGCGTGTTGGTATGCTTGTGGCGTGTTGGTATGTTTGTGGTGTGTTAGTATGTTTGTGGTGTGTTGGTATGCTTGTGGTGTGTTGGTATGCTTGTGGTGTGTTGGTATGCTTGTGGTGTGTTAGTATGTTTGAGGTGTGTTGGTATGTTTGTGGTGTGTTGGTATGCTTGTGGTGTGTTGGTATGCTTGTGGTGTGTTGGTATGCTTGTGGTGTGTTAGTATGTTTGAGGTGTGTTGGTATGCTTGTGGCGTGTTGGTATGCTTGTGGTGTGTTAGTATGTTTGTGGTGTGTTGGTATGTTTGTGGTGTGTTGGTATGCTTGTGGTGTGTTGGTATGCTTGTGGCGTGTTGGTATGTTTGTGGCGTGTTAGTATGTTTGTGGCGTGTTGGTATGCTTGTGGCGTGTTGGTATGCTTGTGGCGTGTTAGTATGTTTGTGGTGTGTTGGTATGTTTGTGGTGTGTTGGTATGCTTGTGGTGTGTTGGTATGCTTGTGGTGTGTTGGTATGTTTGTGGTGTGTTGGTATGTTTGTGGTGTGTTGGTATGTTTGAGGTGTGTTGGTATGCTTGTGGCGTGTTGGTATGCTTGTGGTGTGTTGGTATGCTTGTGGTGTGTTGGTATGCTTGTGGTGTGTTGGTATGCTTGTGGCGTGTTGGTATGCTTGTGGCGTGTTGGTATGCTTGTGGCGTGTTGGTATGCTTGTGGTGTGTTAGTATGTTTGTGGCGTGTTGGTATGTTTGTGGTGTGTTGGTATGCTTGTGGCGTGTTGGTATGCTTGTGGCGTGTTGGTATGCTTGTGGTGTGTTAGTATGTTTGTGGCGTGTTGGTATGTTTGTGGTGTGTTGGTATGTTTGTGGTGTGTTAGTATGTTTGTGGCATGTTATGTTTGTGGTGTGTTGGTATGCTTGTGGTGTGTTGGTATGCTTGTGGCATGTTGGTATGCTTGTGGCGTGTTGGTATGCTTGTGGCGTGTTGGTATGTTTGTGGTGTGTTGGTATGTTTGTGGTGTGTTGGTATGCTTGTGGCGTGTTGGTATGCTTGTGGCGTGTTGGTATGCTTGTGGTGTGTTAGTATGTTTGTGGCGTGTTGGTATGTTTGTGGTGTGTTGGTATGTTTGTGGTGTGTTAGTATGTTTGTATGTTATGTTTGTGGTGTGTTGGTATGCTTGTGGTGTGTTGGTATGCTTGTGGCATGTTGGTATGCTTGTGGCGTGTTGGTATGCTTGTGGCGTGTTGGTATGTTTGTGGCGTGTTGGTATGTTTGTGGCGTGTTGGTATGCTTGTGGCGTGTTGGTATGCTTGTGGCATGTTAGTATGTTTGTGGTGTGTTAGTATGTTTGAGGTGTGTTGGTATGCTTGTGGTGTGTTGGTATGCTTGTGGTGTGTTAGTATGTTTGAGGTGTGTTGGTATGTTTGTGGTGTGTTGGTATGCTTGTGGTGTGTTGGTATGCTTGTGGTGTGTTGGTATGCTTGTGGTGTGTTAGTATGTTTGAGGTGTGTTGGTATGTTTGTGGTGTGTTGGTATGCTTGTGGTGTGTTGGTATGCTTGTGGTGTGTTGGTATGCTTGTGGTGTGTTAGTATGTTTGAGGTGTGTTGGTATGCTTGTGGCGTGTTGGTATGCTTGTGGCGTGTTAGTATGTTTGTGGTGTGTTGGTATGTTTGTGGTGTGTTGGTATGCTTGTGGTGTGTTGGTATGCTTGTGGCGTGTTGGTATGTTTGTGATGTGTTAGTATGTTTGTGATGTGTTGGTATGTTTGTGGCGTGTTGGTATGCGGTGTGTTGGTATGTTTGTGGTGTGTTGGTATGCTTGTGGTGTGTTGGTATGCTTGTGGTGTGTTGGTATGTTTGTGGTGTGTTGGTATGCTTGTGGTGTGTTGGTATGTTTGAGGTGTGTTGGTATGCTTGTGGCGTGTTGGTATGCTTGTGGTGTGTTGGTATGCTTGTGGTGTGTTGGTATGCTTGTGGTGTGTTGGTATGCTTGTGGCGTGGTGGTATGCTTGTGGCGTGTTGGTATGTTTGAGGTGTGTTAGTATGTTTGAGGTGTGTTGGTATGCTTGTGGCGTGTTGGTATGCTTGAGGTGTGTTAGTATGTTTGAGGTGTGTTGGTATGCTTGTGGCGTGTTGGTATGCTTGTGGTGTGTTGGTATGTTTGTGGTGTGTTGGTATGCTTGTGGTGTGTTGGTATGCTTGTGGCGTGTTGGTATGTTTGTGGCGTGTTAGTATGTTTGTGGCGTGTTGGTATGCTTGTGGCGTGTTGGTATGCTTGTGGTGTGTTGGTATGCTTGTGGTGTGTTGGTATGCTTGTGGTGTGTTGGTATGCTTGTGGTGTGTTGGTATGCTTGTGGTGTGTTGGTATGTTTGAGGTGTGTTGGTATGCTTGTGGCGTGTTGGTATGCTTGTGGCGTGTTGGTATGTTTGAGGTGTGTTAGTATGTTTGAGGTGTGTTGGTATGCTTGTGGCATGTTGGTATGCTTGTGGTGTGTTAGTATGTTTGTGGTGTGTTGGTATGTTTGAGGTGTGTTAGTATGTTTGAGGTGTGTTGGTATGCTTGTAGTGTGTTGGTATGCTTGTGGCATGTTGGTATGCTTGTGGCGTGTTGGTATGTTTGTGGTGTGTTGGTATGTTTGTGGTGTGTTAGTACGCTTGTGGCTTGTAAGTATGTTTGTGGTGTATTAGTATGCTTGTGGCGTGTTGGTATGTTTGTGGCGTGTTGGTATGATTGACGTGTTGGCACCTTCATGGGGTGTTGGTATGCTTGTGGCATGTTGGTATGTTTGTGGTGTGTTTGTATGTTGGTGGCGTTTTAGTATGTTCGTGGCGTGTTAGTATTTTTGTGACATGTTGGTGTGTTTGTGGTGTGTTAGTATGTGTGTGTAGCGTGTTGGTATGTTCATGACATGTTGGTGTGTTTGTGATGTGTTTGTATGTTCATAACGTGTTGGTATGTTCGAGATGTGTTGGTATGTTTGTGGCATGTTGGTATGTTTGTGATGTGTTGGTATGTTTGTGGTGTATTGGTATGTTTGTGATGTGTTGGTATGTTTGTCGCGTATTGGTATGTTCATGACATGTTGGTGTGTTTGTGATGTGTTTGTATGTTCATAACGTGTTGGTATGTTTGAGATGTGTTGGTATGTTTGTGGCATGTTGGTATGTTTGTGATGTGTTGGTATGTTTGTGGTGTATTGGTATGTTGGTGATGTGTTGGTATGTTTGTCGCGTATTGGTATGTTCATGACATGTTGGTGTGTTTGTGATGTGTTTCTATGTTCATAACGTGTTGTATGTTTGAGATGTGTTGGTATGTTTGTGGCATGTTGGTATGTTTGTGATGTGTTGGTATGTTTGTGGTGTATTGGTATGTTTGTGGTGTGTTGGTATGTTTGAGGTGTGTTAGTATGTTTGAGGTGTGTTGGTATGCTTGTGGCGTGTTGGTATGCTTGTGGTGTGTTAGTATTTTTGTGGCATGTTGGTATGTTTGAGGTGTGTTAGTATGTTTGAGGTGTGTTGGTATGCTTGTAGTGTGTTGGTATGCTTGTGGCATGTTGGTATGCTTGCGGCGTGTTGGTATGTTTGTGGTGTGTTGGTATGTTTGTGGTGTGTTAGTACGCTTGTGGCTTGTAAGTATGTTTGTGGTGTATTAGTATGCTTGTGGCGTGTTGGTATGTTTGTGGCGTGTTGGTATGATTGACGTGTTGGCACCTTCATGGGGTGTTGGTATGCTTGTGGCATTTTGGTATGTTTGTGGTGTGTTTGTATGTTGGTGGCGTTTTAGTGTGTTCGTGGCGTGTTAGTATTTTTGTGACATGTTGGTGTGTTTGTGGTGTGTTATGTGTGTGTAGCGTGTTGGTATGTTCATGACATGTTGGTGTGTTTGTGATGTGTTTGTATGTTCATAACGTGTTGGTATATTTGAGATGTGTTGGTATGTTTGTGGCATGTTGGTATGTTTGTGATGTGTTGGTATGTTTGTGGTGTATTGGTATGTTTGTGATGTGTTGGTATGTTTGTCGCGTATTGGTATGTTCATGACATGTTGGTGTGTTTGTGATGTGTTTGTATGTTCATAACGTGTTGGTATGTTTGAGATGTGTTGGTATGTTTGTGGCATGTCGGTATGTTTGTGATGTGTTGGTATGTTTGTGGTGTACTGGTATGTTTGTGATGTGTTGGTATGTTTGTCGCGTATTGGTATGTTTGTGATGTGTTGGTATGTTTGTAGCGTGTTGGTATGTTCATGACATGTTGGTGTGTTTGTGATGTGTTTGTATGTTCATAACGTGTTGGTATGTTCGAGATGTGTTAGTATTTTTGTGGCGTATTGGTATGTTTGTGATGTGTTGGTATGTTTGTGGTGTATTGGTATGTTTGTGATGTGTTGGTATGTTTGTGGCGTATTGGTATGTTTGTGATGTGTTGGTATATTTGTGGCGTATTGGTATGTTTGTGATGTGTTGGTATGTTTGTGGTGTATTGGTATGTTTGTGATGTGTTGGTATGTTTGTTGTGTATTGGTATGTTTGTGATGTGTTGGTATATTTGTGGCGTATATGTATGTTGTGATGTGTTGGTATGTTTGTGGCGTACTGGTATGTTTGTGGCGTATTGGTATGTTGTGATGTGTTGGTATGTTCGTGGCGTATTGGTATGTTTGTGGCGTATTGGTATGTTGTGATGTGTTGGTATGTTTGTGATGTGTTGGTATTCTTGTGGCGTATTGGTATGTTTGTGATGTGTTGGTATGTTTGTGGCGTATTGGTATGTTTTTGATGTGTTGGTGTGTTTGTGGCGTACTGGTATGCTTATAACGTGTTGGTATGTTCTTGGTGTGATGATTTGTCTGTAACATGTTGGTATGTTTTTGGCATGTTTGTGTATTCTTTGTGTGTCGGTCTGTTTGTAAAATCATTGTATGTTGGAGATGTGTTGACATGTTTCTTAATGCGTTGGTATGTTCTTGGCATGTTGGTATGTTCTTGGTGTGTTGATATGTTCTTGGTGTGTTGATATGTTCTTAACACGTTGATATGTGTGTGGCGTATTGGTATGTTTATAACATGTTGGTTTGTTTTGCTGTGTTGTATGTTCTTGGCGCGTTATGTTCTTAATGTGTTAGTATGTTTGTGGCGTATTGGTATGTTTATAACGCGTTGATATGTGTGTGGGGTATTAGTATGTTTATAACGCGTTGATATGTGTGTGCCGTATTGGTATGTTTATAATGTGTTGGTATGTTCTTGGCGTGTTGATATGTTCATAACGTGTTAGTATGCTTGTGGCGTATTGGTATGTTTCTAACATGTTGGTATGTTCTTGGCGTGTTATGTTCTTAACGTGTTAGTATGCTTGTGGCGTATTGGTATGTTTATAACATGTTGGTATGTTCTTGGCGTGTTATATTCTTAACGTGTTAGTATGTTTGTGGCGTATTGGTATGTTTATAACGCGTTGATATGTGTGTGGGGTACTGGTATGTTTATAATGTGTTGATATGTGTGTGGCGTACTGGTATGTTTATAACATGTTGGTATGTACTTGGCGTGTTATATTCTTAACGTGTTAGTATGTTTGTGGCGTATTGGTATGTTTATAACGCGTTGATATGTGTGTGGGGTACTGGTATGTTTGTAATGTGTTGATATGTGTGTGGCGTATTGGTATGTTTATAACATGTTGGTATGTACTTGGCGTGTTGATATGTTCATAACCTGTTAGTATGCTTGTGGCGTATTGGTATGTTTATAACGCGTTGATATGTGTGTGGCGTACTGGTATGTTTATAATGTGTTGATATGTGTGTGGCGTATTGGTATGTTCATAGCATGTTGGTATGTTCTTGGCGTGTTATATTCTTAACATGTTAGTATGTTTGTGGCGTATTGGTATATTTATAACGCGTTGATATGTGTGTGGGGTACTGGTATGTTTATAATGTGTTGATATGTGTGTGGCGTACTGGTATGTTTATAATGTGTTGATATGTTTGTGGCGTATTGGTATGTTTATAACGCGTTGATATGTGTGTGGCGTACTGGTATGTTTATAATGTGTTGATATGTGTGTGGGGTATTGGTATGTTTATAATGTGTTGGTATGTGTGTGGCGTATTGGTATGTTTATAACGCGTTGATATGTGTGTGGCGTACTGGTATGTTTATAATGTGTTGATATGTGTGTGGCGTACTGGTATGTTTATAATGTGTTGATATGTTTGTGGCGTATTGGTATGTTTATAACGCGTTGATATGTGTGTGGCGTACTGGTATGTTTATAATGTGTTGATATGTGTGTGGCGTACTAGTATGTTTATAATGTGTTGATATGTGTGTGGCGTACTGGTATGTTTATAACACGTTGATATGTGTGTGGCGTACTGGTATGTTTATAACGCGTTGATATGTGTGTGGCGTACTGGTATGTTTATAATGTGTTGATATGTGTGTGGCGTACTGGTATGTTTATAATGTGTTGATATGTTTGTGGCGTATTGGTATGTTTATAACATGTTGGTATGTTCTTGGCGTGTTATATTCTTAACGTGTTAGTATGTTTGTGGCGTATTGGTATGTTTATAACGCGTTGATATGTGTGTGGGGTATTGGTATGTTTATAATGTGTTGGTATGTTCTTGGCATGTTGTCATTTACAGATGTTATCCTCGGAGAAGACGATGAGGCCGTCTCGCTCTCTGACGATGGAGAGTATCTCACCTGAGGACCTGCCCAGACAAGGTGAGTCCTCTGCTCTGCTCCCTGATTGGTCCTTTCCTGCTGTTCTCTGATTGGTCCTGTCCTGACTCCTCCCCTTCTCTGTGTTTCAGTGGAGTTTCTGGAGGCGGTCCGGCAGCAGGTGCAGAAGTTCGAGGTCCAGTACATCGGGAATCTGCCCGTGTCCAGAGCCATGGGTGAGACGATGGTTTCCTCGTCTGTGACTTTAACGATGATTTAAACACGTTAGCATTTTCACATGTAGCGTATGTTCACCTGTGCAGGTATGGAGGTGCTGAACAGAGCCATAGAGAGCATCATGAACTCCACAGACAGAGACGAGTGGGAGCCCACCGTCATCCACGTCACTGACAACATCCTGTCTCTGTGGCGAGGGGAGGTACGCCATCTTTAAACTTTTATCGTCTTAAACGTCCGCCGAGCCACGGCGGACACCGCTACCCTTAAAGACTTCCTGCATCTGAAAATCAATCCACCCTGAAAACGTCATTAAATCTGTGGAGAACTTTTTAATATTTAGTAAAAATATAGAGAACTGCCATGTTTTAGGATCACTACCTAACTGTTATCAGGCCTTCTGTGTGCCAAGACAAACATTTCCACAAACTTTCATTAATCTATTTACAGACAAACAGCAGCGGTAATCCAAACATAAATATGTGTGTATCCGATTATATACAGAAGTATTTCAGGCCATTAAAGTAAAATAAAACAAAACATTCAAGATAATGGGTTTGAGCCTCTGTCCAACTTCATTTTATCTAATTAGGTCATGAAAAAGCTCTCTAATAACTAAGATGTAGACCAAAAAAGTAACATTGACAGATACTTTTTCTTTTTTCCACTGACAAATTTCCAAGTCATTTCACTAAATTTTGCAATTAACTTGTTAGCCAACTAGCCTGAATCCACTTGCAAAGGCTTCTTCTTTTATTTTTCTGGTAACACAATATTTTAAAAAACTAAATTCAACTGGACTTTGTATCAGTGTTCTTGATTTTAATGTCTGGAGTGTTAATGAACAAATTACCCACTACATCGGCAGTTAGCATAACTGCTAGCGGGCTATCGTGTGTTTTTCTGGCCTACTAGCATTGATTTAATGTGTTTCCACCAGAGAAAATATTTTTATTATGTCTAACTAGTTTGACTTACGACTTTATTTCTGCTGTCTGATTGACTCCTAACAGGAAGGGGAGGAGCCTTTCTGGGAGTGTCAGGTACGCTTCCTCACCTTTCTGGGCGTCGGCCATGACAGCCACACCTTCGCCGTGATCGTGGACGGCGGCACGCAGCGGTTCGAGTGTCACGTGTTTTGGTGTGAGCCGGACGCTGGGATCCTGTCGGAGGCGGTGCAGGCGGCGTGCATGGTGAGCAGCGCCGCGCAGCTAACCGGTCATACAGAATATTTACCAGGGAGAGAAGTTTTTTAAATCAAAGCTGTTGTTGTTTAAGAGCTTGGCCCAAAGAGTTACAAAAATATTGATATAAAATTAGTAGATAACGATTTCCCAGATAATAACTTTATAAATTAATGAATTATTAATATAAGATAAATAATTAATGGGATCAAAATGAATGACTTAGGACAAACATGTACAGAATCTAAGATGTTATTTTGCAGATGAAAGCACACTTTAGTTTCTAAAATGTTTGCAAAAGCAAAACAAGGTTAAAATTTTAATTTACCTCAAGAAAGAGAGAAAAATAACAAGAAAAAAAATAATAACAGGACTGCACAAATCTGTAACAAAACAGCCGTGAGTTTACAATAATTTATCAAAAACTAAGATTTCTTTGAAAATTACAAGATCAAAAATGTGAGTGTATCTTTTTAGAAATAATTAACCAGGTTTTTTTTTGTGGTTATTTTACATGAACTCAGCCATAATTATAGTTATTCAACAAGATGACAGCTCTAACTTTTATCAGAGTGAAGACAAATATTAAATGTGTAAGCTGACCTGGAAAGTTGGTGAATTTTATGAGACTGAAGTTTATTTATTGAGACAGAAAATAAAAACAGTGGAGATCAGAATCATGAAAAATATGTGTTATGTCAGAAATGGACCAAACTAAGATTATGATTTTAATTTTTACTTTTATTGATTAAATGTTTTTTATCTAAAAGATCAAAATGTTAAATTTACTAAAAATCAGTCATGATGAGATAAATTTAAACTTTGATCTCTTCCTGTCCTCCAGGTTCAATATCAGAAATGTTTGGTGGCTCAAACTCCGCCTCCCAGGAGCAAGTCATGGCGTGTGACCTCCTCTAAGGTCAAACGGGCTAACTCCATGGACGGCGCCGTCTTTCCCCCGCTGACCTCCCATTACCACGGTAACGGCAGCGGCGGCTCCGCGGCATCTCCCAGGATCATGAAAGGCAATGGCAGCAACGTGAGAAAAGGGATGATGGCGTTCTTCGAAACTTTCCGGAACAAACAGGCCGCCACTTCATAATGAAGGGGGCGGGGCCACGGGGTCACATGTCGGCAGAGGCCGCCCTCCTCTGGGACCATGTCAGTAAACAAAGACGAGGGCGGCATCCCTGGACTGGCACGTGGCTCCGATGGTCCTGATTCTGCCGCCTTCACATCACCAGCGACGCCCTGAGAACACCGCTAACATCTGGGGTTAGCCTAGCGTCAGCGGGCTAGCTACCTGACTGCTGGTTGAATATGAACAGGTGTCTGAAACCTTCCAGGAAACGTACCTTACCAATCAGCTGACTGATCACCTGACCCATTAGCCGAGTGACGGAGGATCTTATCGGTGACTGGACAACCGTCGTCTTCTTCACTCAGGAGAGACGCAGCGGTTTTAAACATTTTAATACCGAAGAATGAAACAGTAGTTATTTATGGACTGAAATAACTTTTAACAATCCTGTTACCATGACAACTGCAGTCTGATTGGTCCTAAACTTCACCTTTTTGTCAAAAACAGAGCTAATGTTGAGCTAATGCTATGGTGATGTTGAGCTCAAATGCAGCTAATGTCATGCTAACATTTTGCCCACATTAAGCTGACTTTGCGTTGATGTTGAGCTAAAACTGAATTATTTGGAGCTAATTCAGGCTGACATTAACTCACACTGCGGTTACAGCTAGCTTTGAGCTAACACTGAGTTAAAATTATGACAACCAGGAAACACATGACCCTGATGTTACACTAACAAAAAAAAGGTTTGAGCTCATGTCAAACACTGAACACTCAGCTAACTTGGAGTCTTTGTTTAGCTTAAGCTAATCAAACTTTGAAGTAAAGTTTAGTGAAAAGTGTCATAGCGCTAAAGTGGACGAACGCCGATCTGAACCGGAGATAATGTCTAATTAACTTTTAGCCTTTATTCAGGTTAACTTAATTCCACTAAATTTGTGATTGGGCAAAAAACTTGGGCAAAAATCAAGCTGGATCTGGCTAACACTGAGCTAGCATGGTAGAAAGCTCCACCTACTTAACCCTTTACCAACCTACTGCTTTGCCAAATTTTGTAACACATAAAAATATCTTGCTTTTATGGCAGGTACACGCTAATAATGAGATATTGTTTGGCTAAAATTTAGCTAAAGGTAAACAAAATTAACCTGACTGAGGAAATGTGGGGCCAATATATATATATATATATATATATATATATAAAATATATATATATATATATATATATATATATATATATATATATATATTATATATATATATATATATATATATATATATATATATATATATATGTATACCAGATGAGGTCATTGAGCAAACATCTGAATGAAACTGTGCTAACGTTGAGCCAGCATTCAGCTAAAACTGACCTGTCGTTAAGCTGCCACTGTGCTAACGTTGAGCCAGCATTAAAGTAACATCAGGCTTGCATTAAGCTAGCAATCATCAAGATAGCAAACAGCAAACATTGGTCTCAAACTGATGCTGCATTGAGCTTAAGTTGTGTATAAGCCTTATAAGTGTATAAGGCTAACATGAAGCTAGCACTGAGCAGGAAATTGGCTACCTTTAAGTTAGCATAAACAGGCACTGAGCATATATTGAGCTAACATTAAGCAATTTTTGAGCTAACATAGAGGTAGCATTAAGCATACATTGACAAAATGATAATGAAATATTAAGCTAACATCAAGCCAGCATTTAGCTAGCATAAAGCTAACACTGACCCTAGCATTGAGCTGACATTGAGCTAGCACTGGGCTAACATTACGCTAGCGTTGGTAGAGCATGGGTCCTGGTTGGTCTGAGTCAGATATATCCCTGTATGTATCCGCTTTAGCTTCATATTTAGATATTTATTAAAGCTGCACCGGCTGATTCTGACCACCAGGGGGCAGAGCCACAAAGGTGTGGTGTTTACTGACCCGTTTACTCACCTCAAACACAAACAAACAAACAAAGCTGAATCCTGGCGTGTTGCTGTTTCGTGGTAACAGACGGTCAACGGTGAAAATATTTCAGAGAAGACAAAAACGTCCTCACAAATGTTCTTAAATGATTTCACATTTATTGTTTTGTTTTTGAAATATTTTGGCGGTTGACCTTCAGGGCCACCGTACTTGTTCACGGTCTCTCAGCACTGAAGGAACATCTGCCATCATGTTGGTGCTCTCTTTAACACGTCGTCATTGGGTCAGTAAACGCCTCACCGACAGGAAACGGGTTCTAAGTTTTATTTTGGTGAAAAAGTCAAAAAGAGTTTGGCAGTTTGCATGTCAGGCATGAACGACAGCATGGAAACCAATCAGAGGGGAGAAACGGCATCATGTGACAAAGAAACTGGAGTGAACGGGTGGATTTAAAGGGCCGGTACGGCTGCCTCCTGATTGGCTGAAGCACCTGTAGATAGAAGCTTTAACGTGTGTAATGTCAGTAGGAGAGAGCCGAGCGAGGACGGCGGCGTCTGCAGCACAAACAAACAAACCAATGATGTCATGTAGAGAAACCAAACAAATAAAGGTGAGAACATGAGGGCGGGCTCAGTGACCTCTGTTTGAACTTCACAGACGCAGGTGAGGTCTCAGACAGGTGATGGCCAGGTCTACCTGCTCAGGTGGGAACAGGTGAGGTCTCAGACAGGTGATGGCCAGGTCTACCTGCTCAGGTGGTATATAAGGTGCTGATGGGCGGAGCTTCAACAGAGTCTGATCTCAGTCTGGAGTCTGAACGGCACGGAGCAGCACACCTGGAGGCGTCTGCAGGTGAGTCTGACCTCACCTGAGGTTTGAATCTGAACGCTTAAAGTGCAGAGACAAAGATTAAAGTTTAACGTTTCATTAAAGACGAACGACGGCCGGATGGAGACTTTAAAAACAACAGGTTTTTGTTTATTCTTCTGAACTCTCAGATTTCACTGAATCCCTCAGTGATATCTAAATCTACTACAAATCTATTTATGACTGTCTTTATAATAGAATCATAAAAGCATTAGCAGATTTATAACAGACTGATGTCATAATGTAGTGATAATTCTAAGGTGTTTATAAAGCCATGATCAGCAACAGTTGACACAACACTGAGACACCAGCGTCTCTGAGGAGCTGTGACCATGACGGGCCGTCCTACCTGCACCGGGGGGGTTTGATGGAGTCAGTTTCTGCTTCCTGCCCATCAGAACGATCCTGTTTTGATCTCCAGAGCGTGAAGTATGAAGGCAAAACAGCAGGACTTCACTTCCTGTAGGTGAAGTCCTGAAGCTGATACGGTCTGCAGTCTAAGGCCCCATCCACACGAAGCCAAACCGAGGTCTAAACGCATACGTTTGTTTTCTGAATCTACGTATCATCCATATGAAGACGGCGTTTTGGGGGTCTATAAATGATCATTTTTGAAACCAGGTTCCAGAGTGGAAAGATTTTGAAATGCCGTATACACAGCTCTGTGATTACTGGCTCTCTGCAACTTTTCAGATACGCTTACGTCATAGTTTCATATCTTCATTGACACACATGCGCCACACGCGACAACAACAACAATGGCGGCGTACGGTGTAGCATATGTGCTGATGAAGCTAGTGACCCTACTATCATGTTGCAGCAAAATCTCCTTCTTCTCAATCACCACCGAGTTGAACAAACAATTATCGAGGACACATTACAGCACTTTATGATCACTTTATCACAATCTCTGTTTACAACTTTTGCCTCATGTGCACATGCCCACTGTTTTTTCATCTGTTTCCGTCATATCATTACAGCGCGTCTGGCATGTGTTTTACAGCGTCTTCATGCGTATCGAGAACATTCATGTAGACGCACACATTTTCTGAGATGCCTTCGTCTTTATGACAATCACTTTTGAAACTGTTGAGCATTTTGTCTTCGTGTGGATGGTTCCGTAGAGTCTCAGCGAGGCTCAAAGCTCAAACAGCTCTGAGAGTCAAAGCAGCTTCCGATCATCACTCACGGATCCTCAGACCAATGAGACAGACTTCACAAAAAGACAAGATTTATTAACAAAGAGTACTTTAGACAGAATGTACCAAACACTCATTTACCTACCTGTCGTCTTTTCCTTTAATCTCTAAATACACTATATTTCCAAAAGTATTCGCTCACCTGCCTTGACTGGCATATGAACTTCAGTGCCATCCCATTCCTAACCCATAGGGTTCAATCTGACGTGGGTCCACCCTTTGCAGCTATAACAGCTTCAACTCTTCTGGGAAGGCTGTCCACAAGGTTTAGGAGTGTTTATGGGAATTTTTGACCATTCTTCCAGAAGAGCATTTGTGAGCTCACACACTGATGTTGGACCAGAAGGCCTGGCTCTCAGTCTCTGCTCTAATTCATCCCAAAGGTGTTCTATGGGGTTGAGGTCAGGACTCTGTGCAGGCCAGGCTCTGTCCTCCATGTCTTTATGGAGCTGCTTTGTGCTCTGGTGCACAGTCATGTTGGAAGAGGAAGGGGCCAGCTCCAAACTGTTCCCACAAGGTTGGAGCATGGAATTGTCCAAAATGTCTTGGTGTGCTGAAGCATTCAGAGTTCCTTTGACTGGAACTAAGGGGCCAAGCCCAGCTCCTGAAAAACACCCCCACACCATAATCCCCCCTCCACCAGGGGGCACAGGTGGCATCCTATCACAGTTCCACGCTGGAATTCACTGAGCTCCTGAGAGCGACCCATTCTTTCACTAATGTTTGTTAAAGCAGTCTGCATGCCTAGGTGATGATTTTATACACCTGTGGACATGGAAGAGACTGGAACACCTGATTCTGATTATCTGGATGGTAGAACCAATACTTTTGACAATATAGTTTACATATTGATGTGTGGGCTGTCAAATGATTACAGTGTTTTCTCAGATTGATAACAGGGTTGCTGTGGATTCATTTAGATTAATCAAACACTTCAGCTAATCAACATGTTAGCTTAAGTGTTAGCTGGATGCTCGGCTGACGTATGATTAACATTATTATCTTTTTTTAATCTTTAAGTGACAACACGAACAGAAACCTGCAGAGTGAGTGTATGTATGTCGTCCACGGTTCTGTCCTGCACTTTCTTTGTATTCGGTTTTCCCACTGAACACACACTGCTGTTTAACGTCTTCCTTCTCGAGTTGCTTTGTCCTGATTGATCAACTGCCCGTTTGTAAAGTGTGTCTACGGCAAGTCTCCTGGGACAAACTGCTCAAAATGTGTTACAATAGACATTTCACAGACTTTGAGTCATTGCAGATGAGTTGATTAGATTAATCAATACGATGGATTAATCTAAAGTTACTCGTTAAATTCAACAGCCCTAATGTGTTTTTGTGTGTGTGAATATATATATATATATATATAAATAACAACATATATATATATATATATATATATATATGTAAATATCTATCTATATATATATATATATATATGTAAATATCTATCTATATATATATATATATATATATATGTATGTATGTATGTATATATATATATATATATATATATATATATATATATATATATATATATATATATATATATATATATATATATATATATATATATATATATATATATATATATGTATAAACACATACAAGAATTACTGAGCAAAACATCAAAACATAAATAACTGAACTAACTCTCTGGATCAGGATGAATATTTGTCCTGCCTTTGGACCAAATCCTGTGACCATCTACCCCCCAGGTACGTCTGAAAAAAATAAAATCATATATATATATGTTTTGGTTATTTTTTTTCACATCAGGTGTAATTAATTCAATAATTAACAGTATTTCAACCCCTCCCCCCCACCCACCCAGGGCCTCGATTAGCCTACATAGACCAGGGTTACCTGAGAGTGGTCCCTGCACCCATAATCCACACCACAGGTGGGTCAAAGGTCACACTGAACACACTGTTATCAATAATTTACATAAATGCTGATTCATTAATAATTTACATAAATGCTGATTCATTATTGATGACCCCCGCCCCCCCCCGACTCTCTCCAGGTTACCCGTTCGCCTGTGTAAACCCGGGCTACCTGGGCAGGGTCCCTGTACCCACAGTCTACACCACAGGTGGGTCAAAGGTTGTGATGGTCCGGTGATACCTGAGGCTCCGACACATGTGCTGTAGCTCATAAAGCAAACGTATCGAAGCACTGTGCCGGAGCGTGTATCGGTCACATGATAAGTGAGGTATGAAACAGCTGAATGTATCGAACCACTGCTGTGGCTCAGACGTCAAACGAAGCACCTGATTGGTGTAAAGTAAAACAGCTACTGTAGGGCTAAGCATCATAACATGAGAATTATATATCACACAGAATCATTTCACTCAAAAGTGATTTGTGGTGAGCTGGTACTATAGTGGACTCATGACAGGCATCTGTGGGTTCGATTCCTGTCTAATTATGACAAATTATTTATAAATTTAATTAAAAAAAAAATTTCAGACATCTCGCCTCAAAATCATCATCAAAATCTTTTAAGCTGTGATATTTAGATTTGTTTTAGGGTGTAGTATGACTGTCAGACTGAAGTATGGAGCTACTGTGAACTTTAATTAGACGTGACAAAAACATTGTCTTTATTTTTCTTTTTCAAAATGTATTTTATTGTGAGAGTGACATGAAACCAAACATCCATGCAGTGTACGGAAACAAAAACGCATTAGCGACTCAAATCCCAAATGACTCATGAAACAATGACCTCAACATCATTTCAGTTGCACTTCATTTTATTGACCACTAGATGACCTACTAGAGCACTGTATCATTGAAGCCTCCACGGCCCATTACTAGGCAAAGGTCATAATTCACATAAATGCTGTTTCATGATTAATGATGCCCCCCCCCCCCCCCCTCCAGGGCCCCCGTCCGCCTATGTAAACCCGGGCTACCTGGGCGAGCTCCCTGCACCCATAGCCAACACCACAGATGGGTCAAAGGTCATAATTCACATTAATACTGTTTCATTATTAATGATGCTCCCCCACAGGGTACCAACCTCCCCCTGGACCCTACATGTATCAACCACCCCCCCAACCACCTACAGGTGAGTGAACACTGACCACTCAACATTAAAGATTCCTTTACTGTCAGTTTGTGTTTCCAAATATACAGAAAGGACGCAGTGCAGCTGTCACCAGCAGTGAAGTGCAAAAGTACAATTTAAAGATAAAAAGGAAAAGTGAAAAAAGGCATGAAAGAAAGATCCAGTAAAGAGGTGAAAGAGATTAAAACAGCAGGATCGGTTACTGCACACTCCGTCCAGTTAGAGTATGTCCGTGTGTGTTTGGGTTTCCTGTGAGCTCACGCTGTTGCCATGACAACACATCATAAACAGGAAGTAAACTGTTGAGGAACTTGGGATTCATCTATTCAGGGGTGTAGAATTGGGTAGGGATGCTATAGGGACACGTCCCTATCAATATTATGCCACTACCACATGGTCCCTGCCACAAGACGCAAGCATAGTATATAATGTTATAACTAAAAAATGCTTATACTGAATGCCAAAGAGATACAGGTTTTGTAAAGTAAAAGTTTGTTGGAGAAAATACAATGAAGCCTTGGGTTAAGAACATGACTTTATACATTTATTTTGTTGGGGAATACACTTATCAGTCGTCCTTTTTCATATATATTTATCAGACTATAATCATACCATCAAAACTTCTGATTGATTCCAAACTGTCCCACTGTTCATGTGTCATGCATCAATATACTTTTGCCAAGGAACAGACAGTAGAGATTTAGGAGTAGAGGCTGGAGGTAAAGTGTATACCAGTAGAATATTTTTTTCTTGTTTGTTTGATCAGCTCTACATGACATTAAAAAACAGTCATAAATGCAAAACACATCAACCTTCAGGAGGCCATCTTGGAGCACTTTATGTCCCCACAATGTCAAAATCAAACCTACGCCCTTACATCTATTATTTTCACCAAACATGGATGCCTCATTGAGCGGATCGGCCCGTTGCTGCGATATGTCAGCATGTCCGCCATATTGGATGTGGCAGATCTGTCAACTACACTGCCTGGCCAAAAAACAAGTCACCACCAAACCAAAGCTCTCACACTCTAATAATTCGTTGTCCCGTCTTTATCTTTGTTTACAGTCTCATTCTCTGTCTCATTGTTTCTTTAAGCTTCTCCAATGTCTCAGATTTGTCCCAGATCACAGCACTGCCCCCACAGGCTTGGACAGTAGGCACTAGGCATGATGGGTGCATCACTTCACCTGCCTCTCTTCTTCCCCTGATGCTCCCATCACTCTGGAACAGGGTCAATCTGGACTCATCAGACCACATGACCTTCTTCCAGTCCTCCACAGTCCAATCTTTTATCTGGCTAAGAAAGGGGGGCATTTGGCGCTGAATTTATGAATATTCCCTCGTTTACATACATGCTAATTGGACCGGCGCAGCGGCAGTGCAGTTTGTGTTCAGTTTGTTTGCATTTCACCTGTTGCGTGTGCTTTGTGGATTGCACGAAAAAAATTTTGTCACTTGCACAGGTTTAGCTGTCTGAAGGCAGTGCACTGCAAAACAACGATGTGACAACATATATGTATATATATATATATATATATATATATATATATATATATATATATATATAAAACTTGTTTGGAGTAGAAAAAGAGTAGAAACAACTCAAATTTCCTGCCAGTGCAGTGAGAAAATTTCACTTGCTAAGATTTCTTGAAATAAGACTAAATATCTCGACTTCAGGAAACACAGAAATGTCTTGAAATAAGAAATGAATCACTTGTTCTGAGCACTGTATGTCATATATACTCAAAATTGGCCTGTCAATTCTTTTTTTTCTTAATTTGAATGAAAAAAATGTATAACTAGAGCTACTAAAAAACGTTTTTTTCTTAATTCAGGAGTTTGTTCTATTTAAAATGAAATAAAAAATCCATCTAAAAATCTATCTTCTTTTCTTAAAAGTCTCAATGTTGTCTCAAACTGAGCGTATGAGACTATTTTGTCTTGATATGCATGTTAAATAACTTACTTCAAGATTTACCAGCTAATTAAGAAAAAAAAAAAATCCATATCTTAAAGCAAGCTTGATTATCTAAGACAATTGTCTTGGATATTTGTTGAGCAGCATCTAAACATAAAAACAAATTTGTACATTTATAAACGCTCTGCAAACACCTGAGCAGGTACGGCTGCGACCAGGAGGTCACAAACTACAACACTGAGATTTAACTTTAACATGTTCAGCCCCAAAGTCTCTGATTTCAGGAGTGCTAACACACTCTCCAATGGAACATAACAAAAGTGAACTATTATCTAAAATCCTCGCTTGGTCATATTGTTGTAAAACCTCTCTAACTTTGCTCTGCATCACTTTATATGCATCACCATTGATTACAGAGAGGGCTGCAAAAATATTGCAGGGAATTAAATCTGATAATTTAGGAAATATTAAAGTGAAATGGGAGAAGGAACTAGGTATAATGTTGAATGACAATGAGTGGAACCAAAGTTTCAAAGACATCTACCGATACATAAATTCACCATACTGGCAGGAATATAAATAATAAAATAATAATTGTAAGGTATTTCAGGACTCCAGTTGGTTTGTTTAATTTGTCTGTAGAGTCTTCATCAGGACATGATTAACAACACGAAACAGGTGTTTAAATTACCTAGGAAGTGTCATGTGATTTTGTCATGGGACGCCATCACATGACATCAGACCTTAAAAAAGACATATACAGATGAAACATGTAAGGAAAAAAATTATGCCAGGTTGCACAGTCATAAACAAGCTACACCAAACAATAATCACTAATAATTCATTAGACCAAATTCAAAATGAGAATTATGACTGTGCAACCTGGCATAATTTTTTTCCTTACATGTTTCATCTGTATATGTCTTTTTTAAGGTCTGATGTCATGTGATGGCGTCCCGTGACAAAATCACATGACACTTTCTAGGTAATTTAAACACCTGTTTCGTGTTGTTAATCATGTCCTGATGAAGACTCTGAGAAGTGGAAACGCGTTGACATGTCCCTGACATAATAAAGGATTTTATTACATCGGAGTGCCTCGGATGATGTTTGTTTTCTAAAAGTTTTGCTGTCCTTGGATCCTTGAAGAGCACCCGAGCTGACTTCTGTTTCACAAACTTTTGACCCAGTGCAGCACTCACCCCCACCCTTTTCTTCAAGTTAATGAAGAATTCTATAGCAGGGTTGAAGTTATAAAATCCTGCTTGGATAATCAAAGTTTGCAGTGTGTAATCCTTCAGAGGATCTGGTCCAAAAATTCATTCAAGTCGATATTTCCGCTGTCAGAGGTGAACTAAAGGTCATTCTGACCAATGTGTGGATACCCCCCCCTCCTCTTTCAGCTCACGTGGACTGTAAGCTGGAGTCTGATTGGATGGATGTCTGTTGCTGCTGTTGTAAACTGGTGATGATGCTGATATCCTGCCTGTTTGGGGATGGGTGCTGAGTGAAGACAACCCCCTCAGTCCTGCAGCGCCACCTTCAGACCAGATGACAGGACTTCAGGGTCACTCGTGTAAAACTTCTGTGAGGATTTGGCAAATAAACCAGCTGATTGACTAATCCACTGATTGGTTGATTTATATGATCTTAAATCTAAAAGCTCTTTATTCCATCTTGTCTCTGATTCTGTTCTCCTGATGTAGTGATGATGTGATTCATCTTATGGAAGCAAACATGGACCAGAATCATTTCTTTTCAAAATAAAGCTGCATTTTTTGAAAATTACATTTTCATTTTCCTCTTCAAGACTGCTTACACTATGACTTAATGAAAAAGAAAACAAAGATGTTCCTTTTTCCTTTTCATGCCTGCATAAAGTACTTCAACTTTATTTACCCAGATAAAAATGTTGATATCAAGTTCAATCAGGGAGAGACCAAAATTGAATGAACAAGTAGGCCTATTTATTATACAGTTAGATATGAATGAAAATGTGCAAAGTCTCTGTTAGAATCTCTTTTGGCGCTTAGACTCCATCGTGCTGTCTTGGTGTACTTCAGGGGTACTGAGGGCGAATGAGAGATAGGATACCCCCCTGGAGTATAGACACTGGTGGTGGTGAGGAATACAGGAGAATGAGTTGTAGACTTCTGCTGCTGGGACCCTGATGCGATCTCGGTTACTGCTGAGGTGAAAGAGCCAGTATCCTGAGGAGTTGGACCTGGACACTGGTGAGATGAATGGAGGTGCCTGGGGTGGAGGAGGGTTGCCGAGATCATGTCACAATGCCAGCGCACTGACTGTGAAGGAGCAAAGACATGGTTTAAAATAAGGCTGCTCCAGAATGATTGGCCAAGCAGTTGTGTGTGGCAGGATCTGGTTGGCTCAGTGATTGAGTAAGAGCACACCCCTCATCAGCTGAGATTTGGATCACCTGAGCAGGTAGGCAGATTGAGCATGACAGAGGAGACTGATGAGCATACAGGTCTCTCTGACTGAACATTCGCTAAGCTTCATTTCAATCAGGAGAGACCAAAATTGAATGAACAAGTATTTATTATACAGTTAAATAAGAATGAAAATGTGCAAAGTCTCTGATAGAATCTCTTTTGGTGCTTAGACTCCATCGTGCTGACTTGGTGTACTTCAGGGGTACTGAGGGCGAATGAGAGATAGGATACCCCCCAAAATAATGAGACGTAGATGAACAGACAAGATGAAGCCTTACCTGTGCAGATGATGCAGACTTCTAAGAGCTGATAGCCTTACCTTAGTACGAGAGGATTCTATGAATACAACTGGATTAGACACACCAATGTTAGTTATTCTATAATTATGCAGATATGATTTTTAACCCAACACATCTTTTCTGAAGAACTTGGCAATGGCATTATAAAGAGACATCCTTCATGTGAGCCCTGTTCAGTCTACTGACTGCAGGTAAGAGACCAAGTACTAGACTGACCTGACACATGAACCTGTTTGACTGACACTCAGCCATGAGACCCCAGATCTGGTCTTGATACCCTGACGTGGGGTCCAACAAAAAACTATTGAGTCTGCTTGTAATGACAAAAGCTTACAGAATGCAATAAGAAAGGACCTAACTGGAACAAGCTCCTGAGCTGAGACCATTGACATTAAAACATTTTTAGCCCTGAAGCTGACAATTACCCCAGATCCCATATAGATCACAGATTTTCAAACATTGGTCAGATGATAAGACCAGCCTTGTGTTGAATACAGCACGAGCAGTATTTACAGCTTGAGTTTAACTGAATGCTTGAGAAAGATCTCACTTGTTAAATGAATGCATTGAGAGACTGCGTAGAATGTTTGAAGTAGTCAAAGTCTTGGCAGTGTGGATGTCCACATAACATGAAGATGTTAATGATAAACCATTTTGCCAGCATGTAGCGATTAGATGAGTGCACTATGATGCCTCTATAATTATTAATCATATTTCTGATAGATTAGCTCTCTCCCTGACTGACCTTCAATCGTGTGACTCACCAAGCTGGGTCCATTGACCTGCCGTGAAGTCCACATGACGAACTTGCCGTGCCATGAAGTTAAAGTTGACTGACCCGTCATAAGACCTGACCAGTTACTGCCTTGCGGTCTTAAACTTGCTCTCTGACTGGAATCGTTGATGCAGCTGGACAGCGTACCCCGCTAGCTCCCAGCCCATTAACTGACCCCCGTAAGTCTGCAAGGTGTGATTAGATGTGATTAGTTTGGGAGGAGATGAGAGCGGAGCATGAAGATAGCAGGGAAAATGTTGAGACTAGAGGATTCAGAGAAAGACAAACATGCAATGTGACAAATTTAATGGAACAGATCATTTAGAACTGACAAGTATAAAAGTCTTTGGCACATAGACCTGCAGGAGGTGGATCATCTTAGGAAGTAGAAGAAACTTTTGATGCTCCCGAGTTTGAAACTTCCCCCCAAAGTTAAGGTATACCATACCTGATAATCGACACTAAAACTGGAGAGAGCAGAGACAAGAATTAATAGACATAAAATATGCAAGTTATACGGATAAGATGCCAATAAGGATAGAGCCTGTGGGAAGAGAATAGTGCGATAAAAGGCGAAGTACGAAGTGATTTATAAAGGAAATCAACTGTGAATTATGTGCATATAACGGGAAAACATGATATTGATATGAATGTAAATATAAAGCAAAGCAGGGAAAGAAGGTGCTTAAGTACTCACCGGGGATGTTGTATTTGAAGCTGAGACGGGGGTACGACGTGATGATGTGATAGGAATAGCAGCAGAACAGCAAGTGAACAAGGAAAAAAACAGAAATCAGCGAGGTTGCTGTGAAACAGCGGCTGATAGCGAGGACAAACAATGATAATTAGCCAGAAAAAGATAGACGAATAAAAGGGATGATAAGTACAGGACAGAAAATCATCCTGGTTTGCTGTGAAACAGCAGCTGGTAACGAGGATGAACAATGATGATATTAGCCGGAAAAGATAGACGAATAAAGGTATGAAAGTAGAGGACAAAACAGCCAAATGCCATGACACAGCTGCTGATAGCGGGGGGCTGAAAGCCATTTTGACACAATGCGCTAAGCAGGTCTGACACGATGCAGCTGATAGCGGGTGACTGAAGCCAGTTTGACATGATGCGGCTGAAAGCAAGTTTGGTACGATGCGGCTTATAGCGGGTGGCTGAAAGCCATTTTTTACACGATGCGGCTGAAAGCGGTTGGCTGAAAGCTATTAAGACTCGATGCGGCTGATAGCGGGTGGTTGATGCCAGTTTGACACAATGCGGCTGAAAGCCATTTTTTTTTTGACACGATGCAGCTGAAAGCCGGTGGCTGAAAGCCATTATTTGACATGATGCACGGACAGACAGAGAATGCACGCATGGCATGGAGATGAATAAAAGTGGAGGGGAAGAGCTAAAACCATGGATGTATTATAAGAACTGGACAGCGTGGCTCTGCCTTCCACCATGTAACGGATTTGAAGCCAGAATATCCCCCGTCAGAGCACCGTCATTGTGCAGCCAGTAGAGAATCTGGACCATATCTGGACGCAGCTGACGTAAACGGTCGCAAACTCTGCAGCATACAGCGTACATGATCAGCAGTGAAGCTGCCGTAAACCGCGGTTATTTTAAACTCTAATAACTAATAAAGAAACTTTTCAGAAAAGAGGACTGGGAAAAATGCAGCCCAATAATACTTTCATATCACCACAGCATACAGATGGGAGAAATATTTCTACGAGGTGTTTTAATTTTTTGAAGTTTCACTTCGACCCGTTCAGATGAATGGGGGAGACGGAGAGTTGACCTATACTGCAGCCAGTCACCAGGGGGAGCAGTTTCTGTGGAGGCTTCAATTCAAGCCCAGGGACATGGCGTCCATGTTTTTTACAGTCTATGGCTAAAACAAAGAGTGAGAGCATGACCACAGAGTGTGAGGAAAGTCTGGACGAATGGGAGGTGTAGACGGTATAATTGAGTTTTTTTATTGATTGACATCAGCAGTAGCTGGTGATAATAAATAGAGAGACATGTCATTTAAGCTAATATGATTTAGACAAATTATTACTGCTTGGCTTTTGAACGACATCACGTTTGAGCCGGTGAAGCCATTTATTCAAATACTGAGGATGGACGGTTTCGGTAGGGTGTTGAAGCTGGCCATTGCCAGTTGCAGATTTAGTGAAAGAAATTTCACAGATTTAATAGCCATTCTTTGAAATATTTGATGGGCTGCATTAGGGCACATGAAGATACGTGGAACTGCTATTATGAAGCGGGGGCATTATTATGAGCAAATGCAATGCATAAGAGTGCCTCCCTTTACTTTATCCCACTAGAAAACTCCAGTGAATATGAGCCTCGTCAGGCTACTGAATGCTGCTTTAGTGCGCAAGTTCGTTTTTATTAGTAAACATGTCTCTGGACGACTTACAAATCGAGACATGCTGCCCAGCCCTATCACGGACTGATCGATGAAAATACCTTTGGGCAGCTCGGAGACGTTTCTCGAGCTTTGAGTGGATACTGACTTTAGGCGGAGTGGAGGCAGCAGGTCGGCCTTAGTGAGGCGGCAGGAGTGCTCTCTGAGCGGATCATGCTGAGGGAGAGCCACGGTGATCCTGGGGTGAGTCCTTGAGGTGAACCTGCAGCTCGGCTCGAGCGGGGTGGAGACAAACAGGACCCGTAGATACGGAGATGAAACAAACGACATATGAACGATCCAGCGGCTGCTGGAATAAATAATGAGCTGTATGTGGCTTCCTTGACTTTGTGTGACTGTGCGACTGTTTAATCTGAGAAAATCAGAGGACTCGTTTTTACCTGAGCGAGCAGTGATCATGCAGTGAATGATTACACCTGGGCCAAGGTGAGGCAGCGAGGGGTTTCCGTGTTTGGCGTGAATGACCACAGCGGGGTGGAGGACAGCAGCTGCTCGCATTGGAGCTCTGATCAGAACAAGCTCTTTGATGATTGCCGGACACTTTAGTGACATCGGAACTGAACTGACGACGGTGAGCAGAGAATTAGAAAAGTTCGAATCGGGAATAAAAGAGCTGCACAAAGTATCTTTGAGAAATGATCGGGTACACTGAATGATGCGAAGCCTGTTTAAGCCTGCTGTAAGACTGCCGAGATCATCAGCACGACGCCACCGCACTGACTGTGAAGGAGCAAAGACATGGTTTAAAATAAGGCTGCTCCAGAATGATTGGTCAAACAGTTGTGTGTGGCAGGATCTGGTTGGTTCAGTGATTGAGTAAGAGCATGCCCCTTATCAGCTGAGATTTGGATCACCTGAGCAGGTAGGCAGATTGAGCATGACAGAGGAGACTGATGAGCATACACGTCTCTCTGACTGAACTTTCGCTAAGCTTCATATCTTTTTCACAAGGCTGACCAGGCCAAGACGTCAGCGGCACACATCATGGAAAACAGGAATTAAAAAAATGTTCAATAACTGGCAAAACCAGGCAGAGCATGGGAGCGACGTTAGTACAACCATGAAATGCTCCTACCTGGACGTGCATCTTAGCGGTACCGTGCTGAGTCCCTGTGTTTGGATGAAGCACAGAGTGCATCATTTCCATTTCCTTTAAACCAGGGATGTCAAACACAGTAACGGGCCACTGTGGCTGCTGGTTTGGGGTTAGGGTTTTCTGCTAAATTACCATTTCACAGTCTTTGACTCTCTTTAGTGGATCATCCATCAGCTGAATGGTCATCCCAGCAGGGGGCGCTCATGCTCAGGTGGAAACTCATAAAGTTACTAAAATCAATATTTACAGGGTCAGAGGTGAAGTAGAGGTGATTCTGACATAAGTGGATGCCTGTCAGGGGACGTCCTGCTGTGTCTGGAATTGTATTCATTGGTCTGTTGATGCCCCTTCTCTTTTTTTAAGTGTTCCAACAAAAACAAGAAGAGACCGTCTCTCTGTTTTCTGTCTGAGCCCGTGTGAGCTGTGTCTGCTCCTGGGAAATACTGAACCTGTGAGCATTTATGATTTAACCCTGAAACTGTCTTTATGATCTTATATCTTGTTTTTAGGATAAACTTAATCAAAGTCAGTCTCTGTGTGTCAAACATGTTTTTATTTGATTTTATTCTCCCCTCATAAGTCATGGCCCTGTTAGGCTGATCTACAGCTCAGATCTGGACTGGAGGTTTCTTTATAAGGTTTTTTGATGAATAAAAATCTGTTTTGATATTATTTATTACCCTAAACACCTGATTTACGGCCAAAGCAGCCGACAAAACAACATTTGATTTGGATATCCCAAAAGAAAATCATGTACTGATATTGTTTGTGTATTTCTGTGACCAAATGTAAACCAAACTAAATATAATAAAAGATAATATTTTAGAGAGACTTTCAAACCAGACTTTCCAAACCTTTTGTACTTTGGGACCATGAATGTGCCCAAAAACCTCTGAAGTCAGCAGACGTGTAGAGATGTGACTTATCTGGAGGTTTTTATGATTTTATTGAAGAGTGGGAAGTGTGTTAGCAGCCTTACGTCTTCAGTGGAACTGCATGAAAACAGAAGCTTGGCACTGTGATATTGAAATGGAATGAAGATGAAAATGAACACACTTTATGTAGATTTCTCTTTTTAAAAAGTAATATATCACATCAGGAAGGGAAAAAGTTGTAGGTTGATTATTTTGGGATTATTTTATTAACCTGGGAACTCTGGACAGGAGCTCTGATTCCACAGAGTATGTGACATGATTTTATAAAATAAAGAGCACAAAAGAAAAAAACTGTTATGATCTAGAACTTTTTGTAGGCCGTCACATTTAGGAACAGATATGAGGTTCTGTCCAAAGTTAAGAAACAAACACTACTCTTTAAAAGTAACTTCCCCAACACTGCTCATAACTGATCTAAAATGTCTGCAGATAAATAAACCATAAGGTGACCAAAGTCCAGACTAATACCACTTGTGCAACCAGACCATGGATCAGTTTATCCAGGATAACAAAGATATCTTTGATCTCTGATATAGGCCTCAGGTATACCTGCAGGTGATTGGGTGAATAAGTGCTGATGGGCGGAGCTTCAACAGAGTTTCTGATGTCAGTCTGAACTCTGATCAGACAGAGCAGCACACCTGGAGGCGTCTGCAGGTGAGTCTGACTTTATACCTGCAGGGAATCTCTTCATATTATTCAGAGTCTCTCAGCTCTACCTCTTAATCCTGATAGATGTTAAAATATCAGATTACTTTTCATGATTATCATTGATTATACTTCTATAAAATGATCACCACAACCATTCAGACACGAGGACCCTCCTGAAAATGAGATGTAGCATCTCAAGAGGCTAACCTCTAATAAATCAGACGGTATCAGATATGGATTCATGTTGGTGTTGGATGGATATATTTGTATATATATGTATATGTGTGTATTAATATGTACCTATATATGTAAAGAGTCTTGAGATAACACTTGTTTTTAACTGGCGCTATACAAAAATAGTTTAATTGATAAATCATGAAACTAAAGAACAACTGAAAAATACTGAATGAATACTTGAACACAATTACAAACAAATAAGCACAAAAAAAACCAAAATGCAGAAAAGGAATGCCAATTTAAATTGATTTTTGATTAAATAAATGAAAACTGTTTGTCTAAACCTGACATTTTGTTCCAGTATAGTATTTATGAGAGAGCAGGGAGAGAGAATCTGCCTGATTCATCGGTCTTTTTATTGTTTCATGATTCTTTCACGAGGATATTTTACGAGACGGGAATATTCCTGGAATTTAAACGGATGTAGGTTGATTATTGACAGGAAACAAATTCAGTTTTGGTTATCATATGACGTCTTGTCAGACCCCGCTGGACTCCAGAACTATGAAATGGTTATGTAATGATTTTCTAAAATCATAAATGAACTTGTCCCGGGATCAGAGAGAGCACCTGCAGACTAAAGGATACAAAAGCTCTGCTGCCGTGATTTTGTCTCTGTTGGAAAAAAATGCAAACATATTTATTGATAATAATAATAATAATAATAATCACTGTGAGTTTGATGAGTTCAATCACTGTGGATAGATATGCCACTCTAGATCAGACTTTCCCCCACCCTCCCTACTCTTAAGTCACGTGCTAAAACTCACTTTTATTCCTTGGCTTTAGCTCAGCATGAGAGTTGTGTAATCTCTGCCTTTTTATGTGTTTTATGGTCCTAACTCCTGTGTTTTTATCACTTGTATTTCTTTTCTGTTTCATTGTGTTTCTGTTTTTACATCTCCAATGTTTGTTCATAGATTTTTCTGTACAGCACTTTTGTAAACTTCAGTGTTTTTAAAATGTGCTTTATAATTAAAGTAGATTGGGTTGGGCTGTGATCTGAATAAATCTACATGTTCAGGCCTAAAACAACAGAATATACATAAGAGGCTGGCCTCAGTAAAATAATTAAGGTAGAATACAGAGGGTGTTAAAAAAACAATCAAAGGGTCAATGACAAGCTCTATTTACAGTAAATGTTCTTCATCAAGCTCCGCCCAGCCCGCTCACTAATCTATTGTTGCAGACCTCTCTCCCCTTCAACACAATCAAAGACTACAAATGACTTTTCCTTATAAATATAGATATATTTGTTTAATGCATGATTTTTAAACCTGTGCCCAGTGACAGAGTGAAAGTAAAACAGATTCATTCTGTCTAATACATACACTATACCACCAAAAGTATTCACTCACCCATCCCTATAATCATACTCAGGTGTTCCAGTCTCTTCCATGTCCACAGGTGTATAAAATCATCACCTAGGCATGCAGACTGCTTTAACAAACATTAGTGAAAGAATGGGTCGCTCTCAGGAGCTCAGTGAATTCCAGCGTGGAACTGTGATAGGATGCCACCTGAGCAACAAATCCAGTGGTGACATTTCCTCACTCCTAAATATTCCACAGTCAACTGTCAGCTGGATTATAAGAACGTGGAAGTGTTTGGGAACCACAGCAACTCAGCCACCAAGTGGTAGACCACGTAAACTGATGGAGCGGGGTCAGCGGATGCTGAGGCGCATAGTGAGAAGAGGTCGCCAACTTTCTGCAGAGTCAATCTCTACAGACCTCCAAACTTCATGTGGCCTTCAGATTAGCTCAAGAACAGTGCAGAGAGCTTCATGGATGGGTTTCCATGGCCGAGCAGCTGCATCCAAGCCTCACATCACCAAGTGCAATGCAAAGCGTGGATGCAGTGGAGTAAAGCACGCCGCCACTGGACTCTAGAGCAGTGGAGACGCGTTCTCTGGAGTGACCAATCACGCTTCTCCATCTGACAATCTGATGGACCAGTCTGGGTTTGGAGGTTGCCAGGAGAACCATACTTGTGGGACTGCATTGTGCCAAGTGTAAAGTTTGGTGGAGGGGGGATTATGGTGTGGGGGTGTTTTTCAGGAGCTGGGCTTGGCCCCTTAGTTCCAGTCAAAGGAACTCTGAATGCTTCAGCACACCAAGACATTTTGGACAATTCCACACTCCAACTTTGTGGGAACAGTTTGGAGCTGGCCCCTTCCTCTTCCAACATGACTGTGCACCAGAGCACAAAGCAGGTCCATAAAGACATGGAGGACAGAGCCTGGCCTGCACAGAGTCCTGACCTCAACCCCATAGAACACCTTTGGGATGAATTAGAGCAGAGACTGAGAGCCAGGCCTTCTGGTCCAACATCAGTGTGTGAGCTCACAAATGCTCTTCTGGAAGAATGGTCAAAAATTCCCATAAACACTCCTAAACCTTGTGGACAGCCTTCACAGAAGAGTTGAAGCTGTTATAGCTGCAAAGGGTGGACCCACGTCAGATTGAACCCTATGGATTAGAAATAGGATGTCACTTAAGTTCATATGCCAGTCAAGGCAGGAGAGCGAATACTTTCGGCAATATGGTGTATTCGGGATAATGCACTTCGAGGTGTCCATTATCAGAAATGAATGGAGGACTTAAAGGTGTGAATTGTCCTCCACTTGGCATCAGACTTTTGTTTCTGCAAAGTCCATTCATTTCTGATAATGGACACCTTGAAGGGCATTATCCCGATCATACCATGGTCATTTACGAAAGAAATAAATATTTAATCAATTGCGTTGTTTTCTACCATTAAAATTGTGAGTTCTTCACTAGAAGTGACTGAGTGGAATGTTTAGTATCTCTCGTTGTGATGCATTGTGAAAGTAATCGGCTCTGGCCCTGAACCTGCAGCTTGGTCGACTGCAGCAGTAAAAACTCATAAAACAGTCATAAAAATGTCACTGAGAGTAGCGGCAGTGTAGCCCATGTTTGTCTGAGCCAGGAAGTTTCTTAATGTTTTAACTGCCCATTTCGTGGTTTTCTTTGCATTTACCTCGTCCTCATCCCCTAAACTGTTCAGTTCCTCCAATGTCACCTCCTTGTGTACCATCTTCTTCTTACATTCTCTTTTATTTGTCTCTCTATTCTGCTGCATTATGGTCTTTAAAAGAATCAAATTCAACAAAAAGGTTAAAGGATATATAAAAATCCTCCTGTTTTGTCTACTGTCTTGCCGTGATGATAAATAAACTGTCGAGTAACCAGCATTTGAGCCAGCGCAATAATTTAGAACAATCAGGCTAATGGACCGGGAGTGGACACCCCGCAGCCAATCAGAATAGAGTTTTCACCCAGACCATGGTTTAATTATATTTAAATGTTTTCTCTGAGTGCAGTTCAGATGTCTTTGTGATTGTCTTTCTTTTCTTCTCTGAATCAGGATGAGTAACTATCCTGCCTACAGGCCAAACCACGGGGCCCCCCATCACCAAGGTATGTCTGAATATTAATTACATATAAATATAAATGTCATATATTATGTCTTTATCTATGAATCCAGGTTGATCTAGAATCAAGTTCAGAGACGACTGAAGATGATAAAAGACCCTACACCACAGGGGGTCAAAGGTCACACTGAGCACACCTGGAGTTCAGAGAGTAAGAAATCAGAGGAGGTGAATCCTGCCAATCCAAGAACATGGAGATAAAAATCAACATGAAAAACAAAAACAGACAAATGAACCTTGGGCCTGGAGTTCTTCATCAAGAATCAGACTTCAAAGATCTGAGATTCTCAGTGATGTGAGATGGACAAATATTAGTAAGACTGTGGAAACAAACAGAATTTAAAGATTTCAGCATAAAGCAGCCAGCGGTTTAACGCATGTGTTTGCAGAGGCCCAGCAGGGGGCGCTGACAAATATCGGTACTGGATTCAAAAGTCCATATCAGTCGGGCCCCAGTATTTACGTGCACTGGAAGAAAAACTCCAAGTTCAGCGTCTCTGTCAGGGAAACCACGTCCAAACTGGACAGTACAGCTTTAAAAAAATCCACACTTTATTGCCTAAGTTCATCCACACTTTCAGTACTTCCAAATTTTCTAAGGCTCTAATTAAATGAATTACTACAACACAGTGATGAGGCGCACTCACACTGGACCACTCAACCCTCCCAGCCCCCACCAACCATCTCCTCAGACCAGGTACACAAAGACCTGACGAGGATCAACCTCTGCAAAGCAGCAGGTCTGGCAACATCCCAGGACGGGCTCTCAGAGCATGTGCCTGAAGTGCTTACCTCCATCTTCTCTTGCCTCTAGACCGCAACCATCATCCCCCCTTCCCAAGAGGACCCTACCCACCTGAATAAGGCACTCCTCACACGAAGACGGCCCCGTATTGTCTTGGCGTCGGCATCAAAACATGGATCGCTGTTTACACATTGTATTGTACTGAGGCTTGTGCATCTACATGAGAACGCAAAATCCTGTCGGGTTGCCCTGGTTCTGCTCCGAGGTGGATTTCATGTCAACAAGTGCTCATGCATGCGTAACCTGCTGCGTCTCTGCATGAGCACTTGTTGCTGTTGTCGCTGTAGCTGGTGTTGTTGGTGTTCTGTGAGCAAATGTTGGTATAAAAATCGTAGCAATATTTGTTGCTGCTGGAACAGGATCAGAATCAGCCCGGCTGCCGCCATTGTTGTTGTTGTTGTTGTTTTTGTGTGTGACAACGTGGGTTGGGGGGCGGGGAGGAGGAGGGTTGCTATGAGGTCACCGTCTTTTCCGGACTTTTCTGTTTATGCCAACTACGGTAGGAAGACGAATACCCAGATATCCACCTGCAGACTCGTTTTCAAAAAAGATGCGGAGTCATGAACAAACACGTGTCTCCGTGTGTCAATATCACCAGATCGATAGTTTATTTTACCGGAGTCTTACAAATTCATACTCGTGTAAAGCCCACCTCAATGATTACTGACCGGTGGCGCTCACTCCGATCGATCATTGTGAAGTGCTTTGAGAGAGTTGTCCTGGCCCACATTCAGAGCAGCATACCGGACACCCTGGACCCCTACAGAATGCATATCGGCCCAACAGGTCCACTGTCACTGCTGCCCTCCATCACTCCCTCTCCCACCTGGAAAGCAGAGATTCCTACATCAGGATGCGTTTGTTAACTGCAGCTCTGCCTTTAACAGAGTCATACTTCACAACCTAACCCATAAACTGTCCACTCTTTGCCTGAACTTGACCATCTGTGACTGGCTCCTGGACTTTCTGTCTGGCAGACCCCAGTCTGTCAGGATCTGTAACAGGACCTCAGCCAGCATCATCACCAACACCGGCATCCCACAAGGGTGTGTCCTCAGCCCCATCCTCTACACCCTGTTTAAGCACGAGTGTGTCACCTCCCACAAAGACAACATCATCCTGATGTTTGCTGATGACGCCGCAGTGATGGCACGCATCACTGGAGGGGACGAAGCGGCCTACAGGAGGGAGTCATGGTGTGAGGACAACAACCTCGCCTTTAACACCAACAAGCCAAAGGAGATCACAGTGGACATGAGGAAGAAGAGGAAGCCCCATCAGCCACTGTGTCTGGGAGCTTGAGGTGGAGAAGATGAGCAGTTTCAAATACCTGGGCAATCACATCAGCAAGGACCTCACCTGGACACTCAACACCTCACAGCAGGTCAAGAAGGTTCAGCAGCTGTACTTTCTGAGGAGGCTGAGGAGGCTGAGGAAGTTTGGTATGTCACCCAAG
This sequence comes from Scarus forsteni, assembly GCA_036419115.1. Taxonomy (NCBI): domain Eukaryota; kingdom Metazoa; phylum Chordata; class Actinopteri; order Labriformes; family Labridae; genus Scarus; species Scarus forsteni. Next base: position 1,516,641 of record JAZDUH010000228.1, on the reverse strand, counting down.
ACCCTCAGCAGCTTCTACAGCTGCACCAACGAGAGCATCCTGACCAGCTGCCTCACCGTGTGGTATGGCAGCACTACTGCTTTGGACCGCAAATGCCTCCAGAGAGACTACTGAAAAGCTCACCAGGACTCCGCTGCCCTCCCTGCAGAGCATCTACCACCGCAGAGTCCACAGGACAGCTGCCTCCATCCTCACAGTAACAACATGGACTATTCACACTCTAATCCTCAGGCCGGAGGAAAAGGAGTGTGAAATTGCAGACTGAAAAACTCTCTTTCCCAATGCCATCAGACTCCTGAACAGATGACAAAAGTCTGCAATTACCTCAACTTCACAGCTCATTTGCACAAATACAACTGTTCGTGCACTTTATGTTGGATCTTTGCACAATGTCCCATTTTTACAGAAATGTACAGAAATGAGTAGGCAAATAGTTCCATTTCTAAAAGGTGATAATATTTTCATGCATGTGTAGAGTCAGAATCCAACTCACCTACTTATATCTGGACATTTTTAGCCACTCTAATTTAGAATTGTTTTGTTTTTTTCTGTGCTTTTATTTAAATCTACTAAACATTTTTTATACCGCTTACCTGACATTCGTTGTGTACAGCAGAGAAGGATTTTAATTTTTTTAAGAACATATTTCAGAAACGTTACACTTTGTATCTTGCATCTCCGAATTAACCATGGAATAATAATGATCCCCCCATTTTCCCTCAGGGCGCCAACAACCTGAACCCTATGACCATCAGCAAGGCTATCCAGGCACAGGTAAGTTCAACATCCCACTAAAAACCCAGGCATTTTTGATTCACATTAACCAGGTTTCATGGATTAATGATCCCCCTCAACTCTCCCTAAGGGCGCCAATATCCTGAACCCTATGACCAACAACGAGGCCGTCCCCCCGTAGGTGAGTCCAAGGTCCCATTGAACACTCAGGTGTCTTTGATTCACATAAACCATGTTATGGATAGTTGCTCACCCCCCCGCCAACTCTACCTCAGGGCGCCAACACTCTGAACCCTACGACCATCGGCAAGGCTCTCCTGCAACATGTAAGTTCAACATTCCACTGAACACTGAGGCTTTTTTATTCACATAGACCATGTTTTGAAGATGTACCCTCCCACCTCTTCCTCAGGGCGCCAACACCGTAATCCCTATGATGATGATGATAGCCCTCCCCCCACAGGTGAGTTCGAGGCCCCACTGAACACTCAGGTGTCTTAAACTAAATCAGCCATGTTTTATGCATTAATGTTGTGCCCTCCACTGACCCCCAACTCTCCCTCAGGGCGCCAACATCCTCCACCTTATGACCATCAGCAAGACTTTCCACCCACAGGTGAGTCCATCGTCCCATTGAACACTCAGGTGTCTTTGATTCAAATTAACCACCTTTCATTTATTCGCCCCAACTCTCCTTAAGGTCGCCAACATCCTAGACAATATGGCCATCAGCAAGACTTTGCCCCCACCGGTGAGTACATGGTCCCATTATACAATCAGTCATCTTTCATTTACATAAACCATGTTTCATAGCTTAATGATCTCTCCTCAACTCTCCATAAGGGCGCCAACGTCCTGAACACTATGATCATCAGCAAAGCCCTCCCCCCATAGGTGAGTCTGAGGTCCCATTATAAAGTCAAGTGTTGCTGATTTACATTAATGCTGTTTCTTGGAGTAATGATCCTCCCATCCACTCTCCCTCAGGGCGCCAACCTCCTAGACAATATGGCAATCAGCAAGACTTTTCCCCCATCAGTGAGTCCAGAGTCCCATAATACACTCAGATGTCTTTCATGCCCATAAACCATTTTTCATGAATTTATTATCCCCCCAACTATCCCCAGGGCACCAGCACACCGGACCCTATGACGATGATGATGACCCTCCCCCCATAGGTAAGTCCACAATCCCATTATACACTCAAGTGTTTTTGATTCACATTAACCATGTTTCATGGATTAATGATCCCCCAAACTCTCCTTAAGGACGCCAACAACCTAGACAATATGGCCAACAGCAAGGTGAGTCCAAGGTCCCATTGAACACTCAGTTGTCTTTGATTCACATTGACCCTGCTTCTTGGAGTAATGATACCCCCACTCTCTTTCCCTCAGGGCGCCAAAATCCTGCACCCTATGACCATCAGCAAGACTTTCCACCCACAGGTTAGTTTAATGCCTCACTGAACACTCAGGTGGTATTGATTCACATTAACCATGTTTAATGGATTATTTATCCGCCCCAACTCTCTTTAAGGACGCCAACACCCTAGACAATATGGCCATCAGCAAGACTTTGCTCCCATCGGTGAGTACATGGTCCCATGATACACTCAGGCATCTTTCATTTATATAAGCCATGTTTTTATGGATTAATTATTTCCCCTCAACTCTCCTCAAGGGCGCCAAAATCCTGAACCCTATGACGAACAGCAAGGTCCTCCCCCCATCGGTGAGTTTGAGGTCCCATTATATACTCAGGTGACTTTCATTAACATTAATGCTGTTTCTTGGAGTAATGACCCCCTCAACCCCACCCACCCTTCCTCCCTCAGGGCACCAACATCCTGGACCTTATGACCATCCAGATGGCTTTCCTCCCAGAGGTGAGTCCAAGGTCCCATGATTCACTCAGGTGTCTTTCATTCTTATAAACCATGTTTTCATGGATTGATAATTCCCCCTTAACTCTCCTTAAGGGCGCCAACATCCTGAACCCTATGACGAACAGCGAGGCCGTCCCCCCTTAGGTGAGTCCAGGATCCCATTATACATTTAGGTGTCCTTGATTAACATTAACCCTGTTTCTTGGAGTAATGAACCTTCCACCCACTCTCCCTCAGAGCGCCAACATCCTGCACCCTATGACCAACAGCGAGGCCGTCCCCCCTTAGGTGAGTCCAGGATCCCATTATCCACTTAGGTGTCCTTGATTAACATTAACCCTGTTTCTTGGAGTAATGATCTTTCCACCCACTCTCCCTCAGAGCGCCAATATCCTGCACCATATGGCCATCAGCAAGACTCTCCAGCTACAGGTTAGTCCAAGGCCCCATTGAACACTCAGGTGTCTTAAACTACATCAGCCATGTTCCATGCTTTAATGATGTGCCTTCCATTGACCCCCCAACTCTCCCTTAGGGCGCCAACACACAGGACCTTATGACCATCAGAAAGGCGCCCCCGCAACAGGTAACTCTAAGGTAGCAATTGAACACTCAGGTGTCTTTGAATCACATCAACCATGTCTCACGGATAAATGATCCCCCTACTCTCCTTAAGGACGCCAACAACCTAGACAATATGGCCAACAGCAAGGCCCTCCCCCCACAGGTGAGTCCAAGGTCCCATTGAACACTCAGTTGTCTTTGATTCACATTGACCCTGCTTCTTTGAGTAATGATCCTCCCACTCCCTTTCCCTCAGGGCGCCCACATTCTGCACCCTATGGCCATCAGCAAGACTTTCCAGCCACAGGTTAGTTCAAGGCCCCACTGAATACCCGGATGTTTTAAACTACATCAGCCATGTTTCATGCATTAAAGTGATATTCCAGGATGGAACAAGTTGGGTCCTATCACAAGGTTTAGGGCAGAAATTGCCCCTACAGCAGTGTTTCTGTGCAGCAGAAACCCAGAGCGCTAGGACCAAGCACCCCCGTTTCATAGCGCTATGAGAAATAGAGCCTTGTTTAGCGGTGTTTTTGAGTGAAAGTAACGCGCTGAAAATTCTCTAAATAAAGCGTGAATGCAGACCGATATCAGATTTTTTCAGTGGGAGTCCGTTTATTTGTGTTTTTGGTCAAGTAAAATATGGCCCCGTGTGACTGCAGAGGAATCGGCAGACGAGCAGGACTGGAGGAGGAAGGGGGTGCTTGGTCCTAGCGCCCTGGGTTTCTGCTGCACAGAAACACTGCTGTGGAGGTAATTTCTGCCCTAAACCTTGTGATAGGACCCAACTTGTTCCATCCCGGAATATCACTTTAATGATGTGCCCTTCCCCAACCCCCCAACTCTCTCTCAGAGCGCCAACATACAGGACCCTATGACCATCAGCAAGGCTCTTCTGCAACAGGTAAGTTCAACACCCCATTGAACACTCAGGTTTTTTGATTCACATTAACTTTGTTTAATGGATTAATTATCCCCTCTGTACTCCCTCTAAGGGCGCAAACACCCTGGACCATACGGCCATCAGCAAGGCCCTCCCCACATAGGTGAGTCTGAAGTCCAATTGAACACTCAGGTGTCTTTCATTCACATAAACCATGTTTCCTGGACTCATGATCCTCCCTCTCACTTTTCCTCAGAGCGCCCACATTCTGCACCCTATGGCAATCAGCAAGACTCTCTAGCTAAAGGTTAGTTCAAGTCCCCACTGAATACCCAGATGTTTTAAACTACATCAGCCATGTTCCATGCATTAATGAGCTGCCCTTCCCCAACCCCCCAACTCTCCCTCAGGCCGCCAATATCCTGGACCTTATGGCTATCAGCATGGCGCCCCCGCAACAGGTAAGTTCAAGATCCCATTGAACACTGTTTTTTGATTCACATTAACAATGTTTGATGGATTAATTGTCCCCCTCAACTCCCCCTAATGGCACCAACACCCTTCACTTTATGACCATAAGCAAGGTTCTTTCGGGACAGGTAAGTCCAAGGTCTCACTGAACATTCAGGTGTGTTTGATTCACCTTAACCATTTTTATTGATGAATGATCCTCCACCACTTTCTTCCCCAGAGCAACACCCTGAGCCCTATGGTCATCAGCAAGGATCTCCCCCACAAGGTGAGTCAGTTGTCATACTGCTGTCAGTAATTCACATTTACCATGTTTCATGGCCCCTCCCTTGGGCAGTGAGCCCATTGGAGGAGGGTTCCGTGTCTTCTTTTTGGGTTGTGCGCAGCTAGGCCCCATGGGTATAGGCCTGGCCACCAGGCACTCACCGACGAGTCCCACCCCCACGTCTGGCTCGGGGGGCCCCAGCCTCCTGAGATCCTTAGTAATCTCAAACCTCTCCACCTAGATAAGGTGGTAGCTCAAAGAGAAGATGCCAGTCAGACCTTTAAGTGTTGCGTGTGGGTCTGCTGGGAAGGTCTTGCCTAGTCTTCCATCAGAAGAAGCATTAACTCCTGCTTCCGGGAGAGCTTTCACCATATCCCGGGGGAGGCAGATGACATGGAGTCTGAACTGGCCTTGTTCCGTGACTTCATTGTTGAGTCGGCCAATTGGAGCTGTGACTGTAAGGTGGTCAGTGCCTGTCAAGGCAGCAACACACTCCAAACCCACTGGTGGACACCAGTTCTATCAGCAAAACCCGGGCATGGGAGGCAAAAGCAGTGCGCTGTCAACACTGTCTATGGTGGGGATGGCGCATTGCTTACCATATTTAGGACATTTTGGGTTGCAGAAAGAAAATACATTTATAAATACAAAGAAATACATTTAAGACATCCTCAATCCCACTAGCATGTCTTCCAGTGAGGAAGCAGATCAAGGGGACTCTGTGGTGGGCTCTCCTATCTCCCAGGCTGAGGTCAGCCCTGGATGTTTTGGGGCTGTCATGGCTGACATGATTCTGCAACATTATGAGGACTTTATGGATGCCACTGGATTGGTAGACTGGGGTGGGGGTTCCTCTTTTTAAGGTGGAGGACTGGAGGATGTGCTCCAACTCACTGGATCAGTTTGCAACCTCCTGAAAGGAGGCCATCCTGAGAGGAGGCATTCTGATTAGAGGCGGCATTCTGATTAGAGGCTTGGAAATCTAATCAGGATGCCTCCTGGTGAGGTGTTCTAGGAGTGTCCCACTGGTAGGAACTGTCCCACTGTCTCTTAACTGGCCTGGGATAACTCAGGGAGGAGCTGGATGAAGTGGAAGTGGCCGAGGCAGAAGAGGATAATGATAGTAATGATGATAATTAAACGATGATAAACAAAATTTGTCCAGTAGGGCTGTGGCTAAATTTAAAGATAACTGTGATATTAGCTATAACTGCTCTCAGCTGGATCAGCTTTTTGATGACTGTCAGTCTACTAAGATCCACATAGGATTTTTCTTCATTACTGGGACAAAACCTATTAAACGTAAGAGGATAGCTCCTTGGTTTACTTCTGAAACTTGTGCACTTCACTCCATTTGCTTCAAAAATCCTGCAGAAAGTAGTAGCTGATCAGCTAGGTGACTTCCTTCAAGACAATAGCCTGCTTGAAGACTTTCAGTCAGGATTTAGAGCTCATCACAGCACAGAGACTGCTCTAGTTAAAGTAACCAATGATCTACTTTCAGCTTCAGATGAAGGACTTCTCTCTGTTCTTGTTTTGTTAGATCTTAGTGCAGCTTTCGACACCATTGATCATGATGTTCTTATACAGAGATTAGAGATGTTACTTGGGATTACAGGGACTGCCTTAAAATGGTTTAAGTCCTACTTATCTAATAGATATCAGTTTGTACATGTGAACAACAAATCCTCTGTGTACAATAAAGTAAGTTACGGAGTTCCTCAAGGTTCGGTGCTAGGTCCAATTCTCTTCTCCATATATATGCTTCCCCTTGGTGATATCATGAGGAAATACTCTGTTAATTTTCACTGCTACGCTGATAATACACAGCTTTATGTATCACTGAAGCCAGGTGAGACAAACCACTTAGATAAACTAGATGCCTGTTTAAAGGACATCAGAACCTGGATGGCCAGAAATTTTCTTCTTCCTAACTCAGACAGAGGTCAGAGGTCATTGTGCTGGGCCCTCGACACCTTAGAGAATCCTTTTCTAGTGATTTAACTGCCATAGATGGCATTAGCATGGCACCAAGCACAACTGTGAGAAATCTTGGGGTTCTATTTGATCAGGATTTTTCCTTTAACTCTTTAGGCACCAAAGCCGCAAAATTGCAACCAACAACACTGCTGAATAAAAAAGGCCATAGCTGCAAATATAGTGCTGAATAGTGTTACTACTTTTCACCAGCAAAAAGTGGACATGTGTTACTTTAACAGGAACAGTGCTTGTGGGCGTGTTTCTATTCAAAGTTTTGGCAGAGAGAGAGAGACACGCACAAAGTGATAGAGAGTGAGTAAGAGTACCCACAAGGTCGAGATTACTTTGTCAAGTACTGAGGAATATTTACCCTCTGAGGATGACGGTCAGTCGTCCAGTGAGATCCAAACTGGCGGGTCCGCACGCCATTACAGTCCCCAAGCAGCACATACCGAGGCCGGTGCTTTGCCTCTCCATGGCCGTGGCCTGGGAAGCAGGGAAACTCAAACACCACAATGAATGACGGTGTTAGCCGGAATGAGAAAAGCCGCGGAGCTCTGGGCAGACGAGGGAGAAGCCGGGGGTAAAAAGCACAGTGAAGGCAGCAGAGGCATTCATGCTCGGCCCGTAAATTACAGTGATGATGTTGGCTGGGTTTACTGAGGAGTGAGGAAGAGAACCTCAAGTGGATCAGAGATTTTAATGAGCCTGTTGGGTATTGTGGAGACAGAATTCTGATAAATTTTGGGCCTTGGTCTTTTTTTCTTGGATGGTGAATTCTAGAGCGTAATCACAAATGGGACAAACAGATCTGTGCACCACTTCTCAGAGAGGAAAATCTCAAACCAAACTCCAAATTTCATGACTGGTGTGATGTTACAGGCCCTGAGATGTAAGCTTTTATTTCACTTTGTGTATATTTTCCAATATGGCTGCTACCTGTAACGTCATCATTTGGAAGTTAGAGAAGTGAATTAACTTCCATTTCAAATTTTGGGTCATACTGGAGATTCTTCTGAATGACAGTTTGCCTGTATATCTAACCACTTTGAAACTACAGCCTTTTCAAATCTTGATATCTATATTGAATATTTTCTTGAGAAAACTTTGGTGCCTAAAGGGTTAACTCCCACATAAAGCACATTTCAAACACAGCCTTTTTCCATCCTGGTAACATAGCTAAAATCAGGCCTATCCTGTCCCAGAGCGATGCTGAAAAGCTAGTCCATGCTTTTGTTTCCTCTAGACTGGACTATTGTAATTCTCTGCTTTCAGGCTGTCCCAGCAAGTCACTTAAGACCCTTCAGCTGGTCCAAAATGCTGCAGCACGTGTGCTGACTAGAACTAGGAGAAGAGACCACATTACTCCTGTATTAGCTTCTCTGCACTGGCTTCCCATTAAATTGAAGTGATTCTGACATAAGTGGATGGCTGTCAGGTGACATCCTGCTGTGTCTGTAATTGTATTTGCTGATGATTCATTGGTCTGTTGATGCCCTCCCCCTTTTTTAGTGTTTCAAGAAGAAGAAGCAGAAGAAGAAGAAGAAAAGAACAACTCTCCATCACAGTGGTGTTGTGGCTGTTTCACAGGAGCATACTGATTGCGATGTTGGGGGTGTGAGAGGAAGCTGATCCTGTGACCCGGGCTGCAGCTCCAGGGTCAGACCAGACCCCTTTTATTCAAGGTGATTGGAGACAGAGGGACCATCCATAACATTCATATGACTGACTGATGTAACGCTGTAACTGTGCTATCCACAAGGAAAAAATTGCTTGTACTGTTTTTTTAAAGACAGAAAAACCCACAATGGTCACTTGAATAACTTTAAGGGGACTAAATAATAAATAAAATGTACTGAAAGTGAACTAATGATATTCAGACATTGCTTTTGAATTGCGGTTCAGTAGAATCATTATTAAAAAAAACAAAATAATGAAACTGACCTGGACAAAAATGATGGTACCCCCAGAAAAGATTGAAAATAATTTGACCATAGGGACGTGTTAAACTAAAGCCGGGCATCCACTGTACGACTTTTTCGATCGCAGCGTTCAGCTGCTGCTCAGACTGTACAAGTGAATCACAGGCTAACAGTTCACAGCTCACAATTCTTCTACTCACACTATACAACCCGATGCTTGGATGCGATTGTCACACTGTTCGTTCATGTACGACACGCATGGATGTATTATAAGAACTTATAATATAGTCTGATAATACATGACTATCTGCAAATGCAACGTTAAAAGTAGTAGTAGAAGAAGAAGAAGTGGAAAGTGGTCGGATGCTCACAGATGAGAATGAATAACAAACAAAAACTCATTCCATGAACAGGGTCCGCTGTGCCTGCCACAGCTCAACAAGTCCACCCTCCAGTGTTTGGGTCCAGGTCCGCTGTGATGATGTGCATTTGTTTTCTCTTCTGTATCTACGTTTGTGCATGTGTAGTGTGACAGCCTCACGAGGGGCGACCAGGATTTCAAACGGGTTTGAATTTCGTCCAATCGATCTGGAGGTGGTCATGAGGTGTTAATCACTTCTCGTTACCTCGTGTATACTACACGATGTGAGACGCACGATTGAGCCAGAACTTGGCTTGATCCCCAAAATAGTCGCACGGGTGAAAAATCGTGTGAAAAAGGGCCAAAAATCACACAGTGGATGCCCGGCTTAAGGTGTGTCCTGTAATCATCATCACAGGTGTCTCCAAGCTTGTCATCAGTCAGTCTGCCTATTTAAAGGCTCATTGAGACGTTACAGAAATCTCCTGATTGCAGTGACTGAATCAAAAGGTTGTGCAACAAAATACTGAGTTAAGGGTACCATCATTTTTGTCCAGGCCAGTTTCATTATTTTGTTATTAAAATTATTCTGTTGACCCACAATTCAAAAGCAAAGACTGATTCTACAAGTTAATTTTTCATGAATTATTACTTTTTTCAGTTTCAAGTTATTTCAGGGACCATTGTGGGATTTTCTTTCTTTAACAGAAGGGTACCAACAGTTTTGTCCATGTGTGTGTTTGATCGTAAATCATGTTTTAAACTTAATCAAAGTCAGTCTCTGTGTGTCAAACATGTTTTTATTTGATTTTATTCTCCCCTTATAAGTCATGGCCGTGTTAGGCTGATCTACAGCTAAGGTCTGGACTGGAGGTTTCTTTATAAGGTTTGTTGATGAATAAAAAAGACCTTTTTGATAGTATTTATTACCCTAAACACTTGATTTACAGCCAAAGTAGCCTTCAAAACAACATTTCACTTGGATTTCTGAAAAAAGTACTGATATTGTTTGTGTCCAAATGTCTTTTGATATATATTTTCAAATCATTTTTATTGCTGTATTCTTACTGCCAATGACTGTGATTTTTAATTTTCTTTAGATAATTAAATTGCTCTCTCTCCTCTCTAATGCATGCTGCTCTCTCATTGTGTGATAAAATAATAAAGCTTGTGGTTATTGTGTGAATAGACAACAAAATAGTTCAATGATGTGTTTTATCTCCTATGTTAAAATAATATATCTGGTGTTAGGAGGAGAAAACAAAGCACAGCTCATCACTGCCATCCAGAGTCTCACTGTTAAGAGCAGGGGTGGGCAACTGGCGGCCCAGGGACCATATGTGGCCCTTCACCTCGCTCAATGCGGCCCACCAGTCATTTCCACAAAAAAAAAACAAAAAAAAAAACTGGAAAATGAAAAGACAAACAACAGTTGCTAAATATGATACATCATGTGCAACCAGTACCATATACTGCATAAATCTGGATAAGTGATTAAATATTTTTACTAACCTTAGATCGCATGCTTTGTTTTTACAAGACATTTAAGTTCCTACTTAGCTATGATTGTGTCTCTGAAACATTTTTTGAGGCATTAAAACATCATTTATATTACAGGTTAACACCATTTGAAAACAATGGTAATAATGATGCATTTAAGCTTCAAAAACTGGTAAAAAATTTGTTCTTTTACTGCATTAAAAAGAAGCTAAAATTAGATAAAAATATGTGTCATGATCATTTTGATCATTTTCAATTTTTAACTGTTTGAGTCAGAATATTTAAGTGTTGGTATAATCCTTGGTTAAGCTTTATCTTTGTAATTTCTTGTTGATTTATGTATTTTTCTTTGTTGACATTGCCAACAATATGTTACAGTGTGGCCCTCGGGCACTTTAGAAAAATTAACGTGGCCCTTTTGGTATCGATAGTTGCCCACCCCTGGTGTAGAGAATGAATGTGCAGCTCTGATAGGGCTGGGAAACAGGACTAGTCGGTCAAACAGTGTTTCTAACTGATGTCACGGATACAGTTTGGTACAGCTCGACTGTCAGTCAGAGGCTGGTCTAAGACACTGGAGTGAACAGGTTGATTTAAAGGGCCAGTGTGACTGCCTCCTGATTGGCTGAAGCACCTGTAGATACAGTCCTACTCATCATTATTGGCACCCATGAAGTTTAAGTACACAATGTGACAGTACAGTTTCTTTACAAACCTCTTTAACTTTGCTCTGCATCACTTTATCAGACTCAAACTTGGCAGAAGTAATGTTCACATATTAAGGTTTGTAAATTATACTTCATTAGCTACTATGATCATGTAGTCATTTGTTCACTATCTATATCAACATTACATCCTCTATAACAAATTCTCAAGCACATCTTTATGCCGATGACACAGTTATGTACTGCATCTCCAACTCTGCACACTCAGCCACTGAAACCCTCCAGCAAGACTTTGACAAACTACAACATTCACTCTTCAATCTGAAATTAGTTCTTAATGCAGACAAGACCAAATACATGATATTCTCAAGATCCAGTAATATTACAGATGACCGCTTACATCACATCACCACTTTAACAGGACACAACATTGAAAGGGTTTCTGAATATAAATATCTAGGCATCTGGTTGGATCAGAAACTAACATTTAAATTCCATGTCAACACTCTAACAAGTAAACTGAAACAGAGAATTGGGTACCTATACAGAAACAAATTAATTTTCCCTTTGCTTTGTAGGAAACAGATCATTGAGGCTGTTTTTTTATCTGTCTTAGATTATGGTGATGTTATCTACAGAAATGCTTCTGCCTCCACTCTCACTTATTTGGACTCTGTTTATCACTCTGCACTCAGATTCATCACCGGTTCAGGTTACTCCACCCATCACTGTGTCTTATATGAGAAAGTGGGGTGGGCACCTTTATCTGTAAGAAGACAAAAGCATTGGCTGCTGTTTATTTATAAAGTTTTGAATGGCAACATGCCACCATACCTCAGCTCTTTATTGAACTGGTCAAATAATAAGTATTCCACACGTTCAACAGATTTTCTGATGCTTGATGTTCCCCGTTCTAAAACTGAATTTGGTAAAGCTGCTTTTGGTTCCTCTGCAGCATCCTCCTGGAACATCTTGCAACGCACACTGAAACTCAACAAAATGGTTTCTGTTGGTCAGTTTAAAACTATGATTACCAACTACTGTACCTTTGAATGCAACTGCTTTTAATGGTGTTGTATCAGTTGTTTATTTGCTGTTTTTCTTGTGATTTTATATTGTTGTTGTGCTCTCGACATCATTGTAAATGAGGGCTCACCCTCAATGATTCCTCGAGATTTAAATAAAGGTTAAATGAAAAATGAAAAATTTAGAATAGGCAGTTTTAATTGCAACCACTTGAAGCCTACAAGGAAAAGAACACCCTACCAACAATTAAGCATGATGGAGGTTCCATAATGGTTTTGGGCTGCTTTGCTGCATCAGGTACTGGAGGCCTTGACCGTATCACAGGAATCATGAAATCAGAGAATTATCAAGAAATTTTAGAGCCAAATGTCCTACCCAGTGTAAGAAAACTTGGTTTGAGTTGAAGATCGTGGGCCCTCCAGCAAGACAAAGACCCAAAGCACACATCCAAAAGCACACAGGAATGGTTGAAAAGGAAAAAAATGGCCTGTTTTAAAATGGCCAGCAATGAGTCCTGATCTCAATCTGATTGAAAATCTTTGGTATGGCTGAAATCTGCCATTGGGGAAAAGAAACCTGCAAACGTTCAAGAGCTTGAACAGTTTGCAGAGGAAGAGTGGGAGAAAATACCAGCTGAGAAGAGCAAGAAGCTTATAGATGGTACAAGAAACATTTGGAGGCTGTCATCAGTGCCAAAGGGTGTGCAACTAAATACTGAAGAGGGGTGCCATTATTGCTGCACATACTTTTTTTCAGTTCCCACTTTGAAATTACAATATGTAACTTTTAATAATAGTTTTGTTTTTGTTTAAGCATTTTGGACCTTCAATTCAAAGATCCTGATGACTTTAATTTGGAACATTTCAATTTATTTCTGAAGACATTGTCAAAGTAATGAAAATAATGAAGGGGTGCCATGACAACAAGAGTGGCGTGCTTGTCTCCACTGGAGCAGGAAGTCCACATGGAGGCGTATGAGGAGGTGAAAGACCGAATTAAAGAAAAGGAAACTCCGGCACGGTAACACAAGTTCTATAAATTCATAACCAGTGTTGTGTGTAACCTGTTACAGTGACGTAACTACAGAGTAGACTTTTACTTTTTCGGTGTTATAAGCTTCTACAGGCCGCAAATCTCCTGAGTCACGGCTGTGAGTAGCATTTTTGGTCTTGTTTCTAAACGTGAAGTTTCTTCTTGGGGCTCTTCTGTCTGTGTGAATCCCCCTGATTATCTTCCAGCTCCTAACAATAAAACAAAACACGACTGCAGAAGGTAGTTTGTCCACTTCCTCGTTTCCTGATTATCAAACACACTCATGCACATGGAGCATGCTTCAGAGCCAAAGTTGCCAGGTCTGCTTATTATAAGCGAAGTTCTTTTCTTGAACAGATGCTTGGCACTGTGATATTGAAATGTAATGTTGATGAAAATGAACACACTTTATGTAGATTTCTCTTTTTAAAAAGTAATATATCACATTAGGAAAGGAAACAGCTGGAGGTTGATTATTTTGGGCTCGTTTTTATCGACCTGAAAACACTGGACAGGAGCTCTGATTCCACAGGGTATGTGACATTTTGTAAAATAAAGAGCACAAAAGAAATAACTAGGGATGGCTACCGAATTCAGTACTTTAAGAGGTACTGACTGAATTCTGTAGGTACTACTGAGTACTGATTCACGTAAAATCAAACGGTGCCATGTTTAGGCACCTTAACGCATCCTTGTGACTGTGAGGGAGTGGAAGAAGCAGGCATACTATTGGGTAGAGTAGGTGAATTTCCATACCGGACTTGAACGCAGCACAGCAATAGCGTAATGACGTCAGCAGCCGCGGGCTCAGTCAACAAAGCTAGCATGGCTGAGAGAAAGTGCTCTAAAGTATGGCTCTACTTTATTAAATGTGATGGAGATTATGCTCGCTGCAATATTTGTGACGCCAAGTGTAAGGCCAGGAAATACTTCAAATCTGAGGAAGCACCTGGTGACGCACAAAATTTTCCTTAAAGCTGAAGAGTGCACAATTTTTGATAGGCTCAGATCTACGAGCACAAAGGATTCATTCAGCACTGTTAGCACGCCTGTGTCCAATGGAGACTAGTCGTCTGCAGCCAGAAACACAGGAAAAGAAATGGCTTTAACATTTGGTGATGGCAGCAAATGGGACAAGGAGGATACCTGGTCCAGGTAAATAAGCCTCATGTTTAAGATGGTATTAGCTTGGCATTTTAATGTGCGTCAGTTATCATTATCAGGTCGGTTCCTCGTACTTTGTAACGTTAATGTAAATGTTTTTTTATTTACAGCTCTGTCTGACCCATTGTTAAACTGCCCTAAAGTTAAAGTGAGGGCTGCAGTTCATTTATTAAGTTGTGGTTCATTTTAGTAGTTTAGAAAAAAAAAAGAGATATTATTAAACAAATTAATATTTATTATCCCATAAACACACGCAAAAGTACCGAAAATTGGTACTGTTGAGTACCAATACTGATTCCCAGGTACCGGTCATCGGTATGGTATCAGTTCAAATGTGAAAGGTACACATCCCTAGAAATAACTGTTATTTCTCTGTAGAAGAACTTTTGGCCTTCACATTTAGGAACAGATATGGGGTTCTGTCCAAAGTCAAGCAATGCAAAAGTAACGAGTAACGAGAAAAGTTACTTTTCATAGAGGGTAACTAAGTGAAGTTATAAGTTACTTTTTTAGGAAGTAACGAACAAATACTATTTTTTAAAAGTAAGTTCCCCAACACTGCTCATAACTGATCTAAAATGACTGCAGATCAAAGATGGTTAAATAAAGTCGGTGAGTGTTGTGTTGACGATGTGTTTGTGGGCAGTGAGTAAATATTTTAGTTTCTGTTTGTGGAGACTGAGAAAAGGGGTGAGATGAAATAATCCTGACTCAGCCTGAGGCCTCTATCACGAAGCAGGATTAATGTCTTATCGAGGTAACTTCAGTGTTAACTCTAGTTTATCGATAGCATGAAGCCAGTTCATTTCTTATCAGAGTAGCTCACCACGGTGACTCTGAACGGCTAACCTGCTCCGGGGCAGGATCAGTTGGAGGTTGAATCTGATCCTGGATGATGACCCTCACACTAACCAATCAGCTTCTCCGAATCAATGCCCTGCCCTCTTCTCCTGAACCCGGTAGAAGGAGGTGCACAACTCTTGAGACAAGCATGAAGATGAGAAAGAGTGTCACAATACCGATTTGACCCACGAGATCAACCTGACGACTCTGAGACGTACCTGTTCTGAATCATCTACCTGTGTGACAGGTGGAGTCGTTTATTCCCCGTGTGACCCACAGGAGTATCAGCTGATCTATAAACTTCACTTCTATAGCACCGTTCATACATTCAAATGCTCCGTAAAGTGCTTGACAAATAAAGGGATGTAATTGTTGTTAATTTAAATTGTTAATTTGGGTCAGACATCAGATCAGTGTTTTTTTTATGGTTTAATTGTGGCGACGACCTAAAGGTGTAGTCAGCGGTGTGGGAGAAAACGAGTGGAGAGGTTGTTGATAAATAAATTTAGACCCGCCTCTCCCTTCGTACCTCACCGCTGGCTCCACCCCCGACAGCTGATGGACGTGCCTCGTCATGGAAACGGCCGTAGAAACTGCGTAGCTGACCAACGTAGCTAAGGTAACCCCGACTCATCAGACAACTCGACTGCCATTATTGATAACATCACAACAACAGTACATTCTGGTAGATTAGACAATAAGATGAATGCCCGACGGCTGTTACTGTTATGTGAAGCACCACAAAGCTAATGTTGCTAACCTATCCAGCAGACAGACGGCGACATCCGCGTCCGTTTTCAGGTCTTTCAATTTGTGGAGTTCCCTCCACCGTCAGAAAGCAACACCAATGTTGACCCGGGTCTTCACTCTTTCATGGTCATAGCCCTTCTTTTTCACTTTTCACTCCTCTGACCTTTTTCTTTTGGGCTGTTTTTCAGCCATTGCTACTGCACCTATTGTCTCTCTCTCTTACGCTAACTGTGCACGCTACGCAACCTACGACTCCCCCTCCCCCCTCTGTCTGACCTGCTCATGAGTGTGATCGCCCCCTGGATGTGGGGGGTGTACTCTGTTTTGGTAACTCGGCCCGAGCCACAGTATTTACCTGCTGAAATTCAGAGCCAAGGCTGTGTATTGAAACCAGACTTTTTTTCAACATGCTGTCAGTGGGGACATCTTGTGGATGGAGAGGAGAAATACGGTGATTTTGACAAATAGTGCATTAGATTAGAAGATTAGAAGATCACTGACTACACCTTTAAATCTTAAATCCAGCTGATATGACATGAAACAGGCCAACCTCCCAGATGCAGTTATGTTTTTGTGTTTATTTTGTATCTGCTCCCACGACCTCCTCACCACAGAGGGATTACATCGGAGGAAGATGATGATCAGGTATGAAACACACTTCACAGTATAATGATTCATGAGATTCATGAGTGTCAGATTTAGCCAATAATGAGTAATTTAGGCATTTTCATCGTCACCACACATTTTGTCTGATTGACAGCTGCTGCAGTGTTTCCTTTTTCCATTATTCAGGCTTTTTCATCCTCATATTTTAACATTATCAGACGCTGCTCTTCACATGTGAAATATGGAGCACTGTCGACGTGTTCTCTGCTCATGATCACGATTGGTCAGCTGTCTCTGAGCCCCTCCCCCTTAAACGTGCACGTTCACGGCTCTTGATGAGACAATCCTGGATTGAGTTACCGTGTTGATAATCTGCGTTGTGCTATCGGTTATCCTGATTGTCATTGTTGTGGTTACCGGGGAGAAGCTGACCGCGCTTCGTGATCTAGGCCTCAGGTCTACCTGCTCAGATGTGAACAGGTGATTGGGTGAATAAGTGCTGATGGGCGGAGCTTCAACAGAGTTTCTGTTGTCAGTCTGAACTCTGATCAGACAGAGCAGCACACCTGGAGGCGTCTGCAGGTGAGTCTGACTTTATACCTGCAGGGAATCTCTTCATATTATTCATTTATGATGCAGCTCTTCTAAACTCTCATTTTGATGCTGTTGTATTAGTGAATGTCTCTCAGCTCTACCTTTTAATCATTATAGATGTTAAAATATCAGATTACTCTTTTCATGATTATCATTGATTATACTTCTATAAAATGATCACCACAACCATTCAGACATGAGGACCCTCCTGAAAATGAGATGTAGCATCTCAAGAGGCTAACCTCTAATAAATCAGACGACAGGTCTATGGTTCATGGATCTGTCCCTAACTTTAGTTCTTACTTTAGTCCACTTGTCTCCTCTTACCTCCCTTCCTTCTCTAACTTTAGTTCTTACTTTAGTCCACTTGTCTCCTCTTACCTCCCTTCCTTCTCTAACTTTAGTTCTTACTTTAGTCCACTTGTCTCCTCTTACCTCCCTTCCTTCTCTAACTTTAGTTCTTACTTTAGTCCACTTGTCTCCTCTTACCTCCCTTCCTTCTCTAACTTTAGTTCTTACTTTAGTCCACTTGTCTCCTCTTACCTCCCTTCCTTCACCCTCACACCAACACAGCATGGTGTGGATTTGCTGTTCATCATGAGACTGGGATCCACATTCAAGATTTCCTGCTGCTTAACAGAAGGTTTTTTCTTGAGCCATGATGGAGGGATTCATGATTGGCTATATGGATTCATGTTGGTGTTGGATGTATATATTTGTATATATATATGTATATGTGTATTTTATATGTATATATGTATCTATGCATATATGTGTATCCATAAAATGAAGAGCTTTATGCTCTATTGTAAAGTGTCTTGAGATGACACTTGTTATGAAATGTGCTATACAAAAATAGTTTAAAATAGAGACAAAAGAATAACTGAAAAATACTAAAAGGAATACATGGACACAATTACAAACAAATAAGCTGAAAAATAATGAAAATCCAGAAAAGGCATGCCAATTAAAAATGATTTTTGATTAAATGAATGAAAACTGTTTGTATCATCCTGACATTTTATCACAGTATAGTATTTATGAGAGAGCAGGGAGAGAGAATCTGCCTGATTCATCGGTATTTTTATTGTTTCATGATTCTTTTACAAGCTGGACTCCAGAACTATGAAATGGTTATGTAATGACTTTCTAAAATCATAAATGAACTCGTTCCGGAATCAGAGAGAGCACCTGCAGACGAAAGGATACAAAATCTCTGCTGCCGTGATTTTGTCTCTGTTGGAAAAAAATGCAAACATATTTATTGATAATAATCATAATAATAATAATAATAATAATAATAATATACTGTATCTGTTTAATTGTCATTGTCATCAAACCAACAAAAACCTTCAGACATGAGGAAACCTCAACCAGGGACCTGGTCCTGGACCTGGACCGCCCTCCCAGAAAGAACTGGTTTCTTATTTCATGAGACAGACAATACATGAACTGAGGAGACTAAAGAATAAAGAGAGAAAATGAGGTCAAAATTCATAAAAATAAAACATCATTAACAGGATCAAACACAATAAGGGAGCCTATAACCAGATTAAAGTTCTTTAACAGTCAGAGAGTAAAAATGCAGCAAGAATCAGATCAAATATGAAATAAAAATAATTCAGGACTTTGACATGAAGAGACGACACAAAGATGAACTATTAAAGACGAGCACAGAAGACGGGATAAAAATGAAAAAATGATTTGACCCTCAGAAACAAAAGTCTCTCACATGGACGTCTGTGCTTTAAAAAAGAATAAATGATCAAATGTTTGAGTCTGATCAGGACAAAACTATACCTGGGTTTGACTGGGTATAATTATCACTACTAGACGATTCCTGCAGGAATCCTGAGTGGGGCTCGGGCCGCTGCCGGGCTTTATCTTTTTAATACAGGCCAGCCTCAAGCAGCATTTCAGCTGGATGACATGCTGGAATAGTTCTGAAGATGGCACGAGACTTTATTCATGTGTTTAAGTCATGTGTGGCCTGATTAGCTGATGATCATCACCTGGCACCTGACCGTGAGCTGTGTTCTTGATCTACCCGCTGGTGTTTCCCCTCCCTAACAGACTGATGTCAACAAGCACTTTATGAGTGGGGGTCCTGTTTAAACTGAGCTCCAATGGACTTTATAAACACACACACAAAACACACATGCGTGCTTCACACACACTCCAAAAACAAGCACACACTGTGTTTATTGGTGGAGATTCTGTGTGAAGATTTGGTTCTTTTCACTTCATTAATACACACATACACATACGCAGCAGCGATGTCAGGAGAATTTATGTGTTTTGGTCCTCTGTGGCTTGATTAGCTGATTACCAGGACCTGGCCTGGAGATAATAAAGGGCTCTGTTGTCATGGTAACAGGAACAGCTGTGGCCAGAGTCACTCACTTTGGATCAGTTTTCTGATTTTTGATGCCTTCTGACAGTGTTGAACAGCTGCTCATTTCTTCGCCACCATAACAGCTACCTGAATTCTAAAATTATTCTGAATATCGGGCAAGTCTTGGGATTGTAAATATGTAATTTTTATGAAGATAGTGTGAGAAATGACAGAGTTATTGTGATTAACAACACAGCCTGTCCAGAATGGGGACTTCATGTCAGGTTTGAATGGATGTCTATGGGAGAGACTGATGGACTTAGAAGGAAACAGCTGGCTCTCATTTAATTTCAAAATGAGTTAGGCCTTCACATTTTGACGTATGTTTTCTGAAAAAATTATTCTGGTCTGATGACTATTTTGCCGTTTACGCAATTTGTTCGGAAATTTTTGGAGTTAAGAAATCAGGTCTGCCAGCCTCTTATTGTTTGAATGTTGTTTGAATTCTGCCTCCTGAACAGAGATTTTGGGCCGATGCAGGAGAGATTTGAGGACTCGCTGACCAAAAACCATAAGCCCTACGGGCTCTATGGGGAGAGTGGCTTGTTGCAAAGCCCGTGCCCCTAAATTAATATTTGTCTTTTTTGTCTTTTTGACATAAGATTCTTCTCATTTGTGACCCTTTAAGACAAACGGTCAGACAGTAATCTTCATCCAGCCTTTTTCAGAAAGAAGAGAAGAGACTAAAATTGTAAAAACAAGTCAAAGACTGTTTGGTCTGGGTAACCGTTGTCACTACAGTCCAACAAATCATACACTGCAGTCTTGCTCACAACAGAGTTCGTCCTTGTTTTAAAGAAGTGTCAGTGGAAGCTTTAACTAAAACCTGATCTAGATCGCTCTGCTTTGACTAATTTCAGACCAACATGGAAGCTTCCTTTTATTTTAGAAATCCTTGAAAAAGCAGTGCTCTTACAAATACAGTCTTATTTAGATGATCGGGACCTTCTTGACATTTTTCAGTCTCATTTTAACCCTTTAACTACCAGTTCAACTGTTGGCATAGGTCATCATTACAATCAGGGATATTTAATGTTTTAAAAAACAGAACAAATCAAATCATCGTTTGACAAACTAAAAAATAAACATTTTCTCATGGAAAGGGCTGGGGTTGGATTTTTCCAACAGATTGTCTACCTTAGTTACAGTATCTTCAGAACGACAGAGTTTGACAAAGGGTCACTTTGTTTTGTCACTCAGAATGGGACTAGACTGTGTGATCAGACTTGGAAACTCAGAGGCTGTTCAGTAATCCTGTGTTCATGAGCTTGGAACAGGAACGCAGTAACCAAGGGTTGTTTGAGGTGAATGGGATGCACCATAAGCCAAGCTACATCATTGCCCAATGAAGCAACTTAACTGGACTACTGCTCTTGCCGGTATATAAGTACAATGGGACAGCCATTTACTAATAAGTCAGTTAGCCAACAGTTGATTTTGTGATGACATAAAAATGTTCATAAATTTGGTACAAAACCAGTTAGAAAAGGCAGAAATGTTTGTAAATAGTGCAAAAATAACTTAAAACATATTGTACTGAGTTTGACAAAAATGAAAAAAACTTGATGAATATCCCACTTTATATGTACATATATATCATCATATCAGTAAATGGTAAATCTAAAATAATGATTGAAATTTTTTTTTAGCTTTCAGCCTTTTAAACCTTTTACATCCTACAAACAAATGATCAGTTCTATTGGTTTGTTTGCAGTTTTTTCTGTATCATAAAACATTGACAGAAACAAACAATGACGTGTTATGTTTATTTAACACATTAAATTTTCCTGAATTTAATGACCTCTGCCAAACTGTTGAGCTGGGAGTTAAAGGGTTAAAGCACCTCACGGTGCTGAGTCTGCACTTTTAAGGGTTTTTAATGATCTTTTACTGACTTATCTGGTTCAGGTGCTGCTTGTCTGAGAGGTGATTAAAGTTAAGATCGGTGACTGTATCCCTTCTTGTCACTCCCTTCACAGTGGAGTCCCCCAAGGCTCCATTCTTGGTCCCCTCCTTTTCTCCCTATGCCTCCTCCCTCTTGGCTTGATTTTTAAGATAGCACTGAATATCCTACCAAAAGGCGACACTCAGATTTACCTAAAAAAACAGAAAAATGATGCCAGCTCTCTGAAACGTCTGCTAGACTGTTGTAATGACATTAAAGACTGGATGGATTTGAGCTTTTTTAATTTTAACGGAAAGAAAACAGAACTGATCATTTTTTGCTCTAGTGGGGGCCAAGAGGCACCTTTTAGAGAACTGGACACTCTTTTACCTTATTTTGAACCCACAGTTTAAAATCTTGGTGTAAAAGTTGATAATGATTTTGTTGAGGAAATTTTGATCTGCCTATGGAGAGTCAAAAAACAAGACTGAAAAGTTAGCAATGCACCAAGTCTTTATTCTCATGAGAAGGAGACAATACAGAGAAGCACACGGCAGAGAGCAGTTCAGAGTATTGTCTCCCTGACAGGAATGTGACTCTGCCTTATATACCATCTCAAGGCAGCCTCTGGCTTTGGGAGAAGGAGAAGAAAACATCACAGAACTCCTTATCAGCTGTAAATGGGGGTACAATGAAACAGATGGAGATCCTCCTCAGGAAATTACTTCTAGGTGTAACCTCCAGTGTTATTCCAGATGTCCTCCTGACCTCTGTGCCCAGAGGGGGATTTTTACAGTGGGGGTGAAACAGGTGAGGTCATCAGGTCTTTCACACAGCAGTACAGTTGAAGTTACCAAATTGATCAGGCAAATAAGAAATGTATGCAAAATTTCCACCACGATTTTAAACTGGATCAACAAATTAACTTGGTCGATCAATCCAGTTTTTATCGTCAGGCTTTTATCCAGGATTTAATTGTTTTTATTTTTGATGATTCTAAGCAGATAATTCATGCTTATTTTTCTACACGGTTCCACTGCTGTAATGCTCTTTACATTGGTGTTAATCAGGCCTCCCTCGCACACTTACAGTTCATCCAAAATACTGCTCTTTTAAGAGTTAAATGAAAACAGGATCATTTCACTCCTGTTCTGGTGTCCCTCCACTGGCCTCCCATTCATTTTAGGATTTTATTAATTGTTTTTAAATCATTGAACGAATCTGTGACCTCCTAGATGTTTACACCCCCTACAGTTCCCTGAGGTCTCCTGATCAGCTTTATCTCATCATCTACATAACTCATTTAAAAACCCTGAGGTGGCCAAACTGTGGATAGATTAGCCACACGAGATCAGACTTTCCCCCACCCTCCCTACTCTTAAGTCACGTGCTAAAACTCACTTTTATTCCTTGGCTTTAGCTCAGCATGAGAGTTGTGTAATCTCTGCCTTTTTATGTGTTTTATGGTCCTAACTCCTGTGTTTTTATCGCTTGTGTTTCTTTCCTGTTTCATTGTGTTTCTGTTTTTACATCTCCAATGTTTGTTCATAGATTTTTCTGTACAGCACTTTTGTAAACTTCAGTGTTTTTAAAATGTGCTTTATAATTAAAGTAGATTGGGTTGGGCTGTGATCTGAATACATCTACATGTTCAGGCCTAAAACAACAGAATATACATAAGAGGCTGGCCTCAGTAAAATAATTAAGGTAGAATACAGAGGGTGTTAAAAAAGCAATCAAAGGGTCAATAACAAGCTCTATTTACAGTAAATGTTCTTCATCAAGCTCCGCCCAGCCCGCTCACTAATCTATTGTTGCAGACCTCTCTCCCCTTCAACACAATCAAAGACTACAAATGACTTTTCCTTATAATTAAAGCTGCAAGCAGCGTTGGACGGGTCCTCGCTCTGTCGCAGGTCCCTCATGCCCCGTTGACCTCCATTTTGAGGGTTTCATCCCTTTTTATCCCTTTAAGCTGCTCTAAGTTACACTGATATGTGTTTCTATAGCTCTGTCTAGAGCCTCTGTCATTATAATGGCTGTGTATGAGACATTCTATTGCTCCTCCTTTAGTGAAGATCAAATACAGACGAGAGCTCCATCACTTTTGACCTGTGGCCAAACTGCTCTGAGAGACCTGCACTCTGAGTGGCAACATGTGAAACAACTCCTCATAGATGCCACAATTTGGACTCAATCTCTTTAAAAATTAGATATTTGAACAGCACATGTTGTCAGGAATGCAGTAATGTAAGTTTTAAAGCTGAATTTTGTTTTGTTTTTCTCAAGAGGCCCAACTGACACAGGATGTCTCTTGCTGTTCTGTCACTCCTCCATTCATTTGAATGGTAAGAGCTGGGAGGGCTGTTTCAGCATGACTAACTTTGAGGGCTTGTAATTCAGAAACTGTTTGAGAAACAACAATTCCCTTCATAACTTTTGTTCATCATATCTCCTCTCTCATCTGTCTGCATTTCAAGCTGATACCATTTACGGTCTAGGAGGAGATCATTTTTCTGTCTGGCATATTTCAGGTCCTGGCCCAAGGGGAATGACCTCTTCTAGCTAAATCGAGAAGACGTCCTTGCCCTTGGGCAAGGACTTTATTGTTTTTGCTTCGTTTCTTTCTTTGTTCTTATTATGACGCCCACCCGGTCATGAAACCTTAATTTGACTCCCTAAACATGCTCAAAAACTCCCCAAAACGTGCACACACCTCCGGGATGCCAAAAAAAATTATAAAGTGGAAAAATTAACCCCCAACATGCCAAAATGTGCTCTCTAGCGCCACGTGGAAACACTAAAACGGACCTCACGGCCCCTAGGAATGTAGTAGAGAGTTCATACAAACGTCAAGATGTTTGTCTCATCAAGACCCACAATTCACGTGGATACCCCTGACCTATCTCAAACAGGAAGTCGGCAATTTGCTCTTCAAAGTAAAATTTCAGGGGACAAA
The DNA here is from genome assembly GCA_036419115.1 of Scarus forsteni. NCBI lineage: Eukaryota > Metazoa > Chordata > Actinopteri > Labriformes > Labridae > Scarus > Scarus forsteni. The sequence continues at coordinate 1,492,153 of JAZDUH010000228.1, read as the reverse complement.
TATGCCAGACGGGAAAATGATCTCCTCCTAGAACATAAATGTTATCAGCTTGAAATGCGGACAGATGGGAGAGGAGACATTGATGAACAAAAGTTATGAAGGGAATCGTTGTTTCTCAAACAGTTTCTGAATTAAGAGCCCTCAAATTTAGTCATGCTGAAACAGCCCTCATCCTGACTGACAGTTGAGTGCAGCTGGTCATCCAGGATGACATCATCAAGGATGACATCATCAAGGATGACGTCACCCTTCTCTCTCTTTGATGTTACAGCTGATGATGTGACAATGGAATGTCTCATACACCACCATTAGGAAGACTGAGGCTCCAGACAGAGCTGCAGAAACACTATCAGTCTAACTTAGAGCAGTTTAAAAGGATGAAACCCCAAAAGGAGGTCAACGGGCATGAGGGACCTGCAACAGAGCAAGGACCCATCCAACGCTGCTTGCAGCTTTAATTATATTTAGATGTTTTCTCTGGGCGCAGTTTAGATGTCTCTGTGATTTTCTTTCTTGTCTTCTCTGAATCAGGATGAGTAACTATCCTGCCTTTGAGATGAACCCGGCCTATCCCCAAGGTACGTCTGAATAACAATTACATTTAAATATATACGTCATATATTATGTCTTTATTTATGAATCCAGGCTGATCTAGAATCAGGTTCAGAGGCGACTGAAGATGATAAAAGACCCTACACCACAGGGGGTCAAAGGTCACACTGAGCACACCTGGAGTTCAGAGAGTAAGAAATCAGAGGAGGTGAATCCTGCCAATCCAAGAACATGGAGAACAGAGATAAAAATCAACATGAAAAACAAATAAACAGACAAATGAACCTTGGGCCTGAAGTTCTTCATCAAGAATCAGACATCAAAGATCTGAGATTCTCAGTGATGTGAGATGGACAAATATTAGTAAGACTGTGGAAACAAACAGAATTTAAAGATTTCAGCACAAAGCAGCCAGCGGTTTAATGCATGTGTTTGCAGAGGCCCAGCAGGGGGCGCTGAAAAATATCGGTATTGGATTCAAAAATCCATATCAGTCAGGCCCCAGTATTTACGTGCACTGGAAGAAAAACGCCAAGTTCAGCGTCTCTGTCAGGGAAACCTCGTCCAAACTGGACAGTACAGCTTTAAAAAAATCCACACTATATTGCCTACGTTCATCCACACTTTCAGTACTTCCGAATTTTCTAAGGCTCTAATTAAATGAATTACTACAACACAGTGATGAGGCGCACTCACACTGGACCACTCAACCCTCCCAGCCCCCACCAACCATCTCCTCAGACCAGGTACACAAAGACCTGACGAGGATCAACCTCTGCAAAGCAGCAGGTCTGGCAACATCCCAGGACGGGCTCTCAGAGCATGTGCCTGAAGTGCTTACCTCCATCTTCTCCTGCCTCTAGACCACAACCATCATCCCCCCTTCCCAAGAAGACCCCACCCACCTGTCTAAATGATTACTGACCGGTGGCGCTCACTCCAATCGATCATTGTGAAGTGCTTTGAGAGAGTTGTCCTGGCCCACATTCAGAGCAGCATACCGCTACAGAATGCATATCGGCACAACAGGTCCACTGTCGCTGCTGCCCTCCATCACTCCCTCTCCCACCTGGAAAGCAGAGATTCCTACTAGAGCATGACACGGGAGTGGATTTTCACTCCTGTCCCGTCCCACTCCCAGAGAAAAAATCCCGTCCCGTCCCAATCCCGGGCCGGAGTAAAAAAAATAATCCTGTCCCGTCCCACTCCCGTAGAATGACTCCCACTCCCGTCCCGCTCCCACTCAAATTCACTACCACTCCTGTCCCGTTCCCGTTTGAATAAACATGTGTGAAATGTAAACACCATGGCGCAAGAAAGGCTTTATCCACACTTCACACAAAGCAGCCGATGTGTCGGCCTAATGTTCCCTCAAAATGTGAGCAGTTTAATGTCAGTAATGTTACTTATATCTCTGCTGTTTGATTTTCTTCACTGTGCAAAGAAGCATTTGACTCATCATGTAAAAAATTTTAAGCTGGACATATTGAAATCACAGAAAATATTGAACACTATCATGGGGCAGTTCTTTCCAGGTTTTCCATCTGTTGTCTGTCCTGATTTATCTGTGTTGTTTGTGTTTATGTCTGTAACTGTGAGGCTACTACAGTAGACAGGTCTGTTCAGGAAAACACATTTTAGATGAGATTAGATCAGACAACTTTATTTATCCCAAAGGGCCTAAACCCAGACCATATATACATATACAAACAGCAAACATGTACAATAATAAATAATGATAATAATAATAAAAAGTCAGTATGTGACAGAGATGCTCGTTGGCACATATCGGCCCTCACAGAAACGATGCACATTAACAAAAAGCATGTTTTATGAAGTTTGTATCTCCTGATCAAACCAAGCTAAAATAAGGACAGAAAGTAGTGAATTGTACATTGTTATCTCAGGCCTTTACATTTTTTTCTAGCCTATATAAATGCTCAGAGAGGGGGTTTAAGTGTTTGCAGCAGAATAAAAACATTATTTGTGAAGACAAAATAATGGCTGCAATAAAACAATTAAAAACTCCCATCATTCTGGGCCTGGGAGGATGTGACATTTTCTTTTTCATTCATGTACATATTTATGTTACATTGATGTAAAAGTGAATATGAATGTACCGCGGTCGAGCGCCCTGGAGTTATTCCTTCCTTAATTCAGCTTCTCCCGTGCGCTCGGGCGGTATATCCAGCTGTGACGCCGTCATCACTCAAAAACATCGCTTTCTCTTGAAACGAATGTCATCGTTTCTTCTCTCCTCTCTTCATTTCCACGCGTCTTTTGCATGGAGGAAGCGAGGATGAAACTTTGGAGCTTTGAGATGCAGCTCATGTTGTTTGGCTGTGTGCAGGGGTGTAGCAGCGATTTTAAAAGTGAGGGTGTTCTAAGGGTAGGGCAACCTTCGAGTCAAATTTTTGTTTTTACGATACGCTAATTGAAATTGAATGTATTTGTTGCTTTTCATTACAGTACTATGCAAGTAAAACAGCATTAAGTATTAAAATATACATTGATGTACCACACACTCCACGCTAACATCCTTATACACTTTTCTCACACCATTATTGTTAAATTATGCTATGATTTAAGTCTTTTTTTATATAATATAGCACTAACCATGCCCATGACTCATATCCAATGATATTTTGGGTGATACTTTAAAGAATACAGCACCTTTTACATCGTGTCTTAAATGTATTTTAAATCAGTCAACTTAAAATCAGTGTCAGAAAAAGTAAACAATAATTTTAGTAAGCTTATTTCCCAATGAGCTTTATACTGATTCATAAAAAAAAAAAATCACAGCATCCGCAACCCCAGCTGGTGAGATGCGCATGAATCCCTCTGTAAAAAGTGAGGGGGATGATTTTTGTTTCTGTGAAAGTCCGGGTGTCTCAACACCCGCAACCCCCGCGGGTGTGACGCCCATGGCTGTGTGTGTCGCCCATCGCCGGCAGCTCAGTCTCTTTCACTTCCGGTGGTGACAGGAAGTCAAACCACTTTGTAGTTCTTCTGTGCTGCTAGCATGGTCAAGAGTGTTGGCTCTCACTGAGAGATGACTACAAAAATGGACGCATCTGTTCACCTGATTGTTTAACACGGCTGAAAGTGATCATCTAATAATGTCGCTCCCGCTCCCGCCCGCTCCCGTTGGTTTTTTTTCCCGTCCCGTCCCGATCACGGGATTGATTAAAAAATGACTCCCGTCCCGCGGGATTCCGGCGGAAATCACGTGACCCACGGGAATTCCCAAAAATGTCATCCTCTAATTCCTACATCAGGATGCGCTTGTTAACTGCAGCTCTGCCTTCAACACAGTCATACTTCACAAACTGACTCATCATCTGTCCACTCTTTGCCTGAACTTGACCATCTGTGACTGGCTCCTGGACTTTCTGTCTGGCAGGCCCCAGTCTGTCAGGATCTGCAACAGGACCTCAGCCAGCATCATCACCAACACCGGCATCCCACAAGGGTGTGTCCTCAGCCCCATCCTCTACACCCTGTTTATGCACGAATGTGTCACCTCCCACAAAGACAACATCATCTCAGTTTGCTGATGACGCCGCAGTGATGGCACGCATCACTGGAGGGGACGAAGCGGCCTACAGCAGGGAGTCATGGTGTGAGGACAACAACCTCGCCTTTAACACCAACAAGCCAAAGGAGATCACAGTGGACATGAGGAAGAAGAGGAAGCCCCATCAGCCACTGTGTCTGGGAGCTTGAGGTGGAGAAGGTGAGCAGTTTCAAATACTTGGGCAACCACATCAGCAAGGACCTCACCTGGACACTCAATGCGTCACAGCAGGTCAAGAAGGTTCAGCAGCTGTACTTTCTGAGGAGGCTGAGGAAGTTTGATATGTCACCCAAGACCCTCAGCAGCTTCTACAGCTGCACCAACGAGAGCATCTTGACCAGCTGCCTCACTGTGTGGTACGGCAGCACTACTGCTTTGGACCGCAAATGCCTCCTTGTAATTTCATGTTTTCAAGGAACATATTTCAGAAACATTACACTTTGTATCTTGAATCTCCAAATTAACCATGGAATACTGATGCTCCACCCCCCATTTTCCCTCAGGGCACCAACACCCTGAACCCTATGACCATCAGCAAGGCTATCCAGGCACAGGTAAGTTCAACATCCCATCAATACTCAGGCATTTTTGATTCACATTAACCAGGTTTCATGGATTAATGATCCCCCTCAACTCTCCCGAAGGGCGCCAATATCCTGAACCATATGACCAACAGCGAGGCCGTCCCCCCATAGGTAAGTCCAAGGTCCCATTGAACACTCAGGTGTCTTTGATTCACATAAACCAAGTTTCATAGATAACTGCCCCCCCCTCAACTGTACCTCAGGGCGCCAACACTCTGAACCCTATGACCATCGGCAAGGCTCTCCTGCAACATGTAAGCTCAACACCCCACTGAACACTTAGGCTTTTTTTATTCACGTAAACCATGTCTTGATGATAGCTGACTCCCCCCACCTTTTCCTCAGGGCGCCAACACCCTAATTCCTATGACGATGATGATGGCCCTCCCCCTATAGGTAAGTCAAAGGCCCTACTGACCACTCAGGTGTCTTAAACAAAGTCAGCCATAATGCATGCGGTAATGATGTGCCCTTCACGACCCCCCAACTCTCCCTCAGGGCCCCAACATCCTCCACCTTATGACCATCAGCAAGACTTTCCATTCACAGGTGAGTCCAAGGTCCCATTGAACTCTCAGGTGTCTTAAACTAAATCAGCCATGTTCCATGCATTAATGATGGTCCCTCCACCAACCCCCCTCCCTCAGAGCACCAACACACAGGATCCTTTGACCATCAGCAAGACTTTCCACCTACAGGTAAGTTCAACACCCCACTGAACACTCAGGTGTCTTTGGTTCACATAACCATGTTTCATGGATTATTTATCTGCCCCAACTCTCCTTAAGGACGCCAACATCCAAGACAATACGGCAATCAGCAAGACTTTGCCCCCATCGGTGAGTACATGGTCCCAATATACACTCTCGCATCTTTCATTTACATAAGCCATGTTTCATACCTTAATGATCCCTCCTCAACTCTCCTTAAGGGCGCCAACACTCTGAACCCTACGACTATCAGCAAAGCTCTCCGGCAACAGGTAAGTTCAACACCTCACTGAACACTTAGGCTTTTTTTATTCACATAAACCATGTTTTAAAGATGTGCCTGCCCCCACCTCTTCCTCAGGGCGCCAATACCCAAATTCCTATGATGATGTTGATGGCCCTCCCCCCATAAGTGAGTCCACTGTCCCATTATACACTCAGGTGACTTTTAATCCCTTCAACCATGTCTCATGGATAAATGATCTCCCAACTCTCTTTAAGGACACCAACAATCTAGACCATATGGCCAACATCAAGGCCCCACCCCCATAGGTGAGTTCAAGGTCCCATTGAACACTTAGTTGTCTTTGATTCACATTGACCCTGCTTCTTTGAGTAATGATCCTCCCGCTCCCTTTCCATCAGGGCGCCAACATTCTGCACCCTATGGCCATCAGCAGGACTTTCCAGCCACAGGTTAGTCCAAGGCCCCACTGAATACCCAGATGTCTTAAACTAAATCAGCCATGTCCCATGCTTTAATGGAGTGCCCTTCCCCGACCCCTCAACTCTCTTTCAGAACACCAAGACACAGGACCTTATGACCATCAGCAAGGTTCCTCTGCAAAAGGTAAGCTCAACCCCCCACTGAACACTCAGGTGTTTTTGATTCACATAAACTTTGTTCAAGGTTAAACCTTGATCCGCCCCAACTCTCTTTAAGGACGCCAACACCCTAGACAATATGGCCATCAGCAAGATGTTCCCCCCATCGGTGAGTACATGGTCCCATTTTACACCCAGGTGTCTTTCATTTACATAAGCCTTGTTTTTATGGATTAATGATTTCCCCTCAACTCTCCTTAAGGGCGCCAAGACTCTGAACCCTATGACCAACAGAAAGGCCCTCCCCCCATAGGTGAGTTGGAGGTCCCATTATATACTCAGGTGATTTTCATTTACATTAACGCTGTTTCTTGGAGTAATGAACCCCCAACCCCCTTCCTCCCTCAGGGCAACAACATCCTGGACCTTATGACCATCCGGATGACTTTCCCCCCAGAGGTGACTCCAAGGTCCCATTTTACACTCAGGTGTCTTTCATACACATAAACCATGTTTTTATGGATTGATAATTCCCCCTTAACTCTCCTTAAGGGCGCCAACATCCTGAACCTTATACACAACAGCAAGGCCGTCCCCCCGTAGGTGAGTCCTGGATCCCATTATACTCTTAGGTGTCTTTGATTTAGAATAACCCTGTTTCTTGGGGTAATGATCCTTCCACCCACTCTCCCTAAGAGCGCCAACATTCTGCACCATATGGCCATCAGCAAGATTCTCCAGCTACAGGTCAGATAAAGGTCCCATTGAACACTTAGGTGTCTTAATCTACATCAGCCATGTTCCATGCTTTAATGATGTTCCCTCTCCTGACCCCCCCCCCCAACTCTCCCTTAGGGCACCAACACACAGGACCCTATGACCATCAGCAAGGCGCCCCCGCAACAGGTAATTTCGAGGTCCCATTGAACACTCAGATGCCTTTGAATCACATCAACCATGTCTCACAGATAATTGATCCCCCTACTTTCCTTAAGGACGCCAACAACCTAGACCATATGGCCAACAGCAAGGCCCCACCCCCATACGTGAGTCTAAGGTCCCATTGAACACTCAGTTGTCTTTGATTCACATTGACCTTGCTGCTTGGAGTAATGATCTTTCCACCCATTCTCCCTCAGGGCGCCAACAGCCTGCACCATTTGGCCATCAGCAAGACTCTCCAGCCAAAGGTCAGTTAAAGGTTCTATTGAACACTCAGATGTCTTGAACTTCATCAGCCATGCTCCATGCATTACTGATGTGCCCTTTCCTCCCCCCAACTCTCCCTTAGGGCACCAACACACAGGACCCCATGACCATCAGCAAGGAGCCCCCACAACAGGTAATTCCAAGGTCCAATTGAACACTCAGGTGTCTTTCATTCACATAAACCATGTATCATTGATTCATGATCCCTCCTCCCACTTTACCTCAGAGCGCCCACATTCTGCACCCTATGGCAATCAGCAAGACTCTCCAGTTAAAGGTTAGTTCAAGTCCCCACTGAAAACCCAGATGTTTTAAACTAAATCAGCCATGTTCCATGCATTAATGTTGTGCCCTTCCCCTCCTCCCAACTCTCCCTTAGGGCGCCAACACACAGGACCCAATGGTCATCAGCGAGCGACCCCCGCAACAGGTAATTCCAAGGTCCCATTGAACATTCAGGTATTTGGATTTAAATTAATCATGATTCATGCATTAATGGTCCCCCTTCAACTCCCTTTAAGGGCGCAAACACCCTGGACCAAACGGCCATCAGCAAGCCCCTCCCCACATAGGTGAGTCCGAAGTCCAATTGAACACTCATGTGTCTTTCATTCACATAAACCATGTATCACTGATTCATGATCCCTCCTCCCACTTTACCTCAGAGCGACCACATTCTGCACCCTATGGCAATCAGCAAGACTCTCCAGCTAAAGGTTAGTTCAAGTCCCCACTGAATACCCAGATGTTTTTAATTACATCAGCCATGTTCCATGCATTAATGATGTGCCCTTCCCCTCCTCCCAACTCTCCCTTAGGGCACCAACACACAGGACCCAATGGTCATCAGCGAGCGACCCCCGCAACAGGTAATTCCAAGGTCCCATTGAACATTCAGGTATTTGGATTTAAATTAATCATGATTCATGCATTAATGGTCCCCCTTCAACTCCCTTTAAGGGCGCAAACACCCTGGACCAAACGGCCATCAGCAAAGCCCTCCCCACATAGGTGAGTCCGAAGTCCAATTGAACACTCATGTGTCTTTCATTCACATAAACCATGTATCACTGATTCATGATCCCTCCTCCCACTTTACCTCAGAGCGACCACATTCTGCACCCTATGGCAATCAGCAAGACTCTCCAGCCAAAGGTTAGTTCAAGTCCCCACTGAATACCCAGATGTTTTTAACTACATCAGCCATGTTCCATGCATTAATGATGTGCCCTTCCCCTCCTCCCAACTCTCCCTTAGGGCGCCAACACACAGGACCCAATGGTCATCAGCAAGGCTCTCCCACAACAGGTAATTCCAAGATCCCATGATACACTCAGGTGTCTTTGATTCACCTTAACCATTTTTTTTTTATTCATGATCCTCCACCACTATCTTCCCCAGGACAACAATATCTTGGACCCTATGGCAATCAGAAAAGATCAGGTGAGTCAGTTGTTTTACAGAGCACGCTGCTGTCAGTAATTCACATTTACCATGTTTCATGGCCCCTCCCATGGGCATTGAGCCCATTGGAGGAGGGTCTCCTTTTTGGGTTGTGCCCAGCTGGGCCCAATGGGTATAGGCCTGGCCACCAAGCACTCGTCGATGAGTCCCCCCCTCAGGTCTGGCCTGGGGGGCCCCCAGCCTCCAGAGATCTTTGGTAAGCTCAAACCCCTCCACTGAGATGAGGTGGTAACTCAAAGAGAGGATTCCAGTCAGACCTATATGTGTTGTGTGTGGGTATGCTGGGAAGGTCTTGCCTAGTCCTCCGTCAGAAGAAGCTTTAACTCCTTCCTCCAGGAGAGCTTTGACCATGTCCCGCGGGAGGCAGACAACGCTGACTCTGAACTGGCCTTGTTCTGTGCCTTCATTGTTGAGTCAGCCAATTGGAGCTGTGGCTGTAAGGTGGTCAGTGCCTGTCAAGGCAGCAACACACGCCAAACCCACCGGTGGACAGCAGTTCTATCTGGCCTTTTTGGCCTGTTGGACTCCAGAGGCAGCTGACAAATACTGGCTAGCCAAGCAGAATGTGGCTTCAGTTGTTACCAAGGCAAAACTCGGGCATGGGAGGGGTTTGGTGAGGCCATGAAGAAAGACTTATGGATGGCTTTGAGGAGATTCTGGACCAACATCTTGTGTCTCAGGAGGGAAAAACAGTGCGCTGTCAACACTGTCCATGGTGGGGATGGCGCACTGCTTACTATATTTAGGACATTGTGGGTCGTACAAAGAAATACTTTTAAGGCCTCCTCAATCCCACTAGCATGTCTTTCAGTGAAGAAGCAGATCAAGGGGACTCTGTGGTGGGCTGTCCTATCTCCCAGGCTGGATGTTTTGGGGCTGTCATGACTAACATGACTCTGCAACATTACGTGGACCTCAGGAACAGTGCCACTGGATTGGTAGACTGGGGTGGGGGTTCCTCTTTTTAAGATGGAGGAATAGAGAATGTGCTCCAACTCAATGGATCCATTTGTAACCTCCTGAGAGGAGGCATTCTGATCAGAGGCTTGGAAATCATAATCAGGATGCCTTTGGTGAGGTGTTCCAGGGCTAGGGTTAGGGAGTTAGTGGTGCTGGGGCTAAATTTAAAGAGGCAATTCCAGCTGCCTTAAACTCAATAAATTAGCCAACTGATAACTGTAGTATTAGCTACAGCCGCTCTCAGCTGGATCAGCTTGTTGATAACTGCCAGTCTACTAAGATCCACATCGTACTTTTCTTCCTTAATGAGACAAAACCTATTAAACACTAGAGGATAGCTCCTTGGTTTACTTCAGAAACTTGTGCACTTCAACAAGCTACAGGCCTATATCAAACCTTCTAGCTACAGGCCTATATCAAACCTTCAAACTACAGACCAATATCAAACCTTCTAGCTACAGGCCTATATCAAACCTTCAAACTACAGACCAATATCAAACCTTCTAGCTACAGGCCTATATCAAACCTTCAAACTACAGACCAATATCAAACTTTCTAGCTACAAGCCAATATCAAACCTTCTAACTACAGGCCTATATCAAACATTCAAGCTACAGGCCTATATCAAACCTTCAAGCTACAGGCCTATATCAAACCCTCTAACTACAGACTAATATCAAACTTTCTAGCTACAAGCCAATATCAAACCTTCTAACTACAGGCCTATATCAAACATTCAAGCTACCGGCCTATATCAAACCTTCTAGCTACAGGCCTATATCAAACCCTCTAACTACAGACAAATATCAAACTTTCTAGCTACAAGCCAATATCAAACCTTCTAACCATAGGCCTATATCAAACCTTCAAGCTAAAGGCCTATATCAAACCTTCAAGCTACAGGCCTATATCAAACCTTCTAACTACAGACTAATAGCAAACTTTCTAGCTACAAGCCAATATCAAACCTTCTAACTACAGGCCTATATCAAACATTCAAGCTACAGGCCTATATCAAACCTTCTAACTACAGACTAATATCAAACTTTCTAGCTACAAGCCAATATCAAACCTTCTAACTACAGGCCTATATCAAACCTTCAAGCTACAGGCCTATATCAAACCTTCTAACTACAGACTAATATCAAACTTTCTAGCTACAAGCCAATATCAAACCTTCTAACTACAGGCCTATATCAAACATTCAAGCTACAGGCCTATATCAAACCTTCTAGCTACAGGCCTATATCAAACCCTCTAACTACAGACTAATATCAAACTTTCTAGCTACAAGCCAGTATCAAACCTTCTAACCATAGGCCTATATCAAACCTTCAAGCTAAAGGCCTATATCAAACCTTCAAGCTACAGGCCTATATCAAACCTTCTAACTACAGACTAATAGCAAACTTTCTAGCTACAAGCCAATATCAAACCTTCTAACTACAGGCCTATATCAAACATTCAAGCTACAGGCCTATATCAAACCTTCTAACTACAGACTAATATCAAACTTTCTAGCTACAAGCCAATATCAAACCTTCTAACCATAGGCCTATATCAAACCTTCAAGCTACAGGCCTATATCAAATCTTCTAACTACAGGCCTATATCAAACCTTCTAACTACAGGCCTATATCAAATCTTCTAACTACAGGCCGATATCAAACCTTCAAGCTACAGGCCTATATCAAATCTTCTAACTACAGGCCTATATCAAACCTTCAAGCTACAGGCCGATATCAAATCTTCTAACTACAGGCCGATATCAAACCTTCAAGCTACAGGCCTATATCAAACCTTCTAACTACAGGCCTATATCAAACCTTCAAGCTACAGGCCGATATCAAATCTTCTAACTACAGGCCGATATCAAACCTTCAAGCTACAGGCCTATATCAAACCTTCTAACTACAGGCCTATATCAAACCTTCAAGCTACAGGCCTATATCAAACCTTCTAACTACAGGCCTATATCAAACCTTCCATTTGCCTCAAAGATCCTGGAGAAAGTAGTAGCTGATCAGCTAGGTGACTTCCTTCAAGACAATAGCCTGCTTGAGGACTTTCAGTCAGGATTTAGAGCTCATCACAGCACAGAGACTGCTCTAGTTAAAGTAACCAATGATCTACTCTCAGCTTCAGATGAAGGACTTCTCTCTGTTCTTGTTTTGTTAGATCTTAGTGCTGCTTTCGACACCATTGATCATGATGTTTTTATACAGAGATTAGAGATGTTACTTGGGATTACAGGGACTGCTTTAAATTGGTTTAAGTCCTTCTTATCTAATAGATATCAGTTTGTACACGTGAACAACAAGTCCTCTGTGTACACTAAAGTAAGTTACGGGGTTCCTCAAGGCTCTGTTCTAGGTCCAATTCTCTTCTCTATATATATGCTTCCCCTTGGTGATATCATGAGGAAATACTCTGTTAATTTTCACTGCTACGCTGATGATACACAGCTTTATGTATCACTGAAGCCAGGTGAGACAAACCACTTAGATGAACTTGACGTATGTTTACTGGACATCAACACCTGGATAGCCTTAAATTTTCTTCTTCTTAACTCAGACAGAGGTCAGAGGTCAAAAAGCTCTCAGTGGACAGGCACCAGTTGATCTTAAAGAGCTTGTAGTGCCGTACAACCCCTCTGGAACATTAAGCTAGGCTTAAACTGCTGATTTAGACTGTCCTGTTATGTACAGGAATATCTTTATATGTATTGGGATTAAATGAAGAGTATTATGCTCTTGTGATATGTCCTGAGTTAGCACATGTTATGAACTAGCATGTGCAAAAAAAGATTGATTGAGTTACGGTTTACAATATATTTTTTTAAAAACATCAATGTGTTTTCTGCCAAATTAACATTTCAAAGTTTTTGACTCTGAGGGCTTTAGTGGATCATCCATCAGCTGAATGGACATCCCAGCAGGGGGCGCTCATGCTCATGTGGAAACTCATGAAGTTAATAAAATCAATTACTGAAGAAAAGGGTAGGGGTGAGTGCTGCACTGGGTCAAAAACGTGTGAAACAGAAGTAAGCTCGGGTGCTCTTCAAGGATCCAAGGACAGCAAAACTTTTAGAGAACAAACATCATCCGAGGCACTCCGATGTAATTAAAATCCTTTATTAGTTCAGGGACATGTCAACGCGTTTCGACTTCTCAGAGTCTTCATCAGGACATGATTAACAACACGAAACAGGTGTTTAAATTACCTAGGAAGTGTCATGTGATTTTGTCATGGGACGCCATCACATGACTTCAGACCTTAAAAGACATATACAAATGAAACATACAAGGAAAAACATACAAGATGCCTGGTTGCACAATCATAAACAAGCTACACCAAACAATAATCAGCAATGTTCATTAGACCAAGTTCAATATCAGAAATGTATTATGAAAAAATTCATTTATAAAAAAGGAGAAAAAAATCTATTTATTATTATTTTTTTTATTATTTTTTATTTTTTATTTTTTCATTTTTTTCATTTAGGCCTGGAGAGGGGGTGGCTTTTTAGAGTGTGAATCCAAAATGTTTCACGTTGTAAGAGACGTAAAAGTCTGTCCTCACCCCTTAAAGATCTAGGAATTACTTCAATGGCCATGATTTTGAAAGAATTTGGATTGTTTAAATTACCTAGGAAGTGTCATGTGATTTTGTCACAGGACGCCATCACATGACATCAGGCCCTGAAAAAGACATATACAGATAAAACTTATACGGAAAAACATGCCTGGTTGCACAATCATAGACAAACTACACCGGACAATAGTCAGGAAAGATTCATAAGACAAAATTCATTATGAGAAATTCATTATGAAAAAAATCATTCATACAAAAGGAGAAAAGTGTATTTTTTCATTTAGGCCTGAGAAGGGGGGCTTTTAGAGTGTAAATCCAAAATGTTTCACATTGTAAGAGACGTAAAAGTCTGTCCTCACCCCTTAAAGATCTAGGAATTACTTCAATAACTATGATTTTGAAAGAATTTGGATTGTTTAAATTACCTAGGAAGTGTCATGTGATTTTGTCACAGGACGCCATCACATGACATCAGGCCCTGAAAAAGACATATACAGATAAAACATACGAGGAAAACACATGCTAAGTTGCACAGTCAAACAGCAAGCTACACCAAACAATAGTCACCCATAATTCATTAGACCAAATTCAAAATGAGAAATTCATTATGAAAAAATTCATTTATAAGAAAGGAGAAAAATCTATTTCTTCATTAAGGCCTGGGAAGGAGGTTGCTTTTAGGGTATAAATCCAAAATGTTTCACGTTGTAAGAGACGTTTGAGTCTGTCCCCACCCCTCAAAGATCTAGGAATTACTTCAATAGCCATGATTTTGAGAGAATTTGGATTGGTATGCCCTGCAGAGTCATAGTGTTGTGCCATTGGGTAGTTAGGATTTAGAGTTCTTATGGCATATTTGTGTTCTGCCAGTCTTTCACGCATTTTTCTCTTTGTTCGCCCAATGTAAAAGCAACCACATTCACATTCAAGTCTGTACACAACAAAAGTTGAATTGCAGTTCGCAAAATCTTGGCAGTGGTAAGTTCTGTTGTTGAAAATGTCCATAAATTTATTGTCTCTTTTAATATTGCTGCAGTGATTGCAGTTCCCACACCTGAAAGTACCTGTGGGTTTAGGAAACCATGAAGTGATGGTAGGGGCGGGCAAATGGCTTCTGACCAGGTTGTCCTTTAGTGTGGGGGCCCTTCGTAGACAGAAATTTGGAGGTTCAGAGAACACAGGAGCAAGGGAGGAGTCGCTCAGTAAAATGTCCCAGTTTTTGTTGATGATTTTTTTAATGTCATAAGACAAATTACTGTATTGTGTTGGGAAAAAGATTTTAGAAGTTTGTTGCCCATGCTCAGCTCCAGTTCTTTTTTGCAGAAGATGTTCCCTATTTAGAGTTTTAGCTTTGTTAAATGCTTTGTTGATGACCTCTTTTTTATAACCTCTTTTTTCAAATCTATTTTGCATCTCATTTGCCTGATTTTCAAAATCTTGTTCACTGTCACAAATCCTCCTGAGTCTTTGAAATTGGCCAAAAGGGATGTTAGATATTTGGCTAGTAGGATGAAAACTGTCAGCTGTTTTCATCCTACTAACTGTCTATGAAGGGATTTTCTTGATTGAAGATGAAAGTTTCCTCCCAGAGTCCCAAATAGAGTCCAGCATAGTTAGGTGCATATGCTGCATCCCTTCATAGACTATGTTCAGTGGTATGGCAGATACATCGATGACCTCATTTTCATCTTCTCTGGATCGGAAGAACAGTTAATAAATTTCCATCATTATCTTAACTCTACAAATCCAAACATTAAGTTATGCCTTGAATACAGCAAAACCGAGATTAGTTTTCTTGATTTGAAGATCATTGTTGACTGTCATGGCAACCTGCATACATCAATTTTCAGGAAAACTACTGACAAAAACACTATACTTCAGGCTGACAGTTTTCATCCTACTAGCCAAATATCTAACATCCCTTTTGGCCAATTTCAAAGACTCAGGAGGATTTGTGACAGTGAACAAGATTTTGAAAATCAGGCAAATGAGATGCAAAATAGATTTGAAAAAAGAGGTTATAAAAAAGAGGTCATCAACAAAGCATTTAACAAAGCTAAAACTCTAAATAGGGAACATCTTCTGCAAAAAAGAACTGGAGCTGAGCATGGGCAACAAACTTCTAAAATCTTTTTCTCAACACAATACAGTAATTTGTCTTATGACATTAAAAAAATCATCAACAAAAACTGGGACATTTTACTGAGCGACTCCTCCCTTGCTCCTGTGTTCTCTGAACCTCCAAATTTCTGTCTACGAAGGGCCCCCACACTAAAGGACAACCTGGTCAGAAGCCATTTGCCCGCCCCTACCATCACTTCATGGTTTCCTAAACCCACAGGTACTTTCAGGTGTGGGAACTGCAATCACTGCAGCAATATTAAAAGAGACAATAAATTTATGGACATTTTCAACAACAGAACTTACCACTGCCAAGATTTTGCGAACTGCAATTCAACTTTTGTTGTGTACAGACTTGAATGTGAATGTGGTTGCTTTTACATTGGGCGAACAAAGAGAAAAATGCGTGAAAGACTGGCAGAACACAAATATGCCATAAGAACTCTAAATCCTAACTACCCAATGGCACAACACTATGGCTCTGCAGGGCATACCAATCCAAACTCTCTCAAAATCATGGCTATTGAAGTAATTCCTAGATCTTTGAGGGGTGGGGACAGACTCAAACGTCTCTTACAACGTGAAACATTTTGGATTTATACCCTAAAAGCCACCTCCTTCCCAGGCCTTAATGAAGAAATAGATTTTTCTCCTTTCTTATAAATGAATTTTTTCATAATGAATTTCTCATTTTGAATTTGGTCTAATGAATTATGGGTGACTATTGTCCGGTGTAGTTTGTCTATGATTGTGCAACCAGGCATGTTTTTCCGTATAAGTTTTATCTGTATATGTCTTTTTCAGGGCCTGATGTCATGTGATGGCGTCCTGTGACAAAATCACATGACACTTCCTAGGTAATTTAAACAATCCAAATTCTTTCAAAATCATAGTTATTGAAGTAATTCCTAGATCTTTAAGGGGTGAAGACAGACTTTCACGTCTCTTACAATGTGAAACATTGGGTTTTACACTCTAAAAGCCCCCCTTTTCAGGCCTAAATGAGGAAAAAAAAAAAAAAAAAAAAAAAAAATAATAAAAAAAAAAAAAATAGATTTTTTTCTCCTTTTTTATAAATGAATTTTTTCATAATGCATTTCTGATATTGAACTTGGTCTAATGAACATTGCTGATTATTGTTTGGTGTAGCTTGTTTATGATTGTGCAACCAGGCATCTTGTATGTTTTTCCTTGTATGTTTCATTTGTATATGTCTTTTCAGGGCCTGATGTCATGTGATGGCGTCCCATGACAAAATCACATGACACTTCCTAGGTAATTTAAACACCTGTTTCGTGTTGTTAATCATGTCCTGATGAAGACTCTGAGAAGTCGAAACGCGTTGACATGTCCCTGACATAATAAAGGATTTTAATTACATCGGAGTGCCTCGGATGATGTTTGTTCTTTAATAAAATCAATATTTACACAGTCAGAGGTGAAGTAGAGGTGATTCTGACATAAGTGGATGCCTGTCAGGTGACGTCCTGCTGTGTCTGTAATTATATTTGCTGATGATTCATTGGTCTGTTGATGCCCCTTTTCTTTTTTAGAGGCTAAAGAAGAAGAAGAAGAAGAAGAAGAAGAGAGCTGGCTATTGCAGTGCTGTTGTAGCTGGTTGTGTGAAACAGTGCTTGCGATTGCGGGGCCGTGAGAGGAAGCTGATCCTGTGACCAGGGCTGGAGCTCCAGGGTCAGACCAGCCCCTTTATATTCAAGATTAATGTTTGGAGACGCAGTGACCATCCATAACATTCATATGACTGACTGATGTAACGCTGTAACTGTGCTATCCACAAGGACAAAATTGCTTGTACTGTTTTCTTAAAGACAGAAAAACCCACAATGGTCACCTAAATAACTTTAAAGTGACAAAATAACAAATTAAATGTACTGAAAATTGACTAATGAAAATCAGACATTGCTTTTGAATTGTGGTTCAGTAGAAACATTATGAAAAACAGAATAATGAAAAAAAATGATGGTACACCCAGAAAAGATTGAAAATAATGTGACCATTGGGACGTGATAAACTAAGGTGTGTCCTGTAATTCTCATCACAGGTGTCTCCAAGCTTGTCATCAGTCAGTCTGCCTATTTAAAGACTCATTGAGACGTTACAGAAATCTCCTGATAGCAGTGACTGACTCAAAAGGTTGTGCAACAAAATACTGAGTTAAGGGTACCATCATTTTTGTTTCATTATTTTGTTATTAAAATTATTCTGTTGACCAACAATTCAAAAGCAAAGTCTGATTCTGTGAGTTAAAGCTCGGGTCTACGATCTGAAAACCAGTTTGGCTGTCAGCTCCTAACGACACGCCCCCTCCGATAGAGCAAGAAGCCGCCCGGCAGAAAATATTCATTGGCGTTGTAGATAAATGAGATTTCTCATAGCTGAGAGTAACAAACATGACAGTCATCCCCCCTGTAACACACAGCGGTAGCCATTTCATTTGGACCGGCGGCGACGCAGGTCCGGTGTCGCCACTCTTAGCCGCTTATAGCAGAGCCGATTGTGGGCGAGGATTTACGTTTCTCGGCTTGTCCTCGCCAGCTCAGTTTACAAAGCTAACCATGAGTGACTAACTTATGCTAAAATCTATTGACAGAGTCTACCGGCTCTGACCAACAATGTTCAGTCATTAGCCAGTACAGGCTCAGACTAACCAGAGTTATTCAGCAGACATCTCCCACTGTAGTAAACAAAGTTATTACCTGTTCAACAGAAATTTGGCTGTCTCAGCATCAGTTTTCAGTCCCAAATCATTCTGCAGCTTTTTCCACCAGTCGTACAATTCTCCAGTGTTGAGTCTCTGTTGGGACCTGTATTGCTCATATTTCTTCCTTCCTTCATCCTTTTCCTCCAAACGTTTACATTTCCTTCCCTTCGATGTGGAGGGTAACAGAAGCAGCCTCCCGGTTTCGGTGCTGGTCTTCTCCGGCTCCATGATGCTTCAGTAGCTGTGCAGCTAGCTAGCTGCACAGCTACTGAAGCGTACCCGTGAGCAGCTGCTCACTGGTACATGAGGGAGGCAGTGGGGAGGAGGCGGGACAATGTGGAGCAGGGGAGACAGGGGATTGGATAGACTCACTGACCAATCCCAACCGCCGTTTCCTGTAGTTTCAGAATAGTCAACTATTATGCTGCTTTGCAGCGGATATACTGAATGGATTGTTATCATTCTTTTTGGTCTTTATATTGCCTAGATCGGACCATAGGACCATAACGGCCTTATAAATGGTGTTATTAAGATGTACCAAGCTTCCAAATCTCAGACCATAGCTTTAATTTCAGTTAACTTTTCATGAATTATTACTTTGTCAGTTTCAAGTTATTTCAGGGACCATTGTGGGATTTTCTTTCTTAAACAGAAGGGTACCAACAGTTTTGTCCATGTGTGTGTGTGATCTTATATCTTGTTTTCAGGACAAACTTAATCAAAGTCAGTCTCTGTGTGCCAAACATGTTTTTATTTGATTTTATTCTCCCTTATAAGTCATGGCCGTGTTAGGCTGATCTACAACTCAGATCTGGACTGGAGGTTTCTTTATAAGGTATTCTGATGAAAAAAAAAGCTCTGTTTGGATATTATTTATTACCCTAAATACCCGATTTACAGCCAAAGCAGCCTACAAAACAAAATTGACTTGGATTTCTGAAAAAAAAATGTTATTGTTTGTGTCCAAATGTATTTTGATATATATTTTCAAATAATTTTTATTGCTGTATTTTTACTGCCAAAGACTCTGATTTTTAATTTTCTTTAGATAATTAAATTGCTCTCTCATTGTAAGATATTATAATAAAGCATAAAAATAAAATAGCATTCATTCATTCTCTATACCTCTTTCTCTCTTTCAGGGGGGGTGGGGGGTAGGGGGGGTGGAGCCTATCCCAGCTGTCATCGGACAGTCGCCAGTCAATCACAGGGCCACATAGAGAGACAGATAACGATTCACGCTCACGCTCACACCTAAGATCAATTTAGAATCATCAGTTAACCAAATGAGCATGTTGTTGCTCATGTTGAGGTGAATCTATTACCGGCCACATAAAGACTCTGCTACCCATGAGCACGCACGGTGACTGTCGTAATGCTGCGTTCCAGTAACCTCTGAACTGGGAGTGACATCATCTCCGGCTTATCTGCGTTCCAGTTGAAGTCAGAAAAAAACATGCCGATCTACCAGGCTATTGTTAGCTGTTGTTAGCACGCCCTGCGTTGTTGTTCACAAATATCACATGAAGAATGTGATTATCACTATGGCAGCATTTTTGTAAATATAAGTCTAACAATACTATGTATACAGCTGATCTAGAGCCACACACCCCAGTCAGAAGTGCAAATAAATGGATTATTACAGGAGCTAAATAACTGTTCACACTGGGGGCATCCATCTTCCATTGTCAACTCGGGGTGGTGAGGTTTCACCGAGTTCCCAGTAGGAAATTCCGACTTCGGGGGCGTTCAGTTGCAGTTTCCTACACTGAACTCGAAATTTCTACTTCTGACTACAACTGGAGCGCGCAAAAGAGCGTGACCCAAGCCAAAGCGTGTGTTTGTTGTGATGCTAATGAATGCAGCTCAGACCTTCCTCAGAACTCTGCATTGCTTTACAACTTCTTTTTTCAACAACTTACAGGATGCAAAGCCACGAGGTAATGTATCTCTGTCTAGTTACGTAGCGGTAGTTTTTGATGTGTGACAACAAGCAATTTTTGGAAAACTTAGTATTGTAGTTTTGTAGCCGGCTATATATCTCTACTTACAGCCCGGTGCTCTAAGACGTGTCTGAATAATATAAATTTGCTCTAGTTTTAATTGTCTTGTTCCTGAAGTTGAGTATCCAGGCCAGTCCAGCCCTGTCCGACCTGACCGTGAAGCTAAGGAATAGCATTTATAGATAACCTATTTAGATGCTATAAAACTCATCTTAAAGTGTGTATTTCCATCAGGCATATATCTAAAAGGGAGACTTTTTACTTATAAACTCCTCACAGTCCCTTTAATTTATGGATTTTAACCCTTTAAATTTGAGTTGTCATGCACTGTCATGGCTGCATCGATAAAAGTGGTGATGATGGGAGTCAATATGGAGTTTAAAGCCAATATCAGATGCTGGGCAAGAATAATAATATAAGAAAACCAATGTTTTTACTCATCTTTGACATATCAAATTGTGTGGCATCACCTGTCAAATTGGCCTTTAAGGGGTTGAATCCATAATCATTTAAAGATATGCATTATTCTTTATCAGGGCTGAGATTGATGAAGGAATTTGGGAAACAATTTTTAATGCATATTATTCTGAAGTTGTGGCTTGTAAACTTGCCAAAAAAGAACAAATTGGGTAAAAATATAAAATCTGATGCTGTGCAAATAAATAATAAATGCACTAAAGTAAATGTTTTTACTAATATTTGACATATCCAAGAGTGTGATAGTGTGTAAAAATAATAAATGCCTCTAATGATTTAATACATTTAAAATCAGTCGTTATATTTTTTTTTCACCAAATCAGTGACATCTTCTATGGAAATGGCTTTGAAAGGGTTAAAACCCACAATAAAAAAAATTAAATAGTTTTGGTCAGGGCTGAGCTTGATGCAGAGATCTGGAAAAAAAGTTTAAAACAAATGCTGTGGTTTTAAAAGCCAACACAGCACATAAAGAAGAGCGCCCGCACACATTGTTGCTTTAAAGGTGCAGTGGGTGTAGATCAGCGTTTTAGCTCCATCTAGTGTTCAGATGTTGGAATGAGCCCGTCTGTTTCTAAAACATCACATCACTAAGAGACAAAAAGACCAGAAAGGATCGAGAACAGGGCATCATTTACAACAGTTACCAGGAGAGGGTTTGTCATTCAGATTTTTAACTATTATTCTGATAGATTATAGGTCAGTTAAAATGATGATTATAGGTAGGGGTGGGTGATATGGCAAAAATATCATATCACGATTTTCTAAAAATAAAATCCCGATCACGATTTTATCACGATTCTATTTTACT
Organism: Scarus forsteni; assembly: GCA_036419115.1. Lineage (NCBI taxonomy): Eukaryota > Metazoa > Chordata > Actinopteri > Labriformes > Labridae > Scarus > Scarus forsteni. The sequence continues at coordinate 1,470,541 of JAZDUH010000228.1, read as the reverse complement.
GTGATTTTTTTTCAGACTACTTTGCATGTTTGACAACTTTGTTACTATGTTTAACATATAAAACATGTAAAACCCTAAAAGAAAAAAAAAATTACAATTTAAGCCAAAGAAACTTTCTGAACAGGTTTTAATTTAAAGTAACAATATGTAACTTTAACACCTTATCTTAACTGTTTTCAAGGCCTTCTAACAGTGGAGAGTCAGTAAGTAATGTGAATAGTCACTCCCTCTCTCCCCCTGTGCAGCTCTGACAGCTTCACTGGCGCTCTGTAAGTCTGCGGCGCGAGCCTCGGTTTGCTGCCGTAAAGCGGTTCAACTGCTGTACGGCTCCGGAGGAGTTCAGCTTATGGCCGATCTAAACAGCGGATCACAGACGCGTGTGTCCTGTTTTTATGAAAGCTGAGGCTATGATATGAAAGAGGACTGTGACGGATGAGGACTGGGAAAGAAAGAGGAGGAAAAAACGAGTAAAAAGCCGGACCAGAGAGAAGACTGGACAGACTTTAGCGATGTTTTGAACTACGTGAATCAACAGGCTGAAGTCAGACTGTGAGCTCTTCTGCTGCTGTCAGAGGGTGAGTGAAGTCTTTATATGTTTGTTACTTGATTTGAGCTGCTGGGGTTTTATTCTGTCACTTTACTGATCAAAGAAATAAGAAAGAAATACACCGTTACTGTAACAAGGCTCCGTCGTTACTGTTAGCATGTGTGTTAGCCTCACATGCTATTGTTATGAGTTATGATCGATTAGATTTATAATCTGATAATATTATTATGATTAGTACAGCGGTGATGTTGAGTGTTGAACTCTTCAGAGGCTGTCAGCCAACAATCAGATGATCTGAAGTTAGCTCATGTCCTATTGTTCTGTAATATTGGAGATGATTACATAGAAAACGTAACGCAGGTGCATGAGATGATGATTATATATTCTGTCCAGTTCACTGGACAAATAGTTAAAAAAGAACTGTGTGAAGGTTATTATTATTATTATTATTATTGTCAGTCTGTATTAAATGATTATCAGGTACAATGCAGTGTGCTTCTGTAAACCTGTAAATCAAATAGTGTAATAAATACTGTATTTTATTTCTGATCTGTCTTCTATACCTGCCATATTTACAGTAACAATGTGCCTTTTTTTTGGGGGGGGGGGATTCATAAAGATTTTATTCTTTCATGGTGAAATAACAAACAGGTTTACTCATTGCAATCCATCTAATCTTCATACACCACAAAATGTACTCGAAATACTCGGTATTTGACAACTACAAACTAAACAGATGTGAAATAAAAAATGTAAAATAAATTGTTTTTCTCTTTCCAGGTATCAACAGAACTACAATCAAAACTATCCCAGAGCTGGAGTTTATAGGATTTTAAAGACACAGAAGAACATAGTTACATCAAGACCTTCAGAAAGACGTTATTCTGATGAAGATTCAAAATGGACCGAGCCTTCAATGATCCAGAAACCTGCTGCCAGTTCTTTCATTTCCACTTCAGCTCTTTCTCTGTATGATACAGTCAATAAGGGGGAGATTTGGGGCAGTTTTATTTTGGAAGTTAGTAAACACTGAAGTATTGACACATGACAATATTCTTCAATCATGTCTGATATCCTGCATATTTACTCTGAATAAAAACATTTCTACATGCTTCTATAAGTTGATATTCAGTGTTGTAGCACTTTTTCTCTTTGCCTTTCAGGCATTTTTATATTTTCCAATTCGATCTTTATCTCTGTTGTATTATTTTAGCCCTACACTCAGTTTTACTATCGCCTAATTTTTTTCTGTATTTGTTCTAATTGTATAATGGTAAGTAGTTTTATTTTGTACTTCAGCAAACACCACGACATAACCCAGATTTCCTAATAACTCGATATTCAACGTCCTGAACCAACCTGCTCCCAAGATTTGAACTGCCTTTGTGAACAAATAAAGTTTGTTATTGAAACGAGTAGGTCTGCAGTTTATATGACATATACTTTATTAATGTTAATAAAAATGAGTTACACAGTATTATATCTGTGAGTTTAGCACATCATAACATAAAGCACATTAGAAGGTCTCCTCTGGTCAGCTGGATCTCTCTGCTGCTCCTCCAGACCTCCTCATCTCTGATTCTTCTTCTCCTCTCAGGGGTCTGAAGTGGAGGCTCAGTCCTGTGTCTAACATACATATCGAAGCAGAAAATTACACAAATGAACAGACGTAACGTTACAGCGTTACTTTTTACCTAATGCCCACTGTCTAGCTCGTACGTGTTAAAGTTTTTCACAGCTGATGGAGTTTATTCTTTACATGTTTCATAAACTGTAGATGATGGTCTAGCTCGGCTGTGTCATCACTCTGCTCCGTCATTATCAGCGTTTTCTGTGTCTCATATTTAGCAGCTTTGCAGAGAGCAGAGAGTCATCCTACCACAGTCATGTCTCAGAGGGCCTCAGCTTAGTTTACAAAGTTTGTAACACGTAAAGTTTTCTCTATTAGCGGGTAACAAACGAGTCCCTCCTAGGTCGCCATTATACATCAGCCACTCGCCCCAGGCTAAAAGCTGCGGTCAAACTTACACAATACACATGCAAACGCTGAGCTAACTACTGACTGCTAATGCTTGAAAAATGATATATTAGGAAAGAAACATGCTCAGACTGTACCTTATCAGTCCACATGGTTTATATGTCTCTCTGGAGGTTTCAGCTCGCTGCTCCTTCCTCTTCATGTAAACAAATGCACGTTGTTGTTCGTCGCTCGGTTTTACGACAGTGCAGTTACACCAACGACCACAGAGGGAGCTCGAGAGCAGAATAAATGGAATCCTACATATTGGGCCTTTAAATAGTGCAGTTTTTATTAAAATGTGCAATAAATGTAAACATAAAAGGTAATGAACAACAATATCAACATTATCTCTTAAAGTGCAACAATTTAAACAAATGTCATCTAACTGTAATGTCTATAATCTGAGTGAATAATACAGCTGCTTTAGAACAGATTTTTGTTCAGACATCTTCAAGCTCTTATCTCTTTTCTCTTTCCACCATGGCTTCATGCTACATAACCAAACAGGAGATCCCACCATGCACGGCACGTAATGTGCTATGATTGGTTAGTCGGGTGCACGTCAAAGTCTCTGCACCCACACAGACGATCTGACGATCTTTCTGCTTTATGAGATCATCCCTGCGTTATAATCCTGAACGATTTAATATCGTCGTATCGCACACCCCTACTTTTTGTCATGTTTTGCTCTTTTTGTCCCTGAAACCCACCGTAGACAACATGGTGGATCGTTATGTCAACCTCCATAGACGGGAGACCCACTGTACATAGATATAAAAAGATTTTTTAACTTAAAGGTGCAGTGTGTAGAATTTGGCATTTTAGTGACATCTAGCGTTCAGATTCTAGAATGAAGCTAACCGTAGCCAAAACGTCACGTCGCTGAGCAACGGGATCCTGTGAAGACCAAAAAGGATCCTGAACACGGCACACAGTTTATGTTGTGTGTGTGTTTATACACACAGTTTGAATCCCGAGGACAGAGTAACAACTTTCTATACATCCACTGCCATCCTCTCCTCTTCTTCACCTGCATTCCAGGTAGATTTCAGAGCCGGCGGACAGATTCATGTTTCGTTCTTTTTGTCCCTAAAAACCACCCGTAGACAACACGGCGGATCAATATGTCGGCCCACACGAAACAGCGGCCCGCAGTAATGTAATTTTTTTAATATAGATTTTTCTAACTAAATAAAAATAAAACCAGCGTTTTATGGGGATGATTGTTCTCCTATTTTGACTTTATTTATTACTTTATTAAGTTTATTTCGAACATCTTAAAAAAATGAGAGAAACAAAAGCATCAATATACAAATACATACACACATATACATATATAAAAATATACACATACATATGCACATACACATACACATGCATATAAACATACACTGGAGGACAAAACAGAAAAACATAGCATCAAGATCAGTGCAAGATTTTTTTTTGAGTCCTCCTCTTCTTTTTTTGGTTCCAAAAGGGTGTAGGATGAAGCAAACAGCTCATCTAGTCCTACCCTTTATTCCAAAATCAATTAAAACATTTTAAGTCTCAGGCATTCAAAGAGACACCAAATAATACAACTTCATGCAGCTAACTGTAAAACTGTTACAGAATCTAAACATAATCCACAAAATACAACAATATATTTAATGTCTAAACTATTTCAAGGCACACCTTTTTCTTTTTCTTCGTACCATCCTGGTCTGGAATTTTTGAATATACTTTTGAGCCTTCCAGTTGTTGTACATGTTTTCAAACTTTACAAATAGAAACATATGTCTCCTATGTTCACCGTGTCTGTTTGGTGAAATGCTGTGGATGTATAAAATGCCACATTCTACACACTGCACCTTTAATAAAAAGAAACCCAAAGTTTAATGAGGATGATTGTTCACCGATTTGGACTTTACATTCAAATAAAAACATTATATCCTATATTCACCGTTTGTGTTTGTCCAAATGCTGCCAACTTCTACACACTGCACCTTTAATACAGAATCACTGACAGCTCAGTCTTTTGTTTTCAGTGCACGGTACTACTATATGGTATGTTTTCATAAACATACATTTTAGGATGAACTGCCCCTTTTTAGTGAGAGGAAATTCTGTGTTAACACCGCAGGAGCGGCCACAGAGGAAGCAGGCCTACCTGCTCAGATGTGAACAGCTGATTGGGTGAATAAGTGCTGCTGGGCGGAGCTCTAACAGAGTTTGTGTGTTCAGTGTTCAGTGTGAGGAGCCTGGGCACAGAGCAGCACACCTGGAGGCGTCTGCAGGTGAGTCTGACTTTATACCTGCAGGGTTCACATCTGAACGTTTAAACTGCAGACAAAGATTAGAGTTTACCTTTTCATGAAGGACAAACAATCACAGGGCAGACACTGAGTTTAAAATGAAAGATTTTACTTTATTCTGATCAGCTTTACAGGTTTTACTGAACTATCAGACTTTTTATCATAGACGTAGAAATCTATTCCTAAATGTATTTACAACATATTTATAAATGTACTTATAAATGTGTCATAAACTCATATAGAAATAGATTTATAATAGATAAATAATAGATTTATATTAAGAATCTAGTATGATACATTTATTTATCTGTTATAATACATTTATAGACTATATTACAAATAGATTTATAATGAACTAAAAGACCTATTATTATTACAGTTCAGCAAAATTAATGTCCTTTGATTCACCAAAAACATTCTGTATTGTTTGATTTTTGACATTTTATGAATCTGTCCATAACAAACTGCTAAATCCCAAACTAATGAATATTTGAAAAATATTGAACAAATAAATAGAATGACAAACAAAAAAGTACAATGATAAATAATCAAAATGCAGGAATGTTTTATCAATCTAAAAATATTTTAGAGTAAATAAAAGAAGACTTTATCAGACAGATAGTTTATTATGTAAGAGGCTAAAGTGACTCTGGCTGCTTTATTGGTCTGTTTATTGTTTCAGTATTCTTTTATGATTATATTTTGACGGGGGCGTTTCCGGAGTGTTATTTGATGTCGAGCATGTGGATATGTATGTGTTCAGCTGTTAAAAACCACAGGTCATAATTATTATTTTATATAAATGGATGTCTGTGCTTTACAAAGAATAATTGATCAAATGTTTGAGTCTGATCAGGATAAATGAAGCCTGGGTTTGATTGGGTATAATTATAAATAATAATTAATATGTGTTTGTATTCTCGTGTCTTTATGATAAACTTCTCATTTATTCATCTTTACGATGAAAGGTCAGACAGTAATCTTCAGCCAGGCTTTTTCAGAAAGAAGACAAAGAGACTAAAATCATAAAACATGTCACAGTAAAGACTGTTTCTCTGTCCTGCCTCCTCAGTCTAATGTAGTTTAAAGAAATCTCCATCATCAGGCCTAAAACTACAGAATGTACCTGAGCGACTGGTCTCAGTAAAATGATAAAGACAGAATACAGAGGGAGTAGAGATAAACCAATCAGGAAGCTGATAAAGCGTCAATGACAAGCTCCATTTACAGGAAATATTTTGCTAAGCTCCGCCCACACTGCTCACCTGCAAACAGGTGAAATCTGTTGAAGGCCTCTCTCTCCTTCAACAGTCGACAATTACTCACTTTTAAATACGTATCTAGCTAATAACCCATTCTGCCCCACCGGCAACAACTGTAGCCGAAGTGTATCACTGTCATTTTCTACTCACAACAAAAAATGTCAGTGGTAGTAATGCAACTTTTTGCACTTATGTGTTAGTAGACAACTTGGATAAGGATTCCAGTTTATAAAATATAGTTTTCAAGTAGGTCCTGTCCCATGACATCATCTGCTTCCTGCTCCTTGTGGTGGAAGACATGGAGGATGCAAATCGTCCTGGAAAGAGGTCATTTTCATAAACTTCTAATGCTTTCCCCCAAAACATATTTATGATTATTTAATCATTCAAGTCTCTAGAGTAACCCTCCACCAAAAACTTTTACCTGAGATAAATGTTTATTTGTTCATGGGCTTATTTCTGTGAGTGGAAACAAAAGTCACCAGTGGGCTCATAGCTTGTAACTAACTAAAGGAAAACACTGTCTGCAGGATTTCTCATAATTTACTTATTTCAAATTTTAGAATGAGGCACACTGGTGCATTTAAGTCCTCTTAGAATACTCTTCCAAATAAATAAATTCACAGGTATTCAAGACCTGTGTCTGTAGGATTTTGATATGTTACCATACATTTTCTTGATATTTGCTAAACAATCTTTCTCTGTCAACTAACATCAGTGTGGAAAACCGTTTCTGCAACTTTAAAAAAAGGAAATCAGAGAACTAAAAATAAATCAATACATACTAAGTCATTATTATGTGATAAAAAGTCGACATTATGAGATACCATTTGTGCATGTGCCCCACATCCATGGCCAATCCTATCGCGACACACCTGTCTCAAAATTATGACTTTCTTTTCTATAATTATGACTTTTTATCAAAATTTTGACTATTTATTTTATAATTATGACTTTGTAATCCAAAGATTTGACTCTTTTCTCATAATAATGACGTTATCTCAAAATTTTGATTTTTTTTCTCATTATTACTTTTTATCTCATAACTATGTCTTTTGATCTCAAAAATATGACTCTTTTTCTCATAATTATGATTTTATTTCCCATAATTAGGGCTTTGTATTCATTTTATATTTTATAAGTTCCCTTAATTTCAATTTTAAAAGGATTCCATAAATAAGCTTGTGTTTCACTGAGGTAAAAAAAATGTTGATGTTCAGTTGGAGCTGCACCTTTCTTGACATTCAAGTACTATTCATAGCCAATGCCCCCCCCCCACCACACACACACACACACACATACATATTTTCATGAAATAACAGGTCAAAATACAAATTTATTCAGTATGTTGTCCTTTCCTTCAGTACTCTGTAACAGAGGTCCTGGCCATGCTGACCTAGGTACAAGCTATGTGACTACAGCAACAATTGTTGCCAGTCATAAAAATGCTATTTTCTTTAAAACAGAGTACAAAACGGAAAAAAGAAATACAAACCATGATTCAGAGGGACTCAACTGATAAAGTTATATGCCTTACAACTCAGAAAAAAATTGGGTATAAATGGGTTAAAGATCCTGAGCATTATGGAACAAAAAAGTCAAGTGGTAGACCCAAAAAAAAAAATTACACCTGCGCTGAGCCGGAGGATCCGATTGGCTGTCCGTCAAGACAGGGCGGTCCTCGACCCAAATTAAGGCCCTTACTGGTGCCGACTGCAGCGCAATAACCATCAGACAGCATCTGTGGGAAAAGGGTTTCAAAAACAAAAAACAAATTCAAAGACCTCGTCTCCTTCAACGCCACAAAACTGCCCGTTTAGACTTTGGAGCAGCAACCCAGCAACCTGGGACATTGAAAGGTGGAAAAAAGTTTTATTTTCTGATGAAAAAATGTTGATGAAAAAAAAACAGTTGATGCCCTTCATGAAGCCATCTTCACCACTTGGAGCAATGCTCCCAAAAGCTTCCTGGAAACACTCACATCAAGCATGCTCAAATGAATTTTTGAAGTGATTAACAAGAACGGTGGAGCTACTCATGACTGAGTCCTACTGAGAAACATTTTTGTTCTGGTTTGAAGAGTTTTTTGTCATTTTTTGAGCGATGGTCTTAAACTTTTGATCAGCTGATAAACAGCCTATTTCAGTTTACTTGTTGTTTTCAATAAATTACTTTTTCAAAGTGCTTTTTGTCACACTCCCCCTTCTTGCTTTTGCATATTGTAGCTCTATTTAAAACCTCATTAAGGTCCAACTGTGCAAAATGCAGATTCTAGCAATTTTTCAACTGGTCTGAAGATTTTGAACAGGTCTGTATACATATATATATATATATATATATATATATATATATATACATATATATATATATATATATATATATATATATATATATATATAAATATATATATATATATATATATATATATATATATATATATATATACATATATATATATATATATATATATATATATATATATATATATATATATAGTAAACTGCAAGACTGTTGGTGATAAATATAGCAATATACTTTCATTGAACTGTTTCGGGCTGCATTTGGCCCCCAAGCCATTGTTTGGACACCCCTGCTGTACAGGGTCTGCTGAGGCTCAAGACCAAAGCTCCTCAACAGACAGCACAAAGCAGTGAACAGTTCCTTTAAGACTATCTTCAAATTAAACAGGAAAAACTCAGCGGCATGAACGTGTAAGTCATTATTACACACACCAAACATTCATTAAACATAATTAAAACACCAAGCCAATGAATCATCAAAAATCAAAATTGGTTAAGTGCCCCTTGGCATCCACCTCGACGAGAGCTTTTCACCTCTAAGATAAGATACACCTTTATTAGTCCCACAGGGGGAAATTCCAAAGGGATAGGTTCCAGTCATGGATCAGATACGTAACCTAACAGATACCTTCCAGGTGTCATCGCGACACACAGCCCATCTGATCCGCGAACCAGAAAATGTATCTAGCTCCGGCCTTCAGCCTTCAAAGAGCTTCTGATCATCTTACAGTGATGCACATACCTTCCATGTTTGTTTGGTGCAAAAAGAACTACATTTTTATATAATTTCTGGAACCTGGAGCTTTTTATAACAGAGCTAAGCAACGCAGAGGAGGTCCAGATCCGGCAGATTTTGGCCCTCCTGGTTGGTCAGTGTTGAATCATTAGACTTCAGTTCAAGTCTGCTGGCTCAGACAAGATGATAAGAGGTGTGAATCATCCAAATCGGCCAATCAGCAGCTGAGATACAGACCTTAAATGTTACCACAGGAGACCTCAATGGAGACGTCAGATCAAAAAAATAACAGTTTTTTGGCTTATTTATTTATGGGCATTTTTGAGGAAAAAAAGTCAGACCAACATTTCAAAAGAAGCTATTACATAGAGGAAGTGGTGCATATGCATTTTATTTAAAAAAATTACATACATTTTTGACCTTTGGCTAAAAATGTAGCCTATTAAAAATCCTCGCTGACCGCAGAGATAGGGACTCGAGTTAAAGACTCGTACTTGAGTTGCACTCAAGTCGCGTTTTTGGAGATTCCAGACTTGACTCGGACTCGACCCTGAAAGACTTGTGAATTGACTCGACTCGAGATCAAAGAATCGTGAACAATCTTAATTTTATGATGTTTTTTTTGAGAGTGCAGGGAACGTGTGTTCCACTCCCCTCCCTTGCCTCGCCTCGCCTCGCATTGCTCCCTCTTCACAGCAGCTTCAAAACCTCAAAAATTCATTGTCGTTAAGAAAGACCGAGACATGATGTCATTTTGTGGAGTATCTGGATGCAGACAGAATGCACGAAGGTAGATTTGCTGAATTGTTTGTCGTTTCCTCAAAACCAGAGGCACGAGCATCAGGTCAGCAGTCGGTCAGAGGGTCCCAGAAACAACACGACACCATGGACGAAGAAAAGTGAATCGTAGAGGTACAGAAATATATAAAAGTTGTGTACATGACACCATACATCTTTTCTACAAGGATATAGATGGATAGAAGTTGAATAAATCACGAAGCTGTGTGGTTGGGACCAGCAAAAGGACCTTAGAGAAGCGAAGTGAGGTGTTGTTTATTTCTTTTCTCAGTCTATAACGTGTTTAAGATCGTGTAACGTCACTACTCTCATGACAGCCTGTGGCTCTCCGGGGATCAGCCCTCCCCCTACGGGGCTGCAGTCCACGGCACGTGCCTCTCTCAGTGGGGTTTGTCTGTCTCAGCAAGACCACGGCGCGGCGCTTTCATGGAATTTGGAATTTGAATACACTGTATTTTTGCCAGAGGCTACATTATATTGATATATGTGTGTGTAAAGACTCGTGACTCAACTCGGACTCTAAATCAGAGACTCCTGACTCGACAAGTCTCGCCCCTCAAAGACTCAAGAATTCACTCGACTCTACAGCATACTCGACAGCTCTCCTAGTGCTTTAACCCACTTTTGCATGTAGATTCACCTTTTGACTCTCTATGCTAAACATTAAGAAGTACAGTAGAAAAGAACTACTTTGGATCGGAATGTGTCACGGAGAGTCCAACTCCAGTCGGAGTTTTAACGATAACTTTCCACTGGAGATAGCATGACCAGCAGCAGCCCGTGGTTCACTATCCCTGGAGCAAAACAAAGAAGGCGGCAGAGCAGGAAGTGGGGCTGCCGAGCTGGCATCCAGGCCCGGCTACGGAGCGACCCATACAGACCAGCGTTACCCAGCATCTTCCTCACAAATGCCAGGTCACTGAACAACAAGTTTGACGAACTATCAGCCACCACTGAAGCGCTGAAAACTCAGCGGGATGGCAGCATTGTCGTCGCGATGGAGACCTGGCTTCACCCAGGGATAGCAGACGAAGTCATCATGCTAGCAGGCCGGACAGCGCACCGAGCCGACCGGACGAGGACAAAGCAGAGGAGGAGGACTGGATATCTGCTCACTCAACAGGTGGTGTACGAACGCTACAGTGACTGCAACGCACCGTTCCCCTGATTTGGAGTGTGTTACATTAAGATGTCGCCCCTTTTACCTGGCTTGAGAGCACACAGTTGTCATGGTTATGGCTGTGTATACCTAGTGCTAATGCTAACATAGCATTAAAGACCCTGCTAGCTGCTGTTAACAAACAACAGTCTGTCCACCCGGACGGCATTTTCATTGTGGCCGAAGACTTTAATCATTTGGACTTAAGAACTGTGCTCCCTACGTTTTTCCAGCATGTTACATGTGCAACAAGGGGTCATAACGTGCTGGACAAGGTTTACAGCAACATCAAGGATGCATACAGAGTCCCCCACCCCTAACCCCTAAACCTGACAATCAGATCATCTGTCCCTGTTTCTTACCCCTGCATACAGACCCCTCATACAAAGAGCGCTGCCTGTGTTTTTTTTTTTTATGCAAGAATACCAAGAACCTTGTGTATAAATTATGAATTTAATTAAGTTTTAAACTTGTGCTCAGTGACAGAGTAAAAGCAGAGCAGATTCATTTTGTCTGAAAATTATTATATTTAATCTTTTCTATGGGCAGCACGGTGGTGCAGCAGGTAGTGCATGCGCCTCACAACAAGAAGGTCCCCAGGTCAGTCGGGGCCTTTCTGTGTGAAGTTTGCATGTTCTTCCTGTGCATGTGTGGGTTCTCTCTGGGCACTCTGGCTTCCTCCCACAGACCAAAAACATGTTCATTGGGTTAATTGGAGACTCTAAATTGCCCTTAGGTATGAGTCTGAATGGTTGTCTGTCTCTCTAGGCCCCAGCTCGCCCAATGACAGCTGGGATAGACTCCACCCTCCACCAAAGGATAAAAGGTATAGAAAATGAATAAATGAATGTTTTCTATGCGTGATATTCAGATATCTCTGTGATTTTCATCCTGTTCTTCTCTGAATCAGGATGAATCAACAAGTCGCCGTAAATGTGGCTGGTGTCATCTTAAATACAGGTTTGTCTGAATAACAATGACATAAACAATATCTAGTATATTTCTGCTTTATTAATGAATCCAGGCTGATCCAGACTCCCCCCCACCCCCCACCCCCACCCCAACCCACACAAACAGGGGAAGAAATTGTCCACATAGAACGTACTCAAATAGCGGTCAGCGATGGTCCCTTTATCAGAATCATAGGTGGGTCAAAAGTCAAACTGAACGCACTGATGTCATTAAATCACATCAAACATGTTTAATGGATCACTAATGCCCCCTTTACTCCCTCAGAGCGCCATGAGATCACAGTCTTGGAAGAGGACCCTGAACCCCAAGGTGAGTCAAAGGTAATTCTGAACAAACTGGTGTCATTAATTCACATCAAACAAGTTTCATGGATTACTAATGCCCCTCCCTCCTCCTCCTGTGACCCCAGGGATCTTCTTTATCCCGCAACCGGCGGCCCCTCGACCCATAGCCAACGGTATAGGTGGGTCAAAAGTCAAACTGAACACACTGATGTCATCAAATCAGTGTTTAATGGATCACTCATGCCCCCTTTCCTCCCTCAGGACCAGGGCGCCAACCGATCAGATTCTTAGATGAAGACCCTGAACCCCAAGGTGAGTCAAAGGTCCTATATGAACACACTGGTGTCATTAATTCACATTAAACAAGTTTCATGGATCCATCTCTTATCCTGTCCCGTCAAAATCCCTTCCAAAAAACAATTCCAGCTCAGAATCAATTAAACTCCACAGAATCTGTATCACTGGTCTCTCATAAAGTCGGTCCAGAAGAGAAGGTGCTGTCTAAAAAACTAAATAATTGCACACAAGCTGAAGAGTGCAGCTGCAGCTCCTCCTGCACAGAGAAGACTTGAGAAAGCTTGATTGTAAAATAGGTAGGTAATAGGTATAATAGTAATAGGTAATAAAGGTCACAACTATGAGATGAATTCAGATTTGAAAAAGTCATAAGATAAAAAAATAACATTTGTGTAACAAAAGTCAGAATGACTTGCATTACTTTTTTAATTCCCTTTTTCATTTTAACTCATTTTAAATAAAAATCATTATTACAAAATAGGTAACTTACAAAGTCGATAAATCAATATTTACACAGTCAGAGGTTAACTATAGGTCATTCTGACCATACTGCCCTTTCTACATGTTCCAGTGTGTGGAGTTTGACAGCCAGAAGACAGTTCACAAAAGTCTGGAGTCTTGATTCCTGAAGTTCAACTACTGACAATGTCCACTAGATGGCAGCAAACACTTTAAACTGACACAACAAAATCTTTTTTAAATTAAACTCATTTAAATCACTTTTTCACATATTCAGCACCAGTGGCTAATATGTGTGGATTTTCTTATTCATGTTACCTGGTCAGAAACATAAATGTAAAACACTTTGTGGTGTTGTGAATATATCTGTCCTGTCTGTGTTATTAATGCTTCAGGAGTTAGTCTGTGTTTGTGAGTTTATTTCAGTGTTCTGATAAGGGAGCTGTCCCTTTAAGAAAGATGGCAGAGTAGGTCACGTACCAGTCAAGAAGTGCAGCAGATAAGTGAAAGAATCGTTCACATGAGGATGCAAGCATCAAATTTGGCACAAATACTCTCTAAGGGCAACTCTTTTGAAAAATAACTTTTGACACTCTAAAATTCAAGAAGGCGGCCATTTTTCAAGGTGGCCACCCTCGGTATCTAGAACTTTTCATTTTTTCAGTTATTCTAACAGTTCAAATGGTGATGCAAGCGTCAAATTTGGCACAAATACTCTCTAAGGGCCACTCTTCTGAAAAATAACATTAGACACTCCAAAATTCAAGACGGCAGCAGTTTTTCAAGATGGCCACCATTTGTGTGAAATGCTCATTATTTCATTAATTCAAATGATGATGCAGCCATGAAATTTGGCACATTTACTCTCTTAGGGCCACTCTTCAAAAATGAATTCAGTTGGTGGATATTTTCCAAGATGGCTGACATTTCTCTTGAATATTATTAATTCTATGTATTTTTTCATTAGTTCAAATGGCTATGTAAGAATAAAATGGGCAAAAATTCTCTCTAAGGGCCATTTCTTTGGAAATAGGCAATGACCTATGAAAAATAAATATGGCTATGATTTGCCCTTAGAGAGTATTTGTGCTAAATTTTAGGCTTGCACCATTTGAACTGTTCAAATAATGAGCGTTTGATACTTGTGGTGGCCATCTTGAAGAAATACCGCCATCTTGAAAAATGGCTGCCATCCAAAATTTTCAAGTGTCTGATGTTATTTTTCAACAGAGTGGCCCTTAGAGAGTATTTGTGCCAAATTTTAAGCTTGCATTGCCATTTGAGCCATTCAAATAATTGAAAAAAGAAAAAAATTTTGACACTTAGCGGGACCATCTTGAAAAATGGCCGTTATCTTGAATTTTTGAGTATCTGTCATTTTTCAAAAGAGTGGAGTTTTTCAAAAGAGCTGCATCCTCATTTGAACGATTCATCCGAAATATGCATTTATCTCCTGCACTAAGGCCAAGATGCTGTGTTGCTCTGCTCCTCCCGTGTCCTAGCAAACATCTTGTGTTTTTTCGTGGCATCTTTGGCATGTAGTCATCTTTTATGTTTGATAAAGTCATTTCAGCTCATTTAGTCATAACTTATGGTTGTTTACAAAGTTAGACAATCTAGGACTTTGAGTTTTTCAGCATTTAGTCGCATGGCTGTTTAGTTTTGGTCATCTGCTGCCATCTAGTGGCCATTGTGAGTATAGTTTTGCTGTGTTAAAAGTATAATGGCCCATTAGGAGTGACAGGTTTATTTATTAATAAGAAATATCTATAGAGTCTCTTGATTTTTTCACGTTTGATATTCAACCATTTATGTTGCATGCAATATTATTTAAATCATTTAATTCATGTATTGATTAAATTTTGTTTTGTATTCCCTCAGTTTCACTTTTCAATTATCAATAAACCTGGGCTCGAGTAGTCAACGTGGTGCCCAGAGTTTTGATGAGCCAAAGGTGTTTAGCTTACTGTCTTCATGAAAAGTGAGCGTAAGAAAGACAGGATAATATCCAGGGACGACTTTGCTCTCTGCAAAAAACGTCACAACATCCAACTCGATGTCAAGCTCGTCTCTGATCGGTTCAAACAGATCAGTGGTTAGTACTGCAACACATGGTTGATTTCATATGAACTGATACAAAAATCGTTTTACCTCTTTAATGTAACTACTTTAAATCACTTTTTAACATATTCATTACTTTTAATGACTACTGACTTTATATTAAAGGCAGCCAACGGACTAATGTGTGGATACAGGTGAGGTGCTGCTGTGTCAGTGACTGTATTTGCTGATGTTTCAATGGTTCTCTCTCTCTTTAGTGATTGTGGTCCAGCAGCCATCCCCACAGCAGCCGCAACAGCCGCTAGAGCAATGGGACGAGGAGGATTCTTGCTTTGATTCAGTCTTTTGTTGGATTTGTTGCTGCTGTTGTAAAATGTGTGGTTGTTGTTGAAGATAGATAGATGGGTGGATAGTCCTTGAGCGCCATCTTCAGTCCAGATAACAGGACTTCAGGGTGATTACAGTGAAACATCTGTTATTATGGTACTGAACAAATAAAGATTGACATATCCACTGATTGTTTGATATGACCTTGTTTTTAAATGCACCCTCATTACCTTCAACACGTTTAGCTCTTCAGAGCACCTCGCTTTTTAATGCAGGCGTGAGCCGCACCATCAATTTCTAACTAAACTTCTAACTTCAATCACGGCCTGCAACGGCATACACAACATCACAGTGCTCAGAACTCGCTGACATAGCCGGCCATCACAGTTCCCTTGGTCGACGGTCAGGTCGTTACACAGAAACAACAGTTCTCTTTCAGTACAATTCCGTCACTCATCGCCTCTCGAGCCATAAGTAACGACCACTTTGTTGAATAAACTCGTACCACCAATCACAGCTTCTACACCAGATGCGCCGTCACGAAGCTCAGCTTTGATGCCACAACTGGGGACTACTGCTCCCTCGGTCGAAGGTAAGTCATAATACAGAGAGGCAATCATTCAAATCCAAGCAGCCTGTTAGCCTTAGTCTCTAGGTCAATAGTCATGACCTCAAAGCACCAATCAATTTATTTCAAAACCGAACCCTTTACATCAATTATCTTTGAGACATCAGGCATGACACCACAGAGCTCAGCACTCCCTGCAACAGCCAGCCACCTCAGTTCTTTCTGTTGATGGTCAGGTTGTAATATAGAGAAACAAACGATTCCTGTTCCATGTAGCCCGATCATCCTCTATCTCAGCCCATAGACAAGCTACGGCAGTCAGTCATGACGGACCACACGTCAGGTCATCGGACCCAGACATGTCAGGTCACATGATCAAAGGGTAAGCCACCAAGGAGAGCAGTCTCACCAGAAATAAATTTAAAAATATATATATATATTTAAACATGATATCATATGAGAGCATCACGTTCACCTATCTCATTGCCAATATGCATTCATAAAGTTCTATCGTTAGCATAAGGCGTAAGCTTTACTTGACACCAGTACCTGACCAGAAATGTCGACTAACACAAGCTTCTCCACATGAGTCCCTCAATGTTCCACTTTACAAATGTCATCTAACTCAACATTCAACGAAACCCAAACCTCGGGTTAAACGATGCACGGCCGTTTTCAGCTCTATGTGATGGTAGAACATTACAATCTGACCAAAATGCTGTAAAATGGTAATTCATCTCGTAAGAGGGCTAAACGTCAGCTTCAGATTGTCAAGTCCTGAGCTCAGGGAGCTCGCTCCAGCCAGGGTCCGACTCTGTATTCTGTACCCGGTTAAATACAGGACATTGATTGATTGATTGAGTTTCAGTCTCCACCATCCGCCCGGACTCATTCACAATAACATCCACCATCTTTTGGGGGCCAAAATGGTCAAGGGGTCCATACTCACATACTCGACTCATCAGAAGACGAGGGCCTATACTTCCTTGACCATCACAAACCGTCAATATCGAACTAGCTCCACAGCTACCAAACCTCATTCTACCTCCAGGAGGTAATCCTCCATGATCTCACTCCACATCAGACTGACATTCAAGTCTAACCCTGTTGCAACTCTCTCCTCCCTGGTGTCCCTATGTGTTTTACAAACTGTGCCAAATTATCGATTGTTGTGTGTTAAGAACCGTGAAAAACTGTAAAAAACAAAACAAAACAAAAAAACAACACACACCCACACCACTTACACATACACAGACACATATCATACACACTAAAACAGCTCACTCCTTTTTTGTATTTTGTATTTTTGTACTTTACTTCTTTTCTGTTATGTAACTTGTCTTGTTGTATGTCTTAGTCTCTGTCTGTATTGTTTTTGTTTTTGCAATAAAAAAATATTAAAAAAGAAATGTCTGTGCACTGAAACTCTGTAAATAAAACAATGATCTGCTGCACACTTGTGTGATATTTTATGTTTGAAGAAGTGGGCCTACACCGGCATTTTCCAAAAGGAAAAATGGATAATTCTCATGAGTCAATGCCATTCACATTGTGTGTTGCATTTCTATAAATGTGTTTTCAGTTTTGCTCTTCAGTGTGCTGTGAATGCTTGGTAGTGTGCAGCAAATGCTGAGCTGTGTGTATCAGTGGACTGGTATGTGTGTGTCATTGGAGAATGTGGCTGTGTGTACCAAATGAAAACAGGAGGTCCATTTTGTGAACAGATTTGATGGTAAAGAGTCGTCTTAAAAAGGGAGTGTCAGGTTTAGTGTTTTGTGTGTGAGGTTTTTAGGTTTGTGTTACAATCTGAAGGAATCTGTTAGTGTTTGAGAAACATGTGTTAAGAACTGTGAAAAACTGTAAAACAGGGGAAGTAAAGTCAAGAGGGAGTCAGCCGTTTCAGATCTACATTTAAAAAGGCTTCAGCATTAAAGCGATTTAGAGGTTATTGTGTGAACAGACAACAAAATAGTTAAATGATGTGTTTTATCTCTTATGTTAAAATAATATATCTGGTGTTAGGAGGAGAAAACAAAGCACAGCTCATTACTGCCATCCAGAGTCAGACTGTGAAGTTACTGAGAGACAGAGATTGAAAGAATGAACACAGTCAGAGGCTGATCTAAGACACTGGACTGAACAGGTGGATTTAAAGGGCCGGTACGGCTCCCTCCTGATTGGCTGAAGCACCTGTAGATAAAAGCTTTAAGGTGTTTATTGTCTGCTCTAATCTGGCTTCTAGCTGATCGTATTTATTATTATTTTACGTTATATTTTAACTTATTTCAACCATTTTATTTTCTTTTATTTCTACATTTCAGTTCAGATTTTTTATTTGGAATTTTATTTTTTTTCAAATGCTCTTCCTTTGATTATCCTTTTTTAGCTAATTTTATTCTGCACCTGATGTTACACTTACTCATTTTACCATATTACAAAAGTCCATATTACCATATTTACACTTTTATTTATCTTACCCTCCAGTTTTTTCGGGTATTTTTAAGTATTATTTTAGTCTTAGCTCCTGTGTTTCCTCATTTTTTTAAATTCAAGATAGCTAAGATAAGTTAGTATGTATATTGAATGTGATTTGGGGAGGGGGGGATTGTAGGGGTCTTATGCAAATTTCTGCTTTTCATTCCACTTATTGTTATTTTATCTTTTTCGCATGTAAAGCAAATTTTATTTTATTATTACAAAGTGCTGAATGAAAAGTGCAAAACAAATAAAGTTTGATTTATTGTCTGAAGGAGAAAGCAGAGTGAGAACAAACCAGTGATGTCATGTAGAAAAGAACCAAACAGATAAACATGAGAACAGGCTGGAGTGACCTCTGACCTTCAGAGGCAC
Source organism: Scarus forsteni (assembly GCA_036419115.1). Taxonomy (NCBI): domain Eukaryota; kingdom Metazoa; phylum Chordata; class Actinopteri; order Labriformes; family Labridae; genus Scarus; species Scarus forsteni. The sequence goes on along the minus strand of JAZDUH010000228.1, from coordinate 1,451,607 downwards.
AGGTGAGGTCTCAGACAGGTGAGGATCAGGACCAGGGTGATGGTCCAGGTCTACCTGCTCAGATGTGAACAGCTGATTGGGTGAATAAGTGCTGCTGGGCGGAGCTCTAACAGAGTTTGTGTGTTCAGTGTTCAGTGTTCAGAGCCTGGGCACAGAGCAGCACACCTGGAGGCGTCTGCAGGTGAGTCTGACTTTATACCTGCAGGGTTCACATCTGAACGTTTAAACTGCAGACAAAGATTAGAGTTTCACTTTTCATGAAGGACAAACAATCACAGGGCAGACACTGAGTTTAAAATCAAAGATTTTACTTTATTCTGATCAACTTTACAGATTTTACTGAACTATCAGACTTTTTATCATAGATGTAGAAATCTATTCCTAAATGTATTTACAACATATTTATAAATGTACTTATAAATGTGTCATAAACTCATATAGAAATAGATTTATCATGGATAAATTTATATTATTAATCTAGTATGATACATTTATGTATCTGTTATAATACATTTATAGACTATATTACAAATAGATTTATAATGAATTAAAAGACCTATTATTATTACATTTCAGTAAAATTAGAGCCCTTTGATTCACCAAAAACATTCTGTATTGTTTATTTTGACATTTTATGAATCTGTCCATGACAAACTGCTAAATCCCAAAACTAATAAATATTTGAAAAATACTGAACGTATAAATAGAATGACAAACAAATAAGGACAATGATAAATAATCAAAATGCAGGAATGTTTTATCAACATAAATAATATTTTTGATTAAATGAAAGAAGACTATCAGTCTGATGGTTTCTGACAGTTTAATATTTATGGCTAAAGTGACTCTGGACGATTTATTGGTCTTTTATTGTTTCATATTTTTTTATGATTATATTTTGACGGGGGCTGTTCCGGGAATTTTAGCTGATGTTGATTGTTTACTGTGGTATTTGACCTTGAACAAGTCCAGTGACCTCCAGAATCATGAAATGGTGATTTAATGTGTCGAGGAGGAATCAGAGAGAGCATCTACAGACTCAGGGATAAAAAATCTCTGCTGCCATGTTTTTGTCTCTGTTCAGAAAAAATACACAAACACATATGTGTGTGTTCAGCTGTTAAAAACCACAGGTCATAAAGTTCATATTTTATATGTATACATAAACATATAAGGGTTCAAAGTGCTCTGACAGACAGGAACTTTCTGAAGAGCAGGAAAGATCAAACCAACAAAAAACTGAATTTTCCTCACAAACAAACCAAAGAAGAACCTGAGCAGGAGTTTAACTGCAGGCTAAAGACACGAGGGTCTGACACCCAGAAGAGAACAGGGACCTGGACCCTGACCTGGACCTGGACCCCCTCAGAAAGAACTGGTCCTTATTTCATTAGACTCAAAACAAAAGAGGAACTAAGGAAACACAAGAGACCATCAGGACCAAAATGAGAGGGTACAAAGGCTACAAGGAGACAAGAGAATAAAGAGAGGATCAGAGAAGAAGAAGAAAAGAAAAAAAAAATAGAAGAGCCTAAAAATGAGGTCAAAATTCATAAAAATATAACAACATTAATAGGGATCCTAAAAATCAGATTCAAGTTCATCAACAGTCAGAGAGTAAAAATGCAGCAGGAATCAGATCAAATATGAATAAAAAATAAATCAGGACTTTGACATGAAGGAGGAAACATGAGGAGACGACACAGAGCTGAACTATTAAAGACGAGCACTGAGCTGAAGGCAGAAACAGAGACGAGATAAAAATGAAAAAATCATTTGACCCTCAGAAACAAAAGTCTCTCACATGGATGTCTGTGCTTTACAAAGAATAAATGTAAAAATGTTTGAGTCTGATATATATTTATAATTAGAATAATTAATATGTGTTTGTATTCTCGTCTCTTTATGATAAACTTCTCATTTATTCATCTTTAAGATGAAAGGTCAGACAGTAACCTTCAGCCAGGCTTTTTCAGAAAGAAGAGAAAGAGACTAAAATCATAAAACATGTCACAGTAAAGACTGTTTCTCAGTCCTGCCTCCTCAGTCTAATGAAGCTTAAAGAAATCTCCATCATCAGAACTAAAACATCAGAATATACCTGAGCGACTGGTCTCAGTAAAATGATAAAGACAGAATACAGAGGGAGTAGAGATAAACCAATCAGGAAGCTGATAAAGGGTCAATGACAAGCTCCATTTACAGTAAATGTTTTTCTTTAAGCTCCGCCCACACTGCTCACCTGCAGACAGGTGAAATCTGTTGTTAGAGACCTCTCTCTCCTTCAACACAGTTGAAGATTACTCACTTTTAAAATGATTTTCTTTATCGATATTTTCATCCTTTGAATGAAACGATATTTGAGAGCTGTGTTCAGTGACTGAGCTAAAGCTGGGGCCTATAGCACGAGGCGCTGTGAGTGACTCACGTCTATCCAGGGTGGAGTAACCCCAACAATGTCAATCAGAATAATCGATAGCACAACACGGATTATCAACACGGTAACTCAACTAGGGCTGGGCGATATTACCTAATCTCAACATGATGGTTAATTGAATTTTGTACCTGGATTACGATTGATGTAAGATTATTTTATGCTATGCTGGAACACATTGGTGTTACCGACGGTCATCAAAACGGTCTTCCTGCAGTATTTACATTCAACTTCTTTCTGCTCGATGTCCTCTGCACAGAATTCAAAATGTGCCCAAACAACAGAGACGGCATTTTTCTTAGCTCCAAGGTCCTCTGATAGATTGGCGCCTGTCTCCTCCATGTTGGTGGCGTGTCCTTCGCTCTTGGTTAAAATGAACACAGACTGTATGGAAGGGGCGCAGTCACGTTACTGACACAGGGGAAATAATCAAATAATCAACATGAGTAAAATTACCTCTGTTAGAGAGTCTAAATGTTGATTTTGATTATTTTTTGATTAGTTGCCCAGCCCTCAACTCAAACCAGGATTGTCTCATCAAGAGCCGTGAACGTGCACGTATAAGGGGAGGGGCCAGAGGCAGCTGACCAATCACAATCATGAGTGGAAAACACGCTGAGAAGTGAACACGCTGAGAAGTGAACACACTGACAGAGCTCCATATTTCACATGTGAAGAACGGCGTCTGATAATGTTAAAATGTTAGGATGAAAAAGTCAGAATAATGGAGTAAGGAAACACGGAGCAGCTGTCAATCAGACAAAATGTGTAGTGGACTGTGAAAATACGCAAAGTACTTAATATTGGCTAAATCTGACACTGATCACACTAATGTATCAATATACTGTGAAAGTGTGTTTCATGTCCGACAATTATCCTCAGATGTAATCCCTCTGTAGTGAGGAGGTCGTGGGAGCAGAAAATAAAACTACAAAAACATAACTGTGTCTGGGAGGTCGGTCTGTTTCATGTCATATCAGCTGCATTTAAGGTTTAAGTTGACACCACAATGAAATCATAAAAACACTCCGATCTGAAGTCTGACCCAAATTAACAATTTAAAATTAACAAGAAAAAAAAAAACCTCAAACACATGAAAAGAGCAGGAATGACATGATGGAATAATGTGCTGTTTCACATAAGAATTACATCCCTTTTATTTTTCAAGCACTTTATGGAGCATTTGAATGTATGAAAGGGGATATAGAAGTGAAGTTTATAGATCAGGTGATGCACAGTAACAGTGTGACAGTCAGTGCTCCACTCCTGTGGGTCACACAGGGAATAAACGTATCCACCTGTCATACAGGTAGATGATTCAGAACAGGTACTTCTCATAGTGCGTCATCAGGTTGGTCTCGTGGGTCAAATCGGTATCGGGACAGCCTTTCTCATCTTCATGTTCATCAAGAGTTGTTCCTTTCTCTACCAGGTTCAGGTGAAGAGGGCAGGTCATTGATTTGGAGAAGCTGATTGGCTAGTGCGAGGGTCATAATCCAGGATCAGATTCAACCTCCAACTTATCCTGCCCTGGAGCAGGTTAGCCGTTCAGAGAAAGTCACCATGGTGATCTACTCTGATTAAAAAGGAACCGGCTTCGTGCTATCGATAAATCAGGGTTAACCCTGAAGTTACCTCGCTAAGACATTAATCCTGCTTCGTGATATAGGCCTCTGGACAGATTCATTCTGTCTGATAAATACTCATATTTAAATGTTTTCTCTGAGTGCAGTTCAGATGTCTTTGTGATTGTCTTTCTTTTCTTCTCTGAATCAGGATGAGTAACTATCCAAACTACGCGGCCCCCTATCCCCAAGGTACGTCTGAATATTAATTACATATAAACATATACGACATATATTATGTCTTTATTTATGAATCCAGGCTGATCTAGAATCAAGTTCAGAGACGACTGAAGATGATAAAAGACCCTACACCACAGGGGGTCAAAGGTCACACTGAGCACACCTGGAGTTCAGAGAGTAAGAAATCAGAGGAGGTGAATCCTGCCAATCCAAGAACATGGAGATAAAAATCAACATGAAAAACAAAAACAGACAAATGAACCTTGGGCCTGAAGTTCTTCATCAAGAATCAGACTTCAAAGATCTGAGATTCTCAGTGATGTGAGACAGACAAATATTAGACTGTGGAAACAAACAGAATTTAAAGATTTTAGTATAAAGCAGCTAGGGCTTTAATGCATGTGTTTGCAGAGGCCCAGCAGGGGGCGCTGATGTTAAACTGAATGTATTTACAGTAGAACAGCAGTTATACAAGAGCATAGAAAACAAGAAGGCCTCAACACTTTGGTATTTAGTCACATTAGATGTCAATAATTCACATTAATGCTGTTTCATTATTAATGATGCTCCCCCACAGGACACCAACCTCCCCCTGGACCCTACATAAATCAACCAGCCCCCCAACAGCCTATAGGTGAGTGAAAACTGACTGTTGTCCCACTCAACATTCAAGACTCCTTTACTGTCATTTTGTGTTTCCATATATACAATAAAGATGAAGTGCAGCTCTCACCTAACCTTGCATAGCAGATGGGCCTGCCTAATTCAGTTCCTGAAATCCTGCAGATTCCATCTTGTAGTGCTCCGTTGACCAATGGATTCACTCGGCTAAAATTTTAACGGCCCAATCAGGGAAAAGAGGCGGGAGCTGCGGGAAGAGCGGAAGTGACGAGAAGGCGTGACGTCAGCAGACGGCTACCCAATTTGTACTGCGCATGCGCGAAAACTGCGTCACTTCCTCTTGAACCGTGATGTGTATAAAAAAAAGATATAGATATATACGCGATGGATCCAGACATAGAAATACGTACGGATCGGGTAGTGACTCCTGTCATAGATACTTAGTAAAACTTGGCGAAATCTGCCCTCCTCAGAAGTTTATCTGTAGTGTAAGAGGATAGTATAAGACCGTTAGCTGTTAGCAGCTAAGTTAGCGGCTAACAGCTAACTTTAGCTGCTACGCACATAAGCTATGTAATATCGGGGCTTGATGTGGATTGGCCTGTGGTGAGCGTGTCAATCAGAACGGTCGTCCAATCTTCTTCTTTGGTTCAAACGGTCGTCCAATCGCCAGCTACTGATTGTTTTGAAGGTCCCGCCTCTGAAAGCTAATCAGAAGAGCAGCCACCCAGATGGACTTGTGAAATATTTCCGTGGCGCACATATGAAACTATCCATCTGGCATGTCAGGTTAGCTCTCACCAGCAGTGAAGTGCAAAAGTACAATTTTAAGATAAGAAAGAAAAAGTGAAGAAGAAATAAAAATATAGTACAGTAAAGAGCTAAAAGAGTTTAAAACAGCAGGATCGGTTACTGCACACTCAGTCCAGTTGGACTATTTCCATGTGTGTGTATTTGAGGAAGGGCCACAGGCCGTAAATCAGTCTGAGAGCCTGTGGGGGTAAACTGTTCAGCTTTCTGCTGGTCCTGCTGCAGATGCTTCTATATGCAGCACTCCAGACTCCCGGTGTAAACTGGACTTCTTTGACTTTCTTGGGTGGGTAAATAAACTATCGATCTGGTGATATTGACACACGGAGACACATATTTGTCCATGACGCCGCATCATTTTTTGAAAACTGGTCTGCAGGTGGATATCAGGGTATTCTTCTTCATGCTGTAGTTGGTATAAACAGATAAGTCCGAGAAAGACGCTGACCTCATAGCACCCCTCCTCCTCCCCGCACCCTAACCCATGTTGTCACACACAACAACAACAACAACAACAATGGCGGCAGCCGGGCTGATTCTGATCTTGTTCCAGGAGCTCCAAATATTGTAGTAATTGTACTGTATTGTAATATACAAATATCAATCAATCAATCAATCAACTTTATTTTATTTATTTTTTTTAACATTCTTTTTATTAAATTTTCAAAATCAAACATGTATTAATGAACAGAGACAAAGCAGTCAAATTTAACTTCAGTGGAACATTACGGGTGCTGGTGGAACTTACCAAAACACCACTAAAACAGCAGTGACAACAACAAAAATAATAATAATAATAATAAAATAAATAATAATTATAAAAAAATAAAATAAAAATAAATTAGTAATTATTGTAGTAGAGAATATTTAAAAGAAAACATCAGTTTAAAAGAGTAATTAAAAAAATATAACAGTAGTAATACAATAGTGCTCAGATGAAAACCATTACAGTAATTATAATATACAGAATAGACAGTCAGAAGGATAAATCAAAAGAATTGAAGTGAGCTTATAAAGAGAAACAATATCAATAATAATAACAATGAGAAAGAGTACCAAAAAAAAAAAAAAAGGGGGGGGGGGGGCATCCACACACAGGCACACATACACACGAATGGGAGGGGCTCTAGTAGCACAAAGATATGCCAGTTAATGTATTTTAAGTATATATAAAATGTGCTGGGTGTTAATCAGTCCAACTATAGACCATCAAGATCCCTGACATAATTCATAAAACCATCCCAAGTGCTATGAAACTTCTGGAGGGCACCATTTACACTGTATCGGATCTTTTCTAATTGAAGATTAGACATAATATTACGAATGAGATGAGTGTGGGTGGGGCAGCATTCTTCCAGTTCAATAATATCAACCGCCGTGCTAATAGGGAGGAGAAAGAAAGAGCCTTGTTCTCTATGGAAGTTGTGGAAATGTTTGCTGGGGGTACGCCAAAAATAGCAGTGAGGGGGCAGGGGTGAATATTTTTCTTAAATATTACAGAAAATAAATTAAAAAAAGAGGACCAAAATTTATCTAATTCGGGGCATCCCCAAAACATGTGATAAAGGATGGCAGACACTATTTTGCATCTACAACAGTTAGGGTCTGTATCTGGGTACAGTTCAGCCAAGGCAGAATTACAGTAGTGAAGACGATGCAGGACTTTAAACTGTATCAGACTGTGGCGCGCACAAATAGAAGAGGAGTGCACATTCATAAGGGCTGTATCCCAAATATCATGCCCCATGACAAAAACAAGCTCTGCTTCCCAGCGTTGTTTAATAATATCTAGAGATGGGGAATTCATAGAAATACTATATTCATATATTATAGCAATTCTCTTCTTTTGAGATTTCAGACAGAGGGCCATAATATGATCAAGGTGAGTCTCAGGTGGGCAGGATGGAAAATTTGGAAATCTTTTTCTTATAAAGTCTCTCACCTGTAAAAAGGCAAAGAAGTGGCAACGGGGGATATTGAATTTCTCAGAGAGTTGAGAGAAGCTGGCAAAGACGTTATTTATATACAAGTGCTGAAAGTTTTGTAAGCCCCTGGAGGCCCAGGTATTAAATGAAGAAGAGTGAATTGAAGGAGGGAATAAGGGGTTGTTAAGAATGGGAGAGAATAGAGAAATGCCATGTATGCCATGAAAAAGTTTAAATTGCTTTAAAATCTTTAAAGAATGCCACACAACCACATTGTATTTGGAAATAAAAACTGGAAGAGGAAGTGATGACCCGAGGAGGGCTGAAAGAGAGTAGGGTCGGCATAATGAAGCTTCAATGTTAACCCATGCAGGACAGTTTGTGCAATCAGGGGAAAGGAGCCAGAGAGACATGTTCCTCAGATTAGCGGCCCAGTAATAAAATAAAAAAATTGGGGAGGAGAGACCCCCAAGGCGTTTTGGCCTTTCAAGAAATTCTTTACGTATCCTAACTGATTTCCCTCCCCAAATAAAGCCTGAAATTAGACGCTGTACTGTTTTAAAAAAGGAGCAAGAAATAAATATGGGTAGACATTGAAACAAATAAAGAAACTTGGGAAGAGTATTCATTTTCACTGAGTTGAGTTTACCCATGAGGGAAAGGGGGAGAACAGCCCAACGTGCAAAGTCTGATTTACATCGGTTAAGGAGAGGGATAAAATTAGCTTGGAAAAGTTTGGAGAATGAACGAGTGATAGTTATGCCAAGGTATTTAAAAGAATCCCTTGCAATCTTAAAAGGTACATTAATTGGGGGTGAAGAGGAGAGAGTTAAGGGGAAATACTCACTTTTTTCTAGATTAAGTTTATAGCCAGAGATGATTCCAAAAGTTCTAAGTAAGGGAAAGACAAAAGAGAGAGTAGAGACAGGGTTTGAAATATAAAGAAGGAGGTCGTCTGCGTAGAGAGAATCTTTATGTATGTGATCTCCCCGGATAATCCCCTCTATGTTATTATTTTGTCTGAATGCTATTGCAAGAGGTTCTATAGCAACAGCAAACAACAGGGGGCTCAGGGGACACCCCTGTCTTGTGCCTCTGTATAGGCGGAAGTGGTCAGACATTAAGTGAGTAGTTAGAATAGAGGCCATGGGTGATACATATATAAGCTTGACCCAAGAAATAAAATTGGGGCCAAAGCCAAACTTAGACAGGGTAAAGAATAAATAATCCCACTCAGCGATTAAAGCTTTTTCCGCGTCAAGAGAAACGATAGCTTCTTCATTAGAGAGAGAGGGAGTGTACAAAATATTCAGTAGCCTTCGCACATTGGAAGACAACTGTCTATTACGGATAAAGCCAGTTTGGTCATTAGAGATGACAGAGGGGAGTACTTGCTCTAGACGTGAACTGAGGGTTTTGGCGAGAATTTTGAAGTCCTGATTGAGTAAGCTTATTGGTCTGTAAGAGGAACAACATAGGGGGTCCTTGTCCTTTTTTAGCAGGAGCGATATGGTGGCTTGGTAAAGGGTGGGAGGAAGCGCTTTGACCTGTGAGGATTCTACAAACATCGCATGTAAGAGAGGTACGAGTTTATCTGAGAACTTTTTAAAGAATTCGGCTGGGAAGCCGTCAGGTCCTGCAGCCTTACCACTTTGCAATGAGAAAATTGAGGTTTTTATTTCCTCAGAGGTTATAGACTCTTCCAGAAATGTGATGTCATCTGAATTTAGTTGGGGAGTGTTTAGATTATTGAAAAAATCTGCTAGTAAATCAGGGTTAAGTTGAGAGTCGGAGGTGTAGAGTTTGGAATAGAAACTTTTGAACTCTTGGTTAATAAGTAAGAGATCCGATGTAATGAGGCCTGGGTAAGTTTTAATAGCAGAAAAAGTGCGAGAGGCCGCTTTTTGCCAAAGTTGATGAGCTAAAAGCCTAGTAGGTTTATCACCATCTTCAAAAAACTGTTGCCGAGATTTAAGAAGTGATTCCTCTGCACGATGGGTTGTTAGAAGATCAAATTCAGTCTTTAAAGTTGTTCTCTCTTTAAGAAGTTCTGCTGTTGGGTTTAATGCATACCGTTGATCAAGGAGAAGAATAGAAGAGGTGAGGTCTGATATTTTGCTTTTGCGACATTTATTAATATGAGATGTGTAGGAGATTATATGTCCGCGCAGGTAGGCTTTAAAAGCCTCCCAGCGGATGGAAGAAGAAGTGTCTGTGGCAAGATTGGTTTCTAGGAACGTATCGATTTTATTTGATACATAAGATACAAAGTTAGAGTCTGAGAGGAGAGGGCTGAGGCGCCAGGACCTGGGCGAGGTGTTATCATGTAAAGCAAGTGTAAGTTTAAGAGGTGCATGATCCGAAATGACGATGGCTTTCATAGTCACAAGCTTTCACTGAGCTAAGTAAGAAGGCATCAATAAAGAAATGGTCAATTCTAGAAAAAGTATTGTGTACTGACGGAAAGAAAGAGTATGATCTTGAGGATGGGTAATTAAATCGCCAGGGGTCAACATAGTTATAGGTCTGAAGGAATGATTTAACAATTTCAGACGATCTGGAGGTGGAATAAGGTTTGTTAGAGGAACGATCAAGTTTAGGGTCTAATACCAAATTTAAGTCTCCACCAAGAATCAGACGATGAGTATCCAAATCTGGTATGGAGCTAAAAAGGTGAGTAAAAAAATGTGCATTGTCCCAATTGGGTGCGTAGATGTTAATAAGTGCAAGAGCAGTATTATAAAGTGTGCCGAAGATCATCACCATTGGGATCTAAAATTGACTTAGAAACCACAAAGGGAACATCCTTGTGGATGAGGATTGCAGTACCTCTGCTTTTGTAATGAAAGTTTGAGTGAAATAGCTGCCCCACCCATCCCCTTCCAATTCTAAAGTGGTCCAATGTACGACGGTGTGTCTCCTGCAAGAAGACAATTCCTCCTTTAAGGCGCTGAAGATGATCAAGTACTCGTTTTCTCTTCACAGGGTTATTTAGACCATTAACATTCCAGCTGATAAAATTTGTGTGCAATGTATTAAGTGATAAGTTTGCTGGCATAGTTACTTTACGTCAAGGTAGAACAAAAAGGTGACTGGAGCAGGGACCGGAGGGAGGGAGGGAGGGGAAAAGACAAGCACACACACACACACACACACACACATCCATGAAGAGTAGGGAAGAGGAAGAGGAAAAAAAAACCCAAATAAAACAAAACAAAACAAAAAAACAAAACAAAACAGAAAACAAAGGAAAAGAAAAAAGAAAAAAAAAAAAAAAACAACAAACCTGAAGGCCATTCACCTCCTAAAGAGAGGCGCAGGTATCCCACCCTAAGGCACTGTTTAACTGTATGCTCATGCATTGAGGATACGTGTGCAGCAGCATCCTGATAATTAAAACAGAAATGCAAACTCATAGAAAAAGGAGTGATACAATTAAGAGAACCTAAGTGAATATATTAAGGAGCAACTTATACCATAACATAATAAAGGCAGGAAGAGTCTCAGAATAAAAAAGTAATAATAAATAAATAAATAAAAAAACCATGTAGACCCCATAATATATCTACTAGTTATCAGAGCCTCTATGATAACTAATGTAGTAGAGAATATCTAGCAGACAAAAAGACTAATAAGCAACGTTCATAATGTTAGGAAAAACTTGAGAAAAAGACAACAACATTTAGTGTAATTATCCTGTTAACTTTGAACTTACAGGTAACCCTCCTTGAGGACCACATATAGGTCTAAATTAACCCATAACTGAGTAGATCAGTTAAGGATTAGCAGAAAGTGAAACTAGAACTAAAAGAAGAACTTAAGAGTCTCTATTGACAGGTCCATATCCATCTAAAGCAATAACAGGAAGGAGAAAGGAAAGAAAATAATAACATTAATAATGATAATAATAAATCGACCTCACCAACCAGAGAGGGAAAAAGCAGAGAGGACGACATCATCATCCTGGCCATTAAATGAGCAGTGGTATGAAGTGGACATGATCTCAGAAGAGCAGTTAAAGAGTGCAAACATCACAAAAACCAGAGTGAAGGGCAGCACATGCGTAACTATCGGAACAGATTTCTGTGGAGGCAGTGCATATGAGGAGTTTAACACCTGGTAGTCGTGAGGGGCACGAAATAACTATGAAGAACAGCAGACATTCGCAGCCCTGGACAGTCACTTATCCACGGCAACGGCGGGGTCCCCTGTGGTTGGCGGGGTCGGCAGGTGTTTGTTAATGAAGTCGAGAGCTTCGGATGGACGAGTAAAACTCACCCGATCTTCATTTGACACGAACACCAGACGAGCAGGGTGATAGAGACGAAAGGAAATGTTAGCCTGATGGAGCATGCGTTTCACCGTGTTGATAGAAGAACGAAGTCGGGCCACCTCGGGGCTGACGTCGGGGAAGAAGTGGATTCGCTTGCCGTTGAACATGATCGGGCCAACATGACGGCTGGCGAGGCGTAGAACCAGCTCACGAACCCCGTAGCTTTGCATTCATACCAGAAGAGGCCTCAGCCTGTCCCCCGCTGTGGGTCTGGGCGCGGCGGTGCGGTGGACACGGTCAATGATGATGGGCATTTCAAAAGCAGCTGGACCAAAAACTTGACGAAGGAGGCTGCTGATGAAGTTTGCGGGGTCGGGCATCTCTGCGGACTCGGGCAGACCGATAATACGGATATTCTCCCTTCGTGTGTAATTGCTCAGGTAATCCAGTTGTTTCTTCATGGTCTCATTGTCTTTAGTTAGCCGCGCCACCGTCCCATCCAGCTCCAAGAGCCTGTCACTGGTGTCGGTGAGGGATTCTTCAATGTCTCCGATCTTTGTGCTGTGCTCATCAACCGCTTGCTGTAGAGCCGAGATAGCAGCCCCACATTCTCTTTGAAAGTTGGCAAGAGACTCGAGGTTTTCACTTCTTGGCTTCTCGATAGCCGCCTGAAAGTCGGCAGCGGCCGAGGCTGCTGCTGAAGACAGAGAGAGGTGCTCGTCGCATTGGCTAGCTGCTTGTTTAGCCGAGCTGTTAGCCGTCAAAAAAGACGACAAATCCTTTGTCTTCTGGCCGACTTTGGGCATGATAGTGGTCAATAAAACTTAATTTAGGTTGAGAAGCAGAAATTACAGATGCAAGAGGTTTGCAGAAGTGTAAAAGAATAAAATTGAGCAGGAGCTGCGAGTACACCGTCTAGCACACACGCATGCTTAACCGGAACTCCAATCAACTTTATTTATAGAGCACTTTAAAATACAAACAGAGTTTGAGCCAAAGTGCTGTACAGCAGGGGAAACCCGAGAAGAGTCAAGAACATAAAGAGCACACCAAATGATAAGATAAAAAACATCATGAAAAAAGTAAAGACAGATGAACAAAGTAGAACACAATTGTGTTAGGGCAGCACAAGAACATTACACACAGACTTCTACAGCCAGATGGAGTCATGGCTGGAAACCCAATCGACCACAGATGGCAACATGAAGCCGCTATAACAGCCATCAGCATACACTCAGACAGACAGACACAGATGCATACATACATAAGTTCTAACACAAATGACATGACAGCAAAAAGAAATGTGAAAACTTAATTCAGATAAGAATGAACTCATGAGAAGGCAAGGGAATAAAAGTGAGTTTTAAGGTGTTTTTTGAAGCAGTCCAGGGAATCGGCAGATCTAACATGTAATGGGAGATCGTTCCACAGCCTTGGTGCAGCGACTGCAAAGGCCCTGTCTCCAAGAGTTTTTCTGTGGGACCATGGTACAGTAAGGAGTCCTTGATTTGATGATCTGAGGGGCCGTGCAGTGCTGTATGGTGATATTAGTTCAGTGATGTAGCTGGGAGCAGTGTTGTGATAAGCTTTATATACAAACAGAAGAATTTTGTAGGGTATTCTAAACTGAACAGGGAGCCAATGAAGTGATGCGAGCATGGGTGTAATATGATCTCTTTTTTTTCGCCTGCAAAGCAGTCGTGCTGCGGCATTTTGAACTAGCTGTAGTCGCTGTATTGAAGCTTGGTTTATTCCAAAATACAGGGAATTACAGTAGTCAAGTCTGGAGGATATCAGGGCATGGATGACTTTCTCCAGTCTTTATGTGACAGAAATGGTCTGATTTTTGATATGATCCTGAGCTGGAAGAAACTGGATTTGATTACAGAGCTAATTTGTTTGTCAAATTTTAAGTTACCGTCAAATACTACTCCAAGGTTCTTTGCATGAGGTGTTATGTATTCTGATAGGTGACTGAGTGAGTGCAGGACTGTGTTAGGGGAGTTTGTGGGATGGAAAACTATGATCTCAGTTTTGCTATCATTTAATTGCAGGAAGTTGTTCGCCATCCATACCCTAATATCCTCCAGACATTTATCGAGGTCTGAGGGACTAGAGTGGGGGGTGATGGGGGGTTATGGGGGTGAATGGGCAGATAAAGTTGCGTGTCATCTGCATAACAATGAAATGAGATGTTGTGTTTCTGAATAATTTTTCCTAAAGGAAGCATGTATATGGAGAACAACAGGGGGCCAAGGACAGAACCTTGGGGAACTCCACAAGAGAGATCAGCAGGGGAGGAAGAGGAGTTGCTAACTGTGACTGTAAATGATCTGTCAGTAATGTAAGATTTAAACCAGTTAAGTGCCAAATCAGAGACACCTGCCCAGTGCTGTAGACGGTGTAAGAAGATAGAGTGATCGACAGTGTCAAAAGCGGCACTGAGATCAAGGAGGACGAGGACTGAGGAGAGGCCACCATCAGCTGACATAAGCAGGTCATTAGTTACCCTCAATAGAGCAGATTCTGTGCTGTGGTTTGTACGAAAGCCAGACTGAAATTTTTCAAAAATGTTGTTGTTGTTAAGGTGAAGGGTCAATTGATTAAGAATTATTTTTTCTAAGATTTTACTGAGGAAAGGAAGTTTTGATATGGGTCTGAAGTTGTTAGGAAGTTGTGGGTTAAGATCTGTTTTTTTTCAGGAATGGGTGAACTATGGCATGTTTGAATGACTTTGGTACAATACCAGTGAGCAGGGAGCTGTTAAAAATATTTAAAAGACTGGGACCAATTTCTTTGAAGACCTCCTTCAACAATTTAGAGGGGATTATGTCCAGAGAGCTGGTGGTGGGTTTGGAGCCAGAAATGATTTTTTCTAACTCTGAGAGAGAGATGGGCAAAAAAGTGTTAAGTATTGGTGGGGTCTTGGGTGGGTGTATTAAAGCACTATCAGTAGGGGTTAAGTTTTGTCTGATATTTTCAATTTTATCAATAAAAAATGTTTTAAAGGTCTCACAGCTAATTGATGGAGGTTCTATGTTGGATGTGGGTGAGGGGTGAATAATGGAGTTAATGGTTCTGAAAAGGGTTCTTGGATCATGAGAGCTTTGTTCTATGATTTTTGAGAAGTATATTGTTCTTGCATTCTTAACAGCCTGTTGGTATTCTGATAGGAAGTCTTTGAAAACGTTGTAAGAAATCAGCAGATGGTCTTTACTCCATTTACGTTCAGCTTTTCGGCATTCCTGTCTTATGGATCTGGTATGATCATTTAGCCACGGTGAGGTTTTGTGTTTCATTGTTCGATTTTTGAGAGGAGCAACAAAATTAAGAATCTGATTACAGGACTGGTTAAAGAGAGACAGTAATTCTTCTGTGTTTAGTGAAAGAAAGGGGGATTCTAACTGTTAGGTGGTTGGTGCTGCTCTAAATGCAGCAGAGAACTGGGTGAAGGTGGAGCTGTTGAGGATGCGGAAGTAAGAAGAGAATAATTGTGTTGGGGCAGTAGGAGTTAACAGTGAGTCAAAAATGATTGCTTTATGATCTGAGATACAGATATCTATGAGCTCAACATTAGAGGGGGAGAGGCCAGAGGACAGTACTAAATCTAGGGTGTGATTTTTGACATGTGTTGGACTGGTTATGGATTGTGTAAGATTAAATTGTTCAATAACAGTTGAAATTCTTTGACAAGGGGATGAGTAGGACAGCAAACATGAATATTAAAGTCGCCCAGAATTAGAACCCTGTCGTAGTTTGGCAGAGTAAGGGTAAGTAGCTCTGAGAATTCACAATGAAGTTAGTTGGTTGCTTAGGGGGTCTATAAATCAATATACAGAGCATGGGAATTTTAACATTAATTTTGAAACACAATGATTCAAATGACGTAAAGTATCCAAAGTTAATAACAGAGCACGACATGTTTCTGTAAAAAACAGCCAAGCCACCACCCCGTCCAGAGGGTCGGGGTTGGTTTAAGAAGTGAAAATTTGGAGGGGCTGTTTCTATTAATGGTGCAAAGTCATTGTGGTTTAGCCATGTTTCTGTGGCAAAGAACATGTCTACCTTATTGGTAATGATAAAGTCTTGAATAATGAAAGTTTTATTTGATAGGGATCTGACATTTAACAGCCCAAATTTGACTGTGTATGGTTGTGGGGAGGCAGAGGACAAGCAGCGGAGGTTGTTGATGTTCACCTTTCTCTGGTTATGGGACAGGGTTCTAATACTGGGTCTTGATCTAAACCTGTTGCTTATAATAACTGGGATAGTGGTACACATTGTATCTGTTACTAAAGGAGTGCAGCAGTTGGAGGCAACAGGTGGAAAAGGAGTTGATCTTACTGGACGTCAGGGTGATGATGATGAGCCTTTACAGGACAGGAGAGTCAGCTCAATGTTCCTGGATAGGAGGAGAGTGCCTCTGTGGTTGGGATGCAGGCCATCGAGTTTGAAGATTTCAGCGCGGTTCAGGAAGGTGGTGAAGTTGTCCACAAAGGGGATGCCCCTTGACCTGCACTAACCTTTCAGCCAGACATGGAGCAGACGCACCCGGCTGAATTTGACGTCACCAAAGCAGGGAGGGGGCAGCGGACCGGAGATGACGCACTGTCTGCCTGTTTCCAGCACTTCGTCGATGAGGGCCATTATGTCGGCCTTGAGAGTCTCAGACTGCTGAAATTTAATGTCGTTAAATCCAGTGCCCCTAGGGGCTGGAGGGTCAGAGATTGAGGCCTTTGGGCTGGTCATCAGTTATTTTTTGAACCAGCTGCTATTGCTTCAGACCCTGGGTGGTCTCAACATTGAGCCATGGGTACAAGCCCCAGTTCTGATGCCAGCCCCTTGTCCCCAGCCGGGTCAAATCAATTGTCATCAGCAACCCGGCAAAGGCCTTGGCCCTGGACTAGGAGCTGTCTGCCCTCCTGGCCATGAAGGTGATCAAGGCTGTAGATCCTCTACCACATCCAAGAGGCTTCTGCTCAACATATTTCTTTGTACCAAAAGAGACTGGCGGATATCGCCTGATACTGGACCTGAGGGCGCTAAATCAGTGTTTGAAGGTGTTACCATTCCACATGCCGACTACGGCAGGTGTCGTTCGAACTGTGACCCAGGGAGAATGGTTCACATCCATCAGTCTGGCAGATGTCTACTTTCATATCTCCATTACACCTCAGCAAAGGCAGTTTCTCAGTTTCGCCTACAAAGGGCATCACTGGCAGTTTTGAGTGCTCCCTTATAGGCTCTCCCTCTCCCCCAGGGTCTTCACTCAATGTGCGAAAGCAGCTCTTGCACCCCTACAGTCGCAGGACATGAAAGTGTTGCCCCACCTAGACGACTGGCTGATCAGTGGTGGTTCATGATACTACCATGGTCCTTGCGCATGTGGCCTGATTGGGTCTCAGGGTCAATTTCAAGAAGTCTTGTCTCAACCCCTCCCAAAGGGCAACTTTTATTGAGGTGACCTTAGACACCTTGGCCATGAAGGCCATCCATCCTCTCACCGGGTGGACGTTCTTCACTTCCTCACACTTTTCCATGGGAGCAGATTGTTGCCATACATAAATTTCCTGAGGGTTTTGGGAAAGCTGATGTCCATGACAGCTGTGGTCCTATTGGGTCTCATATCGTTGTGCCCCCCGCAGAGTTGGCTGAACAGCTTCCATTTGGACACCAAGCGGCATCACTACCAGAAGGTTAGACTGTCACGGCAATGTCGTCTTGCCCTGGTCCCCTGGAGGGACAGGCTTTCCTGTCCAGAGGTGTTCCATTGGGTATGGCCCCAGCCCACCAAGAGACTGTCACCACAGATGCCAGCTTCTCAGGGTGGGGGGCTGTCTGGCAACTCAGGACAGAATCCCCCACAGGAGAGTGGTGCCTCCACCTGGAGGTGGTACACACAATTTGGGGTCTTTTTGGCAGGGGGCAGGTTGATCTCTTTGCCTCAGAGGAATCGACCCACTGACCCCTTTGGTTCTCCCTGAGAGAAACCACCAGCCCTCTTTGACAAGATGTGCTGGCGCACCCTTGGCCAGAGGGCCTTCTTTATGCCTTTTCATCTCTCCATTTTATTTGATTTTTATTTGATTTATTTGAATGGGACAGTGCACATTAATGAACATGCAGAAACATGTAAACATGCCGGATTGTAGCTTGACGCTAATTTCCATCCGCAGTCCCATTTACATAGAAACGTATTGAGACAATACAACATTTCACAGTAAGAACAAATATCAAAAAAAAAAAAAGTTTTGCCAACACTTCAGAGAGTTCTTCAGGAGGTCCACATGCTGTTGCTGGTGGCCCCCTTCTGGCCAGCTCGTACATGGTTTGAGAAACTAACAACAGTCAGAGTACTTCATTTTGTTAAATAGAAAAGACTTCTTTGTCTGGAGGCTGGTTCTACAGTATTATGACTTCCTAGTATCATCCACTAAGTGTCATGAAGTCAGTCCATAAAGGTTTTACTAGGACCCAAGCAATAATCAGAGATCTACGACAGAGGATCAGAGCCACGTTAAAAAAAGTGGAGTTATGAGAATAAAGTCACAAATCTAATTAAAATAAGCAAGAAAACAAACTTAATTCTGTAAGGTTGTATCAGACAAGCAGCCATCTGTCAACGGAAAAAGACTGGAATGAGAGTGCCTTCTTGATTAGATGAAGAGCAGTCTTGATGCCACAGTACTGTACAATTTGCCGTTCTTAGGCAAAGTCCTTGAAAAAATTGTTTACCAACAGCTCACTGACTTTCTCCTAATGAACAACTCATTTAATGTTTTCAAGTCAGGTTTTAGACCCCATCACAGCACTGAGACCGCTCTTATCAAAGTAATAAATGACATTCGCCTGAATACTTGATGCAGGCAAAGTCTCAGTCTTAGTCCTGCTAGATCTGAGCGCTGCTTTTGACACTGTCGATCATGAGATCCTTTTACAGAGACTAAAGGACTGGGTGGGCATCTCAGGGACTGCCCTACATTTGTTGAAGTCTTACCTAGAAGACAGGAAGTACTTTTTATAAATTGGTAACTGTGTCTCAGACCACATGGCCTTGACTTGTGGGGTGCCCCAGGGGTCAATCCTTGGACCCCTGCTGTTCAATCTCTACATGTTGCCTTTAGGCCAGTTAATACAAAGTACTAATGTGTCCTACCACAATTATGCAGATGACACTCAGATCTATGTCTCACTGACAGCAGGTGAACATGGACCAGTGGTTCAGTCTGTCACTGATCCAATAGATCAGTGTGTGGATGCAAAACAACTTTCTCCAGCTAAGTTCAGACTGGCCTCTCCAAACCAGCTGTAAGCATTAGACCACGCCTTCTGCTGCCTGTATGTTCCTCCAGGATGGCCCTCCAGGTGTGACACAGCATGTATGCCCCCTCCTCCCTGTTCACCATCCTGTGGGTATGCAAAATCAGCCATCACAGATCAGTGCAAGAGGGAGAAGCACATCATAGACTGGAATAATGCCAAAGTCCAGCAAGGGGTGCTCATACCTCCAATATAAAACTCAGAAAGTCAATAAACCATTATTTGCACAGTCAGAGGTGAATTAGAGGTCATTCTGACATTTGTACATACAGGTGAGGTCCTGCTGTGTCTGTGATTATATTTGCTGATGTTTCATTGGTTCTCTCCCTTTCAGTGGTTGTTGTCGGGCAGTCGCAGCCGCCGCCGCCGCCGCCGCCGCCACAGCCGGAGCCAGAGCAGCCGATGCTTCTGTGCAAAGCATTGTGTTGCCTCTGTCAAATTTGCTTTATCTGCTCTGATTGCTGGGAATAGCATGAATTGTGATCCTGTGACCAGCTGCAGGTTCAGACCAGTCTCCTTCAATTCAGGATCAACAAGTGGAGACAGAGTGACCATCCATAACATTCAACTTGTTGACTGTTGTAACTCTGAAACTGTTGTATGATCTAAACTCTAGTTTTCAGGATAAACTTCATCAAAGTACGTCTCTGTGTGTTAAATATGTTTTTATTTGATATTACTTACCTTATAAATCATGGGCCTCTTAGGCTGATCTAGGGTGGTCCTGAGGTTTCTCTGTAAGTTTTTCTTGATACATACAAAAGCTCAATATTGATATTATTTATTACTCTAAATACTATTATTTGTGTTATTATTATTTACAACCAAAGAGGTCTACAAAACTAAATTTGATTTATTGATCAAAAAGGTTCTGTCCTGTAATTGTTTATGCATTTTCTGTAACCAAATACATTTTTTAAAATGTCTTTTAAGGTTGAAGTTGATAAAGGTCTAGTTGAGGATGAGGACCACCCTCTCAGTGCTGGAGCTCCACCTTCAGACCAGATGCCAAGATTTCAGTGTCACTTGTTCAAAACACCTGTTAAGATTTGGCAATGAACAATTAAACCAGTTGAGTGACTAATCCACTGTTTGGTTAATTTATATGACCTTGAAACATGACCATAAATCTAAAATCTCTTTACTTCACATTGTCGCAGTTTCTGTCCTCCTGAATTAGGCGTTGTGATTCTTCTGAGCCGTTTGCAGATCATCACTATACCGCTAAATTTGTGAAAATTATGAAATAATCAAAAACTTGAGAGGAAAAATATTGATAGGTAAAAATTTAAGTAATAAGATAATAAAGCTATTACTATGAAAAAAATGCCATTGCTAGCATATAAAGTCATTACTATGAGATAAGTCATTACTATGGAATTGTAGCAAGATGAACTCAAAAATGCAAACAGGACAAGAATCCCTTCACTTCTCCCTTTCCTCTATTCTTCTTACCCACTGTGACTCACTAGGCACATGTGGAGCTATAAATTTTCTTCCTCCCTGCCATCAACAACATGCAGACACCTTTGTTGATCCTAGAGATTGTGTTTATTACTCTGGACCTTCCCTCCTAAGCCCTGACCGGCAGATACCTGATGAGGTGTTTGAACAGACTAAATTCACAGAGACTTAAATAATCCTTTCCTTCTCCCAGAAAGTCTTCTGTGATACCTATGATATCTCTGGATCCTCTGGTTATTCAGACACCTTATCTTTACTCAAATGTAGAAACAGATGTCTATTGGCTCACAAAAAAACACAAATCTATAAACTCTAACAAAACAATGGACACATCTAACAATGTGATGTTTTATCCTGTCATAAAAATGCATTCTGATTATGTGACTTCTGTGTTTTAAAGCCCTTAAAATGCCAAAGTTATGAATGTGTTGCATTATTTTTAAAGCCTGTCTGATGCGTAGCCTTCTGATGGACCAACAGTGCCCCACAATGGGAAAAAATGGAAAGAGAAATAAATCCAGAAATGCTTTCATTAATTTCTGTTTTATTGAAGGAATGTTTATCATAGGATTTGTGTACATTTAGTTTGGGTGCCATGACATCTCAATGCATGTAAACTTATATATCTTAGTGTTAACCACATATATGTTGTTTGTTCGCATTATTAAGAAGAATTCCTCGTTTTAGTCTTTCTTATTGTTCAAACATGGACATGTTTGGTACCAAAAAATTAATCTTAAGATTATTTATTCAGTTTGGGTGTTCAAATTGTGTCGTTATCGAAGTTTGACTAAATATTTTGGCCAAATTTAAGCTGATGAAGTCTCTGATAGTCATCCAGACCCCTCCTTCTGTGTGACCCTCCTTAGTCAAAACCAGAGAGACACATTCCTCTCTCTCTTCTTCTTTTACTTTTTATCTCTACACTTTGCTTTACATCTTCTACAGGATCTTCCATTTGTCTGTTTGCTCTCCTATATCATCTTTGTCTAAGTTTTATCTAAGTAATTTAACATCTTTTCTTTAAAAACCAGTAAGCTATAAGACTCTAACAATTTGTTCCATAGTAAATGGACTTTTGTTATTAATTTAGGAAACAATATTCATCTAGCCAACAAATTGTTAATTTTGGAATTAGTTACAAATCGTTTTCATCTAATCGAGACCTCAAAGCTCCAGCGTCACCTTTAACAGAACCTGCTAGTCCAACCTTGGACAACACCTCTGTCCTGAGAAACCCAGGACCAGCTCATGTCCTCACCTCACTGAATCCATCACGCTGGTCCAGTGTGGTCTTCTCAGCCTCCCTTCTGGACAAATCAGAACCAGAACAGTCCCTCAGACTCTCCAGTAGCTCATGGACCAGTTTGAGAATTCCAAAGCAACATCATAGTAAGACTGCATATCAGACCTCCTCCAGATGGACTTGAGTGTCTTGATTTATTTCTCCATCAACGCCCCTGATTTGACCTTTCTAAAGTAGTTTAATTTAAATTCAGTCTAATTAGTCAATTAGTCCTAAATAACCACTCAAAATATTTAAATGTTTCTTTAGTAGTTGCAGCTTCTTTTCTTATTCACAGCATCATTGATCAGCATGACTCTGACATTTATTCCTTCTTAATTGTTTATTTTATTTTGTCTTGTGTAACTATAAAATGATTTTAATAAAATCACCTTTAAATTTAAAGTTATGTCTGTTGGTATTTGGATGATTGATATCACTGTATGACAGCTCTGTCTTCAAACTTCAGATTGATGAAATTGATTTACTTAATTTATCTGATTTAATTAAAATTACTAACAAATGAATTAATGAATTTAATTTTGCCTTGTTTTATATACACAAAGATGGTGCCCCAAATTAACAAGAGCAAAATTACTATGGGATAAAAAGTCATTTATAGGAGTTAATATAAGAGATAAAAGTCACCAAAATGACTTATAAAAGCCACTGCCTTTTAAAAGTCATTAATACGGGATAAAAAAATCATTATAACTGGAGAAATACAGTCATGACTGAGTTAGTCATTACTAAAGGATAAACCAAATAATTTCAATGAGGTAAAAAGTTATGACATAAAAAAAGTAGTAACTATGGCAATTAAAAAACAATTACCAGATAAAAGTAGCTATGAGAAATTTTGATAAATAGAAGTCATGATGAGATTGAAAGTAAAAATATGAAATAAAAGTCCAAATTCTGAGATAAAACATCATGATTATGAGGAAAAGAGACAGGATAAATATTCTGAATTATGAGACTAAAAAAATGTTAGGACTAGAGCTGAAATGATTCCTCGAATATTCGCAAGCACTCGATTACAAAATATCCTCGAATTAAATTGTGTGCCTCGAAGCCTCGTCTAATATATAATTATACATATAAATATATATCTGGACTACTATACAGTGCACAGTGTTTGACACGGACGGTCATTTCTGTGGCACAATGCGCCTGCTACCTCCGCTGCTGCACGGCTTGTAAAATCATGAAGGAAGAGAAAAGAGAGGGACAGAAAGGAGAGAGTCCACAGAAGAAATGGCAGAGAGTGTCCCAAGTGTGTGGTCACTACAAGAAGGGATGAGGAGAAAACACAGTGCAGTGTGTCTGATGTCAAACTGAGTGAGCTTAGCACGTAGCTTAGCATGATAGCACGTCGTTAGGGCTGCAACTATTACTATTACAGCATTTTAAATATGCTCATCACAGACATGTGTCCTCTTTCCATGGTGGAGGACACAGGATTTAAGAACATGATCAAGGATTTCAATCCAAACTACACAATGCCCTTCAGAACACACTTCACAAATATAATTGCAGAATTATGTTACTGTCTTGTAAATCAGTATTGTATTGGCTTTGTGTTAAGCCAGTACTGGTTTAAACTTTGAAAGTTGTTAAAATAAAAACCCTTTTCTGAGGAATAAACCACATTTGGTTGCTCAATTTGAAAGCCCTAACATGTTGCATTGTATACAATTGATTTATTTGTTTAAAAACAAAAAAGTATATTTTGTTAGAGTACTCGAGTACTCGAAGAAATAATCGACAGAGTACTCGATTCCAAAAATACTCGATAGTTGCAGCTCTAGTTAGGACAAATCACAACAATTAAGAAAAAGTCCAGATCATGAATGTATGAGAGGAAAAATCCAAATTAAAATAATCTGGTTTACCATCTCAAAGACATGATTTAGTAATCTGGACTATTTTCCTCACTTTTATTCAAAGTTGTGTAAACTTTTTAAAGAGAACATTTGATCAGGGTTAAAGAGGACTTGGACTTAGACTGATAAGGTTTAGAGCACTGGGAGCTGCTCCTGTAGGTTGGTCCTAACTGGAGGCCTGTGGTTCAGGCCGGGACCCCTCAGACACCCATGAACACCCCCAGAGCAGACTTTAGACTCCCCAATGTGAACCCTGCCTGGTCAGGTCAGGTCTTTGACCGAGTCTGATGAGCTGGACTCAAGTTTGCTGACAGAGAAAGAACAGTTTCAGAGCTAAAAGATCAGCTTCTGTCCGGACTTTGGTTCTTAAAAAGTCAGCTCAGGTGAGTCCAGGCCAAAGCTCCTCTAAATGTCGATCATTTTTCTTCAGTTGTCCTGTGATGAATGTTTCCTGGCAGTGAGAGGGAGTTTCTGAACTCTGTCTCATGTCCAAGAGTCTGAGGGTTAATTTGGCTGTGACAGAGTTCATTTAAAGACAATCACATTTATGAATCTCTTAAAATTACCTCTGATTACACTCAGCTTTATGATACTCAATGACTGGAGGGCAGGACATGAGAGCAAAGAAAAAAATTAAATTAACCAGAGTTAAAATGTTTGTTTAAAGTCAGCCCAATAAACTTAGATGTTGTGAATTTTATAGTAACTTTAATTAATCATGTTGTAAAGGATGATGTTTATCCCCACACATAAAAATTAGAGGATTTTAAGCCCCAGTCACACATTCTCATTTCTCATGGCGATTGTGCATGATTGTCATAATCAAGAATACAGCCATGGATGAGCTGTAGTCGAGGCCTAACGTGGAAGGGTCACAGGATGGCTGGGCTGTTTCTTAGCCCTCCATTCATTTGAATGGGAGGAGCAATGAGGGATTCTTTAGGGTTCACCAAATTTGTGGGCTCATCATTCAGAAAACTTTTGAGAAACAACAAATCCCTTCATAACTTACATTCATCAATGTTTCCTCTCTCATCTGTCCACTTTTCAAGCTGATAACATTTATGGTCTAGGAAGAGATGATTTTTCCATCTGGCATATTTTTCCCCTGAAATTTTATTTTGAAGGGCAATTTGCCGACTTCCTGTTTGAGATAGGTCAGGGGTGTCAGCACGAGATTTGTGGACGGCGATGAGACCTACGTTTTGGCGTTGGTTTGGTCTCTCTACGACATTCCTAGTGGCCGTGAGGTCCATTTTAGTGTTTCCATGTGGGGCTAGAGAGCACATTTTGGCATGTTGGGAGTTAATTTTTAAAGGTACAATGAGGACAATCTATTACCGGTGACATTAAGACTCTGCTACCCATGAGCATGCGTAGCGACGGTCGTAATGCTGCGTTCAGGTAACCTCGGAACTGGGAGTGACATCATCTCCGACTTATCAGCGTTCCAGTTTAAGTCGGAAAAAAACACACCAATCTACCAGGCTATTGTTAGCTGTTGTTAGCTTGAGTGTGGTGAGGTTTCACCGAGTTCCCAGTAGGAAATTCCGACTTCGGGGGACGTTCCAGTTGCAGTTTCCTACTCGGAACTTGGACATCCCTACTTCTGACTACAACTGGAACGCACCAAAAGACGTGACCCAAGCCAAAGTGTGTGTTTGTTGTGATGCTAATGAATGCAGCTCAGACCTTCCTCAGAACTCTGCATTGCTTTACAACTTCTTTTTTCAACAACTTACAGGATGCAAAGCCACGAGGTAATGTATCTCTTTCTAGTTACGTAGTGGTAGTTTTTGATGTGTGACAACAAGCAATTTTTGGAAAACTTAGTATCGTAGTTTTGTAGCCGCCTATATATGGCTACTTACAGCCCGGTGCTCTAAGACGTGTCTGAATAATATAAATTTGCTCTAGTTTTAATTGTCTTGACCCTGAAGTTGAGTATCCAGGCCAGTCCAGCCCTGTCCAACCAGACCACGAAGCTAAAGAATAGCATTTATAGATAACCTATTTAGATGCTATAAAACTCATCTTAAAGTGTGTATTTCCATCAGGCATATATCTAAAAGGGAGACTTTTTTGTAATTACTTAGAAACTCCTCACAGTCCCTTTAACTAATGAAAATCAGACATTGCTTTGGAATTGGGATTCAACAGACTTATTTAAAAAAAAAAAAATAATGACACTGGCCTGGATAAAAATGATGATACCCCCAGAAAACATTTAAAAATGATTTGACCATATGGACATGTTAATCCAAGGTGTGTCCTGTAATAGTCATCACAGGTGTCTCCAAGCTTGTAATCAGTCAGTCTGCCTATTTAAAGGCTGAAAAGTGGTCACTGTGCTGTTTGGTATCATGGTGTGAATTTTTAACATATTTTTGTGCTGTATTAGTTTAAGCAGACTGTGTTTGTCCAGTGATGTGACTTTGATGAAGACTGTAGATTGTTTATTTTTAAAATAATGGGACAGCACATGTTGATGAGCACATACATGTAAACATGAAACATTATAGCCAGGCAGCTAATTTCCATCTTTAGTCCCATTGGCAGGTTGATGTCGTATAAAGCATTATACACAATATATCCAAAACAAGACAGAGCAAAAACAAACAACAAAGAAAAAAAATCAGATTAAGGCAAACAGAGTTAATCATTAGAAAACACTTAGGCCAAGGAGCTGGTTAAAGTACAAAGTGCTAAAGTGTATGAAGAGCTATTTTTGATTATCTAATGTTCATTACATATTACAATAACCTAATACCAACGATGGTAATTTATGATGCCTAGAGTAACTAGCAATATAAAGTGTTAGTTGCATTGCACGTTGCCTTTTTTTAATCAGAGATGGAGCCCTTGACATGATAGACACATAGGACAAATAGACAAATTAAGGCCTGTTTATGGGAGCAGTGTTGGTTTTCCAGTAGTCAAGCTTTAAGCTGTTTGGTAAAAGAAAAGATCAGGACATATTTTATGACCAATTTAAGCATAAAACCATGTAATCCCAAAGGGTCCACATACTTTTTCTTGCAACTTTGTATTCACCGTTTGTGATTGGCCAAATGCTGCCAACTTCTACACACTGCACCTTAAATACCAAGTCACTAACAGCTCAGTCTTTTGTTTTCAGTCACTACAGTACACTATGGTAAGTTTTCATAAACATACATTTTAGGATGAACTGCCCCTTTTTAGTGAGAGGAAACTCTGTCAGCACAGTAGGAGCAGCCACAGAGGGAGATAAAATGAAGGCTCAGAAAAGTATGAGGTCTCAGACAGGTGAGGATCAGGCCATGGCTCTGACTAGAAGGGTTTTGATCAGGACCGGGGACATGGTCCAGGTCTGCCTGCTCAGGTGTGAACAGGTACTTTTTTTTTTTTATTGGGTCAGTAAAATGTAATGGGTGCTGCTGGGCGGAGCTCTAACAGAGTTTGTGTGTTCAGTGTTCAGTGTGAGGAGCCTGGGCACAGAGCAGCACACCTGGAGGCGTCTGCAGGTGAGTCTGACTTTATACCTGCAGGGTTCACATCTGAACGTTTAAACTGACAGACAAAGATTAGAGTTTCACTTTTCATGAAGGCAAACAATCACAGGGCAGACACTGTGTTTAAAATGAAAGATTTTACTTTATTCTGATCAACTTTACAGATTTTACTGAACTATCAGACTTTTTATCATAGACGTAGAAATCTATTCCTAAATCTATTTAACAACATATTTATAAATGTACTTATAAATGTGTCATAAACTCATATAGAAATAGATTTATAATAGATAAATAATAGATTTATATTATGAATCATGCATGATACATTTGTGTTTCTGTTATAATACATTTAAAGACTATATTACAAATAGATTTATAATGGATTAAAAGACCTATTATTATTACATTTCAGCAAAACGAGTGCCCTATTGTTTGAATTTTGACATTTTATGACTCATCCACAAACTGCTAAATCCCAAAACTAATGAATGTTTGAAAAATACTGAATGAATAAATAGAATGAAAAACAAAAAAGTGCAATGATAAATAATCAAAATGCAGAAAAGGCATGCAAATAAAAAATGGTTATTCTGCTCAACTTTTACGTAGACGTAAAAATCTATTCCTAAATGTATTTAACAACATATTTATAAATGCACTTATAAATGTGTCAAATTCATATAAAATAGATTAATAATGGATAAATAATAGATTTATATTATGAATCAAGTATGACACATTTATCTTTTATAATACATTTATAGACTATATTCTACTACAAATAGATTTATAATGGATTAAAAGACCTATTATTATTACATTTCAGCAAAACGAGTGCCCTATTGTTTGAATTTTGACATTTTATGACTCATCCACAAACTGCTAAATCCCAAAACTAATGAATGTTTGAAAAATACTGAATGAATAAATAGAATGACAAACAAAAAAGTACAATGATAAATAATGAAAATGCAGAAAAGGCATGCAGGTAAAAAGATTTTTGATTAAAGTAAGAAGACCCTGTCAGTCTGATATTTTATTACACAATAATATTTATGGCTAAAGTGACTCTGGATGATTTATTGGTCTTTTTATTGTTTCATTATTCTTTTATGATTATATCTATACGGGGGCTGTTCCGGGAATGTTAGTTAATGTCGAGTTTTTACTGAGGTTGATTGCTTTCTGTGGTATTTGACCTTGAACAAGTCTCGCGAACTCCAGAAACATGAAATGGTGATTTAAGGAGTCTGGTTCCACTCAGAGAGAATACTGCAGACTCAGGGATACAAAATCTGTTTCCATGTTTTTGTCTCTGTTCAGAAAAATGCATCTATAAATACATGGCCAAGCATGAATCAGTACATTTCCTATTAAAGGCAATTTATTAATCAATACCTTCCAAGCCCCAGAGCTGAGATAAGAGCTAATTGACCAGAGAGATAAGATAATGAAGTACCTCCAGAGATCCTAGAATAAAGTAATAGAAACTATTCCCACTGCAAACATCACTGAGACCAATGAGCTGACATACAGTACAGCAGCAGAGATCCTCGAGATGCTAGGACACCACATAGGTAAGAAGGCAGTGGTGTAGTGTTTCCTTGAGAAGTGGGTATACTCTAAATTTTTGCCTTTTTTAAAGTAGTACAGAAAAAAAGACGAACCAGTGACATGTAAGACTACTCTATTTACCCAAAAATCTGTCATTTTTACTTGCTCACTTTTATAAAATTACCATGACTTAATTAGGAGCAGTTTGTAGTTACTACTGGTCACACAAGCAGAATGGATGAATGTAAAATGTATTTATCATGAGGCAAACACGGTGTTTCGGTTATTTTTGAACTTCTGATTTAAATAAAATACTTTAAATCTGAAGTTGACAATGCATTCTTTTTCATATTTAACCAATTTAATCAGTGAAGGCAGCGAGTACCAGCCAATGAGAGGCAGAGGAGGGTGGGTCATGGCTTCACCATCCTTGAGGGAAAAAAGGGCAATCTGGCAGTTAGATATTACTGAATGGTGGGGGGGTTTAGAAGTGGGTATACTCAATGCTGACTGAAAAATAAGTGGGTATACTCCGTATACCAGCGTATACCCTCGACTACACCACTGTAAGAAGGAGAACAAAGGGCAAAGCCCACCATGGAGGAGAAGGTTCGAGGCTAAAATCAAGGTGACTTGGAAAGAGGTCAGTCAGTTTTCAGAGTTCCAGAATGGTGCAACCAGAAAGTTCTTGCCGTTCTTTTGCTGTGTATTCGCCGTATTTTGAATTGATCATCTTTTTCCATCAAAGTTTGTGCTTTATGGATTCAATCGATTGTACTCTTGAAAGATTAGAGGAGAAAATATCAAGGAGATCTGCCAGGGAGAGGAGGAGACCAGAGGAGAGTCATGAAGGGGGCTGACTGCCTCAGGGACTATCGTCAGTAAAATAAAAAGGCCATAACATGGTCTGATATGACGAGCTGTAACATGGACACTAATGCTGCAGGCAAACTAAAATCTGTGAGTTTATGTAAAAAAGGTTATTTGTTGTTCATTTTCAATTGTTTATGAAGAGAATCCTGTTTAAAGTTAAAATCTGTTGTTTTCTTTTCTTGTAATCACACACTGTTAAGGTGTTTATTACATAATAATGACAAATACTTTCTAGAATTGTTTACTTTTATTTCTCATGAAAGAAGGGTAAAAAATGTACTCAAAGGTCATTTCAGAACATATTTATTGACAAAAAAGAACTGTTATTATAATATTAAAGGGGTTAATGATTTCAATTTTGTGTTAAAGTACATTTTGAACATTTTGAGCACACGCAACAATACCACAATAATAATGATAAGCGTGATAATTTTGGTCACAACAATCGTGACATGAAATTTTTATAACGTTACATCCCTATTCTCCACTGAACCAGCCAAAGTGTCCTCTCAGTGGCAGGGTAATAATACAAGAGCTAACCCACCAAGGCTGGAGACTGAACAGTACTGGAAAGGCATATGGGAGAAAGAAGCATCACATAACAGCGATGCACAGTGGCTAAAGAGCAGACCACGCCAATCTCCCTGAACACATGCCGTGACCATCACAGTAGCAGATATCCAAGGAAAAGTCTCAAGTATGAAGAACTGGACAGCACCAGGCCTGGATATGATCCATGCCTACTGGCTAAAGAGGCTAACCTCACTCCATGAACAGCTAGCAGTACAAACCACACCAGGCAAGGTCCAAGGTGCAGGCTGTGCAAAAAGGCCCTGAAACAGTCCAGCACCTAATAGCAGGGTGTAAGATGCTGGCGGCAAAGTCTGGGTTTGACTGGGCATATCATTTGTTAATCTATCTTTACAACAAGAGGTGTGCCAGTAATATTCAGCCAGACTTTTTTTAAATGTATTTTTTGGACATTTTGTGCCTTTATTGATAGGACAGAGACAGTGGATAGTCTTGTGAAAGGGGGTGAGAGAGTAGGGAAAGACTAGGGATGGGTACCTTTCACATTTGAACAGATACCATACTGATGCCTGGTACCTGGGAATCGGTATCAGTACTCAACGGTACCAATTTTTGGTAAATGTTCGTGTGTTTATGGGGTAATAAATATTAATTTGTTTAATATTAAGATCTCAAATTTTTTCAATTCAATCAATCAATTTTCAATTTATTTCTCAATATAAAAAATTTGACAGATATATATCAAAACAACATTCAACTGTTTGTATTGTAACATTGTAGTTGTTCCAAAAATGTCTTCAACATGAAAACCAGAAACTAAAATGAACCACAACTTAATAAATGAACTGCAGCCCTCACTTTAACTTTAGGGCAGTTTAACAATGGGTCAGACAGAGCTGTAAATAAAAAAAACATTTACATTAATGTTACAAAGTACGAGGAACAGAAATGATAATGATAACTGACGCACATTAAAATGCCAAGCTAATACCATCTTAAACACGAGGCTTATTTACCTGGACCAGGTATCCTCCTTGTCCCATTTGCTGCCATCACCAAATGTTAAAGCCATTTCTTTTCCTGTGTTTCTGGCTGCAGACGACTAGTCTCCATTGGACACAGGCGTGCTAACAGTGCTGAATGAATCCTTTGTGCTCGTAGATCTGAGGCTATCAAAAATTGTGCACTCTTCAGCTTTAAGGAAAATTTTGTGCGTCACCAGGTGCTTCCTCAGATTTGAAGTTTTTCCTGGCCTTACACTTGGTGTCACAAATATTGCAGCAAGCATAATCTCCATCACATTTAATAAAGTAGAGCCATACTTTAGAGCAATTTCTCTCAGCCTTGCTTGCTTTGTTGACTGAGCCCGCGGCTGCTGACGTCATTACGCTATTGCTGTGCTGCGTTCAAGTCCGGTATGGAAATTCACCTACTCTACCCAATAGTATGCCTGCTTCTTCCACTCCCTCACAGTCACAAGGATGCATTAAGATACCTAAACGTGGCACCGTTTGATTTTACGTGAATCAGTACTCTGTAGTACCTACAGAATTCAGTTGGTACCTCTTAAGTACCGAATTCCGTACCCATCCCTAGGGAAGACACTCTGCAAACTGGTCACAGGCAGGATTTGAACCTGGACCAGCAGAAGCAAGAACATGGGGTGCCTGGTTGCTAACCACTCTGCCAAACCAGCAGGCTTTTTCAGAAAGAAGAGAAAGAGACAAAAATCATAAAAACATGCCATAAAGACTGTTTGTCAGTCCTGCGGTCCTTAGTTTATGTGGCTGAAATAAATCTCCATGATCAGGCCTAAAACAACATAACATACCAGAGAGAGTGGTCTCAGTAAAATAATAAAGACAGGATACAGAGGGTGTAAAGATAAACCACTCAGGAAACTGTCAAAGGGTCATAACAAGCTCCATTTACAGTAAATGTTCCTTATCAAGCTCCGCCCACGCTGCTCACCTGCAGACAGGTGAAACCTGTTGTTAAAGGCCTCTCTCTCCTTCAACACAATCGAAAATTACTCACTTTTTATGACTTTTTATTATATTACATAATATATTACACAGTGAATGGAATTGTTTTTGAAACCTGAGCTCAGTGACAGTAAACAGAACAGATTCATTCTTTCTGATGAATGTTTTTTCTCTGAGTGTAGTTCAGATGTCTTTGTGATTTCATTCTTTTCCTCTCTGATCAGGATGAGTAATTATTCTGCCTTCGAGATGAACCCGGCCTATCCCTCAGGTACGTCTGAATAACACTTGCATACTAGATAATTTCCACAGAAATCATGGGAGGGGGCTCGGGTGGCATTCCCCTCCCATGCATCATGCTGCTGTTCATACTTTGTTCACAGTGTCCTTAGGGAAAATATTTAGCTCCCTCACACTCCGCCTGCTGTCACCCTCTGAAGCCGGCTGATTTTCAGGTGATTTGAGTCGACGCGGTTGGGGGGGGTGTTGAAGACTCACCTATCGAAAACAGCGAACTGTAAAGTTTAAATGAACTCTGTAGGTGAAAGTATGGCAAAGCAATAGTGGTGTAAAAAACTTGTGTTGTTGTTGTTTGTTCAGGGAGTCTCCCCATTCATTTCAGATGGGACTTCTTTGCAGATTTTCATGAATAAGATCCCTTTATATATCTATATATATATATGTATATATATATATATATATATATATATATATATATATATATATATATATATATATATATATATATATATATATTTTAGGCATTTTGTGCCTTTATTGATAAGAGAGAGACAGCGGATAGGCTTGTGAAAGGGGGTGAGAGAGTAGGGGGAAGACACTCTGCAAACTGGTCACAGGCAGGACTCAAACCTGTAACCCGCGGCACTGTCCCCCCATCATGTTATATTTTTAAAACCATAATTTTCAACAAACTTCAATCAAATAAGGGAGTTGGGATGAAAGAAATGTAGAGTAAGATTGTCATGAAATGTCATGCTAGTATCACCACCAATGCCTTTTTCTTATGCATGCTTTTATTATAATTTCTTTCTTTACATACTCCCAGTGATGAAATGTTGAATGATAGTAAATTGGTCATTTTAACAAATTTGAGTGTCCGTCTGTTTAGAAGCAGTGGGAGGAATAAGTTATGAAGTATTATACTAATACAGCAGATGTAACAATTGCCATATTTATCACTTATTTTGCATTACGTCGGGCTTTTTATTGATCAAGGAGAGTTTTACTTATATGCTGAAAGTTAGTCTTTTATTTTGGTTGTTACACAGCAGCTATTATTCTGTTCTTATATTTGAATTTAAAATGTTTATTTTTTTGCAAATTAAGTCACATATACATGTTTAGCATTGCAATTTAATGTTACTGAGAGGTTCTTACTGAAGATACAATTAAGTACAGAATGTTTTGACTTATTCAGGCTCTTAAAGTAGTTAGAAACAACACTAAATGTGTTGTGATAGGTTGATTTGATAATGCTTTATAATCTCACAAGGTAGTTAGAATTATTGCACTGTATGATAGAATTATTGCAGGGTATGATATACTGACTTTTTGTTATAAGTTTGGTAATTTTATATATGTGTTTAAACACAACCGTCTGAATACTATTAAAAGATTATCACCCACACCATGGAGCCTAAATACATGTCTAAAGGAGTCCATGGTTTAAAGTTACAATTAATAAACAAAAGATAAGTATTTTATGAAAGTACATAGTGCATAAACCAGTGGCTCTCAATCTTTCAAAGTCGCGACCCCCAATTTAACGTTCAGTACTGTCCGCGACCCCCCTCCCCCCGGAACGCAATGAAAATTCACTGTCCGCAGTGCTGAAACAACACTCGATCGATAAAACTTATGTCGTATATACAAATCAGTAATTGATTTTGAGTAATAAAATGCCTGTTTGAGACCAATCACTTGTTGTCCTTTAAAGTCCGGTCGGACGCCACATTAATTTTGCGCATTTATATTTTTCCTAAATGATTTGGTGACCCCCAGAAATCATCTCGCGACCCCAATTTGGGTCGGGACCCCAAGGTTGAGAATGGCTGCACTAAACAATCTCCCTGCATAACATCTCACTCTGTGCCCAGAGAGGGACAGGAAAGCACGACCATATTTGGGCCTGAAGGGGAAGCCATTTTGGATCAATTCAGCCATTTTGAGCAGACCATAAAATAATGACTGTAATACCACACATTTTAACTTAATGACCAAAATAAATAAAGGTTGGACTCCATGGGAGTGTATTTAGGCCTATAAGAGGGGAACTTACACCTTTGTAATGAAGAACCAAAAGAATGTGACTATCGAAGGGAGAGGGGGAGGAACCTTCCCCCCCCATCAGGCTATATAACATACATACATCAACTTGAGCTTCAGTTGTTTTGGGGCGTTGTGATGCAAAGCAACTCCTGTTTGTTGCTGTTCACCTAGTGTAACTTTAATAAAAGTTGTTTGCCAAACTTGGAATTTGCCTGTGTCCGTGCTTCCTTGACCCGCGAGAGCACACATTTGAACTAGACCTTATTTACGCCAGTTTTATCTTAGCTGAGTTACAGCCAACTCATTTGATATTTACTGCGGTCTTGGAAGACAAAAGCTAAAGAGAAGCTAAAGAATAAATATATGTAAGCCCATGTCAGAGTTAAACCCTTACCCCCTTCTGCCATGCTGCAAAGACTACTCCAGTTCACCGGGTGGCACTGTTATGAGAAACAGACGGTCCTGCCTGAAAGGCTGCAGCAGGATACTGATTTAAACTCACCATGAGGCAAAGTAAAGCAGCTGAGAGCAGGACTGAGGGCCAGCAGGGGGCGCTCATGTTACACTGAATATGTTTGCAGTGTAAACAGAAGAACAAACTGGGAACAGCTCGAACACAGAAAGGTAGAAACTGAAGACGAAGGTTTCATGGTTGTGAAAATTAACCCCCTAGAGTGTCATTAATTCACATTGACCATGTCTCATGGACTGATGATGCTCCCACACTCTTCCTCAGGGTCACAACCTCCACGTGGACACTACGTAGACCAGCAGCCCCAAATCCCCTCCTACCTGTTAAGGCAGCAACCCCAGAGATATGATAGGGATTGGCAAGGCCCCCCAAACCCAGGTGAGTCAACAGTCATATTGATCACACAGGTATCTTTCGTTCACAGTGAACATGATTCATGGATTAACGATGCCCCCCCCACCCCTTAGGGCAACAACATCCTCGACACTCCAGGCGCCAGCAAAATGGCCCTTCCCAAGGTCAGTCAAAGGTCATGTTAAACTCACTGTTGTCATTAATTCACATTAACCATATTTCATGGACCACTAACATCCCCCCTTACTCATCTAGGTCCCCAATCCATCTACTCTATACCGGACCCTGAATACTACCCCGAGGACCCTGAACCCATACCTATAGGTAAGTCAAAGGTCATACTGAACACACCGGTGTCATTAATACATATTACATATTTTTCATGGGTTAATGAGGCCCCCCTCCCTTAGGGCAACAACATCCTCTGGGCTACAGACGTCAGCAAAGCCACCCTCCCCGAGGTCAGTCAAAGGTCATGCTTAACACACTGATGTCTTTAATTCACATTAACCATGCTACGACCAATAATATCCCAACCCCACCCCCCTTACTCATCCAGGGCCCCAAACAATCTACTCCATCCAGGACCCAGAATACTACGACGAGGACCCTGAACCCATACCCACAGGTAGGTCAAAGGTCACACTGAACACACTGATGTCATTAATACACATATGTTTCATGGATTAATGATGTGACCCTCCACTCTCCCCAAGCGCGGCAACACAATCAACCCTATGGCCATCAGCCAGTCTCTCCCCCCATAGGTGAGTCGAAGCTTATACTGAACACTCTGTTTTTAATTACAGCAAAATACCAAATAATAGCTGGGGAGTTTATTTTCTTAATCATTAAATCACTTAATCATGGTGGAGGGTTAATGTATCTTTGTCTGGGAACAAAGTTGCATAATAACAGAGGGGACAGGGGGTGTTTCATGACTTTAGGCTTGGTGCGGCTGGTGGGGTCTGGCCTTTTCTGACCATGGCTCTGTGATGGGGAGCCCGTCTCCATCAACTGCGGTGGTGACGGTGGCCTCCGGATGTGGCTGGACTCTGGGACTGGGAGGGTGGGGCCTGGGGTGGCGCCTGGGGGGCAGTTGGTCCCTTCTGAAGCATGTATCCCTTTGTGGCCTGTGGTGCGGGATCCATCAGCCTGTCACTCGCTGGGGACCTTGGCATGGGTAGCTGCCCGTGGGTCGCTGCTCTGTGCTGGTGGATCAGGGGCCTCCCTTGGCGCTTGGGCGGGGGTCCCTGGCAACATAAGATCTGCTACGCCCCCCTCTGGGGGGGCCTGGCCCCGGGGGATTTGGCTCCTGGGGGGCTGGGGGCCTTTGTCCTGCTGCGGCGTGGGAGTGGGGGCTGGGCGGTCGTGGTGGGTGGGGGTGTGTGCTGTCTATGGGGGGGCTGCAGCCCCGGTTGCCCTGGTGTTGTCCTTGGTGCCCCCTTGGGTCCTGGGGCTGTATCTAGATCCTGTGGCTCTGGGGACCGTGTGGCGGGTCTCGGGTGCCCTGGTGGCTCTGGGGGGACCCTTGGCCCTGATCTCCATCGGTATGGGCAGCTACTCAGGTATTCGGTGACCACCTCACATGCATGTGTGTACAGATACTCAAGCTCCTGTCGAGACTAACTGTAAAGAAATGATTGGTTCCGTCAGAACATGCTGAACTGGGCACTTCTACGCATCTTGTCACGTCCTGTGATGCATGCTCCATATCTCACCCCTGTGGCTCCACCCCCTACCATCAAGACTCCACATTTCTGGTGTCCCTCGTTTCTTACAGCCTTTATTTCCTGTATGGACTAAAATCAGCACAGCACTTGGACTGCTATCTTAAATTAATTACTCTACCCGTTTGTCCTCCTTCCAGTTGTCTTGTCTTGTCCTGTCTGTCACTATTTCCCCTTCTTTCACACTGTGGTGTGGCACGGCCCTCCCCTTCAACTCACATCAGGGCTTAAACAAAGTTTTGATTTGATGGAGTAGTCACAGGGAGGGCTAATGATGGTAATAAAGCAGTGAATCATATTTACTTATCTCTCACTGCTAGAAAAAAAAATTATGCATTGGTACTTCCAACGCTGCCATCGGGCACAGTGCTCAGCTGTAAAGATAATGCAGGCAAGGGGGGAAAAAAGACAAGAAATAAAAAGAAAATAATAGCCGGGGTGTTTGTTTCAATCACTGAGCAGACCAGGCAGCTTTGTGAGATAGTGGTTTAATTCCTTTCTCACAAAAATCTTGCTTGGCAAATAGCGAAAAAATATGGTAAATGAAATCAAATCATTTATTTACACCTGTACAAATATCGCCTTTTTACTTTCAAGGCAATACTACAGTACCACAGTTATACTGTTGTCTTCTTTATTCAACTCAGGACTCTCTAAACACTCTTAAAGGCTAAGTTTGGTTTCTGCAGCTTTCACATTGTTTATAGAATGAAGTAGAACAATATACTCACCCAGAAGGCTTTCCTGATCCAAACAGTGCTTCAGGAGATATTTAGATGCAAACTTGAGCAGTGGACATCCATATAATAGTAGCACATAGGGCTGCTCCTAAAACTGCATTAATCGTCCAAAAACTCTTTAGTTTCGCCAATATTCCATCATGGTCCGCTCACGCTACTCCTCTATTACAGTCTGTGTTGCTCCAGACATGTTGTGTCGCTGTACTGACCATGGATGTATTATAGGAACTGGATAGCGTGGCTCCGCCTTCTATCATGTAACAGTTTTGAAGCCATAATATCCCCCGTCAGGGCGCCGCCATTGTGCAGCCAGTAGAGAATCTGGACCACATTTGGACGCAGCTGTCGTAAACGGTCGCAAAACTCCGCAGCATACAGCGTACACAATCATTGTGAAGCTGCTGTAAACCGCGGTTATTTTTAAACTCTAATAACTGATGAAAAAGAAACTTTTCAGAAAAAAGAGGACTTGGAAAAAACGCAGCCCAATAATACTTTCATATCACCACAGCATACAGATGGGAGAAATATTTCTACGAGGTGTATTAATTTTTTGAAGTTTCACTCCGGCCCGTTCAGATGAATGGGGGAGACGGAGAGTTGACCTATACTGCAGCCAGTCACCAGGGGGAGCAGTTTTTGTGGCAACTTCAATTCGGGCCCAGCAACATGGCGTCCATGTTTTTTACAGTCTATGGTACTGACCTCTGAACTGAAGAAGAAGAGCGCTTGCTCCGAGCCTGCGCAGTTCTCTCTGGAGCGCCGCCTCCGCTTCCTCCTTTTTATGAGCTCCTCATCTGTAAACTCTGGCTCCAAACTGTAAGGACACCCATCATATTCAAAGTTCTCCTACACAACATCTTCATCCCATGGATATTCATCCATTTTGGAAAAAACTGGAAGAAGAAAGTCGTTGTGTGGAAGACCGTCTTCCCCTGAAACAATGAGCCGTACTGCACATGTGCGGAGGCAAACATTCTTCTTCTTCAGTTCAGAGGTCAGCACAGCCACACAGCGCTGTCTGGAGTGACACAGACTGTAATGGAGGAGTAGCGTGAGTGGACCATGATGAAATATTGGTGAAACTAATGAGTTTTTGGACGATTAACGCAGTTTTAGGAGCGGCGCTATACATGCCCCGTGTGCTACCATTATACGGATGTCCGCTGCTCGATTTTGGATCTAAATATCTCCTGAAGCACTGTTTGGATCAGGAAAGCCTTCTGGGTGAGTATATTGTTCTACTTCATTCTATAAACAATGTGAAAGCTGTAGAAACCAAACTTTTCTTTGAATACTGGTAAGGAACTATCGGTAGTTAAGGTCTTACTTTTTTTCACTTTACTGGGGCCACGGTTATCAGCAGCACTTTACCAGGAACTGATGTGACCGTCCTCCTGGCATTAACTAAGGGCAAATAACATGCAGCCGCAGTGGCAATGTCTTCTATTTTGAAATTTTAAAGTCCAAGTACATAAGATTTTGCTTTTCTGCGCTCTAGTGGTCTCTGTGGTCGTTGAGTGTAACTTCACTGTGATAAAACAGAGCGCCTCAAACCAACATGCCTTTGCTGAAATACAGAGGGAGGAGAAGTCGACAGGACATCCAGAGAGACAAATACACCATGTGGACGGTTAAGGTTCAGTGTAATACTGCTTCTTTTCGAACAAATCACTTTTCAAGCATCAACTGTCAGTAGTGAGCTCAGTGTTTGCATGTGTGTTCTGTAACTTTGACCGTTGGCTGTGCTGAATAAATTACACTCAGCGTTTACCTGGAACAAGCGTCTATTTATCAAAATGTACTGTTATATTCAGCAATTATTTGGGGCCTGACGATAAATTGGAACCCAGTTATTATTTGGTATTTTACAGCAACATTAGTCATGTTTCATGGATTAATGAGTTGCTCCCTCTTCCCCTCTCTCAGGGCAGCCACATCCTCGAGATTACGGCCATCAGCAAGGCCCTCCCCCTCAAGGTGAGTCAATGGTTGTGCTGAACACTCGGGTGTCTTTAATTCATTTAAAGGTCTACCTTTAATACATTTATACTTAACAGACACAAATATGGTTGGGATGACCTTATGGTCTGGGCACTCTTGAATTCATCACTACCATAAATTCTTATTTCAGTAAGAATATCATTGATTATACTTCTATAAAATGATCACCACAACCATTCAGACATGAGGACCCTCCTGAAAACCAGATGTAGTATCTCAAGAGGCTAACCTCTAAAAAGTCAGACGACAGGTCTATGGTTCATGGATCTGTCACTTTCTTTAACTTTATACATATATGTATCCAAAAGATGAAAAGTTTTACGCTCAATTGTAAAGTGTCTTGAGATAATTCTTGTTATGAATTGTTATGAACATTCAAACTACATTAACCCCTCCAGGGCGAAAACACCCTGGACCCTATGACCATCAGCAAGACTTTCCCTCTGTAGGTGAGTTCGGGGCCCCACTGAACACTCAGGTTTCTTTAATTCTCGTTAACCATGTTTCATGGATTGCTGATGTTCCCCCTCTCCCTCAGGGCAGCAACATCCTCCAGACTACAGCTATCAGCAAGGCCCTCCCCCCCAAGGTCAGTCAAATGTAATGCTTAACACACTGGGGTCATTAATTCACATTAACCATACTTCATGGACCACTTATATCCCCCACCAACCCACCCTACCCCCCCTACTCATCTAGGTCCCCAATCCATCTACTCCATCCCAGACCCAGAATACTACGACGAGGACCCTGAACCCATACCCAACACCACAGGTAGGTCAAAGGTCATACTGAGCCCACTGGTGTAATTAATACACATTTAAATATGTTTCATGGATTAATGATGTGACTCTCCACTCTCCCTTAGCGCGGCAACACAATCAACCCTATGGCCATCAGCCAGTCTCTCCCCCCATAGGTGAGTCGAAGCTCATACTGAAC
This sequence comes from Scarus forsteni, assembly GCA_036419115.1. Lineage (NCBI taxonomy): Eukaryota > Metazoa > Chordata > Actinopteri > Labriformes > Labridae > Scarus > Scarus forsteni. The sequence goes on along the minus strand of JAZDUH010000228.1, from coordinate 1,410,813 downwards.
CCTCAGGTGTTTTTAATTTAAGTAAAATACCAAATAATAGCTGGGGAGTTTCTTTCTTTCAATCACTGAGCAGACCAGGCAGCTTTTGGGAAAGGGGTTTGATTCCATTCTCACAAAAATCTTGCTTAGCAAAAAAAAGAAAATAAGATAAATGTAATCAAATTATTTATACACACCAGTATGAAAATCAACTTCACATTTTCAAGGCAATATTACTGTACCATAGTTACACTCTTGTCTTCTTCTTTCAACTCACAACTCTCTAAACACTCTTAATACTGGTAAGGAACTAGGGCTGAGTATTTCCAGCAACCCCACTATACAATACGTATGCCGATATTGAGGCCACGATACGATACATATCCCAATACTGTGGCCACGATACGATACATATCCCAATACTGAGGACATGATATGATACGTATCCCGATACTGAGGCCACGATACGATATGTATCCCAATACTGAGGCCATGATATGATACGTATCCTGATACTGAGGCCACGATACGATACGATACATATCCTGATACACATAAATTGTTAAAATTGACAGCGCTTTTAACAGAATTCCCAGCATCTTTTGTTTTTATTACAAGAAGTAAAGGAGAAAGCATGAGCTTTAAATAATTCTTCAACTTAAGAACTTTAAATCAGGTCCTGAAAGATAGTAGACTTAGGTCTTTCAGGACCTTTAGGTCTTAGTTCTTTTTTTTTTTGCTGTGCTGGGGTGATGGTGATCAGCTGCACTGTAACAGTAACTCATGTGACCGGCCTCCTGACACTAGTTCAGGGGAAGTAACATGCAGCGGAAGTGGCAACGCCTTTCTTTGAAGTTTTCGAACCCTAGCATGTAAGATTTTGGCTTCCTGCTCTGTAGTGGCGTCTGTGGTCATTGAGTGTAACTGCCCTGGCGTAAAACAGAGCGCCTCACACTAATGCTGCGTTTACACGGCAAGCAACCCAGCTACCAAAATCACGTTGCCCGCTGACATAGCGTTGCGCGTCCATAAATACCTCATTTTTATCATTATTGCCGTCGGCCGTCGCTCATTGATGACACGGCCGCTCGAGTTTCCCCGATATCATATCATATATCATATAATAGGGTGTACAAGCGGACATTATTCCAGGTGTATCCTTTTCATTCACTTACGAACCACAAAACAATGCAGCTGATGCCCTATCTGTGAGTTTTCTGGGGTCCGTCTAGGCGGAACTAATGTCCTCAATGACTAATGTTTCCTTCACAGACATGGATTATATAGTCTAGATGAAAAACTGTCTGTCACGGATATCGTCTTATACTCACAACCCGCTGATTGGCTGTTGCTGCACAGCCACACACAACATCGCCTGAAAAGATCTTTTTTTTTTTACTTTGACATCGCGTGACGAGTGAAGTGGTAGTCTTGTACGTGGCAAACGCATCATGGGAGGGTTAGCCCCACCACATCGCGGCTGTACATTAACTTTGCATAGAGAGTAATTGCTGAGGTAGTACAAGTAGTGTCCAATGTGAACGCAGCATAAGGTTCAGTCTGATAATGCTTCTTTTCAAACAAATCACTTTTCAAGCATCAACTGTCAGTAGTGAGCTCAGTGTTTGCATGTGTGTTCTGTAACTTTGACCGTAGCTCATTAGCTGTGCTGAATAAATTACACTCAGCGTTTATGTGGAACAAGCGTCTATTTATCAAAGTGTGCTGCTATACTCAGAAGTTATTTGGGACCTGGCAATTAATTAGAACTCAGTTTTTATTTGGTATTTTACGGTAACAACCGAGTTTCATGGATTAATGAGTTGCTCCCTCTTCCCCTACTTCAGGGCAGCCACATCCTCGAGATTACAGCCATCAGCAAGGCCCTCCCCCTCAAGGTGAGTCAATGGCTGCACTGAACACTCGGGTGTCTTTAATTAATGTACAGGCCTACCTTTAATACATTTATACTTAACACACACATATAAATATCTATATCTATATATCTATCTATCTATAGTATATATATCTATCTATCTATATATGTCTATATATATATATATATATATATATGTGTGTGTGTGTGTGTGTGTGTGTGTGTATCCACAAAATGAAGAGCTTTATGCTCTATTGTAAATTGTCTTGAGATAACAGTTTTTATGAATTGGTGCTATACAAATAAAGAATAATTGATTATTTTACATTAACCCCCCCAGGGCGAAAACACCCTGGACCCTACGACCATCAGCAAGACTTTCACCCCGTCGGTGAGTTCAGGGCCCCACTGAACACTCAGGTTTCTTTAATTCTCGTTAACCATGTTTCATGGATTGCTGATGTTCCCCCTCTCCCTCAGGGCAGCAACATCCTCCAGACTACAGCTATCAGCAAGGCCCTCCCCCCCAAGGTGAGTCAATGGCTGTTCTGAACACTCAGGTGTCTTTAATTCACATTAACATTAGCTGTGTTTACACACACTCACTATTACCTGTACAGTTTAAGTTAAAAAGTGAACTACAGAGGGAATGGACAAACAAACAAAACATCATAGCATCAATAAACAAGACTGCATTGCCATGTGTTACATCAGAGAAGAACATAGGGTACATTGTCTGTACACTCATGTTTGCTGTGCATTGTGGGTCTTTTTAGTGCACTATATAGAGAACGAAAAAAACTGCTGAGAGTTGAACACTACAAAATGGCGAACACACTATATAGTGCACTTTATATATGATAAGGATTGATTTTGAACTCAGTTCATGTTTCATGGATGAATGATGTGACCCCCCCACCCCCCACCCCTCTCCAGGACGCCAACACAATCAACCCTATGGCCGTCAGCAAGACTTTCCCTCTAAAGGTGAGTCGGAGGTCTTACTGAACACTCAGGTTTCTTTAATTCACGTTCACCATATTTAATGTATCACTGGTGTGCCCCCCCACTCTCCCTCAGGGCAAGACCATCCTCCAGCTTACAGACAACAAGACCCCTCCTTCAAAGGTGAGTCAGTGAGTCACATTAACATTAGCTGTGCTCCAAACCGTCCACTCACTCACTATCCCTGTAGTGTAAACTAAACAGTGGACTACAGAGGGAATGACCAAACAAAACTTCAGACACTACACTGAAGTTTTCTAAACGTCCTAGGCAGTGTTGGGCACATTACTTTGAAAAAGTAATTAGTTATGGTTACTAGTTACTTTCCCAAAAAAGCAACTGAATTACAAACAGAATTAATCCTTCAAAAATGTAATTAGTTACCAGGTAAAGTAATTGATGCGTCACTTTTTCCAAAAATCTTTTCCTCTTGAACTGTGTGTCTCTGTTTCTGGGTCCTTCCTTGTTGTTACCTGCTGCAGCAGCTCTGACATCATCAGTTCTCCAACAACGCATGTGGTGGAGTTTGCCTGATAGACTAAAATGGGAGCGGTACGATTCAAGGGCGCCACAAAGCCTTGGTGAAGCACTGGCGCGCACCAAGGCACTGGAGATTCACTCCAGGTCTATTTCAAACCTATCAAACCTCGTAAATTAACCGTTGTTATGAAAGCACCAGACAGGAAGTCAATGTGTGGAGTATCCAGAAGGTTCATAATAAAAGAGAATGCAAGGACTCTTGAACGTAGATTTCCTCAATTGTTCGTCATTATGTAAAAACCGGAGGCACGAGCATCAGGTCAGCAGTCAGTCAGAGGGTCACAGAGGCGACACAACACCATAGATGAAGAAGTGAATCATAGAGGTCCAGAAATATAAAACACTGTGTACATGACACCAAACATCTTTTCTACACGGATATAGAATGATGGAAGTTGAATAAATCACGAAGCTGTGTGGTTGGGACCAGCAAAGAGACCTTAGAGAAGCGAAGTGAGGTGTAGTTTATTTTTTTTCTCAGTCTATAATATGTTTCATGAGCATGTGACATCGATATTCGCCTGAGAGCCTGTGGCTCTCCGGGGACCAGCCCTCCCCCTACGAGGCTGCACGCCGTGGTGCTGCTAGATGCACCGTTTCAGTGGATTTTGTCTGTCAGGACAAGACCATGTGCCGTGGAATTTGAGGTGAGGCAGGTCGGACAACAGCTGCTTGACATCGGTGCAAGTAACACGCCACATTTCACTGTTAGTAATGTTAACGGCGTTGAACGCCGTTACACCCTAACAGCGTTATTACCATTACTGGTCGTAGTGTCAGTAGATAGACAGATATTCCTGTGACGGAAGTGGATGTGACAAGAATCATGTAAATAAACTGGGCACTCAGTAGGGTAAGTAGCGACGTGTTGAAGATACTTTAATGTTTCCTTCATTTCTAAATAGAAGCGGTGCCAATTTGTGCCGAGGCATCCTTCTTTCTCTTCTGTGTCTTCTTCTCTGGAAAAAAAAATACTACATCCAGAGAACAACATAGGGTACACTGTCTGAACACTCATGTTTACTGTACATTGTGGATATTTTGTAGTGCACTATTGACTCTTTTCCACTAGCACGCCTTGGCCCTACTCTACTCGGCCCTACTCGATTAGCAGCGTGTTTCCACTAGCCTGGTACCTCCTAAAACAAGCTAGTTTTAGAACCTACTCCGCTCTGGTTCCAAGCGAGCTGAGTCGATACTAAAAGATGACATCACCGATTGCCGGCTACTGATTGGTCAGACAATGTCATCATCGATGAGTCATGAGTGCAACAACCTAGCATGCTAGCAGTAGCTACCATTAGCTTACCCTCATCCGTCTTTTCTTTGCAGCTGGATTGCTCTCGTCCTCGGCTTCATTCTGTTGTATAGCTTCCAAAACTCTCCTGTGCTTCTCAAGGAGTATTTCTTCTTACCACCTGCAGCCTTCTTCTGCTTTCCTTTTTTACTCGGTTTGTGACAAAAAGACACAGATTGTTGTGTTGTGCTCAAAATGACGTCACCGCAGTTCCGCTCAGCTGTTTACAGTGACCTTGCACACCGTTGGGCAGGCGACTGGGGCTAATGGAAAAGCTGCACAAGGTGAGTAGAGTAGAGCCGGGTAGAGTCGAGTAGAGTAGAGTAGGGCTAATGGAAAAGGGCCAAATTTGTTGTGAAAGAAACTAACTGCTGAGAGTCTGAACAACACTACAAAATGGCTAACACACTATATAGTGCACTTTATATATGATAAGGATTGATTTTGAACTCAGTTCATGTTTCATGGATGAATGATGTCACGCCTCTCTTCTCCAGGACGCCAACACAATCAACCCTACGGCCATCAGCAAGACTTTCCCTCCAAAGGTGAGTCGGAGGTCATACTGAACACTCAGGCTTCTTTAATTCACGTTCACCATGTTTCATGGATCACTGATGTGCCCCCCCAACTCTCCCTCAGGGCAAGACCATCCTCCAGCTTACAGACAACAAGACCCCTCCTTCAAAGGTGAGTCAGTGAGTCACATTAACATTAGCTGTGTTCCAAACCGTCCACTCACTCACTATCCCTGTAGTGTAAACTAAACAGTGGACGACAGAGGGAATGACCAAACAAAACTTCAGACACTACACTGAAGTTTCTAAACGTCACAGCACCAGTAGACGAGACAGATATTCCTGTGATGGAGGTGGATGTGACAAGAATCTACTTTAATGTTTCCTACATTTCTAAACAGAAGCGTTGCCAAATTGTGCCGAGGCATCCTTCTTTCTCTTCTGTGTTTTCTTCTTTGGAAAAAAATACTGCATCCAGAGAACAACATAGGGTACACTGTCAGTGCACTTATGTTTGCTGTGCATTGTGGGTATTTTGAAGTGCACTATATATTGTGAAAGAAATTAACTGCTGAGAGTGTGAACAACACTACAGAATGGTTAGAGCATGACATGGGAGTGAATTTTTACTCCTGTCCCATCCCACTCCCAGAAAAAAAATCCCGTCCCGTCCCAGTCCTGGGCCGGATAAAAGAAATAATCCTGTCCTGTCCCACTCCCGTAGAATGACTCCCACTCCCAACCCGCTCCCATATAAAAGGCCTTGCCTTTCAGTTTCACATGCCTGACATTCGGTCGGTGTAATCAGCTCTCTTTTCGACGTGTCGTCTTCTCCCTCCATGTTGTTTTGTTTTGTTATGTGTGTCACCGGCAGCCGCTCCGGTTAGGGTTAGGGTTGGTTTGACTTCCTGTCACTTCCTGTGGTGACAGGAAGTCAAACCACTTTTGTAGTTCTTATGTTTGCTAGCGTGGTCAAGAGTGTTGGCTCTTACTTTCATCTGGTTGTTTAACAAGGCTGAAAATGATCATCTGCTAATGTCGCTCCCGCTTTCCCGTCCCGTCCCGATCATGGCTTTAATTAAAAAAAGGCTCCCATCCTGTGTGATTCCCGCGGGAATCACATGACTTATGGGAATTCCCGAAAAATGTCATCCTCTACACACTATATAGTGCACTATATATGTAATAGGGAACAATTTTGAACTCAGCTCATGTTTCATGGTTAATAATATGAATGATGTTCCTCCCCAGGGCGCCAACACGATCAACCCGACGGCCGTCAGCAAAACTTTCCCCCTAAAGGTAAGTCAAAGGTCATACTAAACACTCAGGTTTCTTAAATTCACGTTAGCCATGCTTCATGGATCACTGATGTGTGCCCCCCCCCCACTCTCCCTCAGGGCAAGACCATCCTCCAGCTTACAGACAACAGCAACAAGACCTCTCCTCCAAAGGTGAGTCAGTGCATCATACTGAACACTCAGATGTCATTATTACCCCTTTCACGCTGGCCAAGAGTCAGTTTAAACCCGTAACAATTGGCTCCTGTCGGCAGTTTGAAAGGGTTAAATCAGCATTTCAACCAGGGTTGACTGACCGTGCAAGTGACACGTGTTTTTATCGGCTCGCCTCCTATCAGCTTCAGTGGGAACATCACACTCTGGTAAACCCGCTAATTTAAGGATAACTTTGGCAAATCGCCCACAGCATATCTGGCCTTACCCCCCGTCTGTAACTGACGTGACTCTTCACCGTCTCAGCAACAAATTTTATTGGCCTGCATATCATCAGCGCCGAGTTTGTACATTTTTAAAGAGGGACAGAAGTTCAAAGTACAGAAAACAGGGTTCCTACAGCTCAAGCCAAGTTAAATTCAAAACTTTTTAAAACTTTTTTAAGGCTGTTTGAAATGAAATTTAAGATCAAGTTGACATGGACCACAATTGAAACAAACAAAAATTGAAAAACACCACATGAATTACCTAGCAATTTTAACCCAATGTCTATTTTAAATAAAACATCACTTTTTGGCTTCTTTTTAACCTATTATTTACAACTATATGCCTATTTGCCCCAATTCATCTTTTTTTGGCCACTGTCAGAACAATTTCTGGAATTTTTATATGGATTTTGAAATTCATTATCAAATTTAATTTCAAATTTTGCTGCCATAATCAATTTTCCTAAGCCTCTTTTGGGTTTTTTTGCCATTTTTTCCCTTTTTCCCCCGTTTTTTTTGCAATTTCATACCTATTTTGCAAATATTTATTAACCATTTTCCACTTTCATATCATTTGTCCCCAATTTTTGCAATTTCATGCCTTATCTTACCACAATTCATACCTTTTTTTTCCCACTTATAGACCATTTTTACCTTTTTTTAAACCCGGTTTTACAACTTTATGCCTATTTTGCAACAATTCATCTTTTTTTGGCAACTGTCAGAAAAATTTCTGGAATTTTTATATGGATTTTGAAATTCATTATCAAATTTAATTTCAAATTTTGCTGCCATAATCAATTTTCCTAAGCCACTTTTGGATTTTTTTGCCAATTTTTCCCCATTTTTTTCTCTGTCCAGGCACTGTAGGTAGAACCAGGACATGTTTCTGCTCTGAAAGATCCTGGTGCAACCACATCACCGTTTTGTTAGTTCTGTTATTGGGATTACACGATGTTGCCATGAGAGTAAATTGGTGAATTATTTATAAAAAAAGATAAATGTTACTTCATATTTTTTATTTCAATCTAACATAAAACTTACTAATGTGGTCAAATTTTTAAGACTTTTGAAAATTGGATTTAAGACATTTTAATGCCAATTAAGGCCTTATTTTTAGAATTATGAATTCAATGTTTTTTAAGACTTTTCAGGGATCTGCAGGAACCCTGGAAAACAGTCAACCACAGTGTCCATGTCTTCTATGCTCCTTTCCATTGTTTACATGGACATGCTGATGATGTCATCAACATGATGACATCAGCTTGATGCGCCACAGGAAAAAAAAACAGGAAGGGTGTTACTTTCCAATTGCCAACATGGTTAGAGTGAAAGTGATGTTATTGACATTGAGCATGTTTCATGGGTTAATGATGCTCCCTTCCCTCCCTCAGGGCAACAACGTCCTCGAGATCACAGGGATCAGCATCACCTCTCCGGCCAAGGTGAGTCAAAGGTCATACTGAACAGTCAGGTGTCATTCATTTATATTAGCGATGTTTCTGAGATCACTGATGCTCACCCCAACTCTCCCTCAGAGAAACAACCTGCCCCTGGAGCCTACGGCAGTCGACAAGGCCCCTTCCCCAAAGGTGAGTCAAAGTTTATTGGTACAGATTGAAACTGTTCGTGACCTTCAACACTCCTCAAGCTGGGGTCATACTACAAGTGACTCCACGATCAAAATGGCATCGCCCACTTAAGTCGCATTGCGTGTCCATAAATATCTCATTTTGGTCACTGCTCAAGTGACCGTCTGCTCAAGTTTCACTGTGATCATATCATAGATCATATAATAGGATGTATGTCTGTCCATTTTTTTGTGGTCCATCAGGAGGAACTAATGTCCTCACTGACTAATGTTTCCACAGGGACATGGGTTGTTACTCTGTAGTCCAGAAGAAAAACTGTCTGTCACAGTCACGCACCCACACTCTGTTGCTGCACAACCACACACGACATGGTCTGAAAAGATCAACTTTTTTAACTTTTGGCAACCCTACAAGTGAAGTGATTGCCTTGTACGCAGCAATCGAAGTGCAGGAAGGTTAGCCCCGCCCCATTGCGGCGGTACATTGACTTTGGATGGAGAGTGACGCTCAAGTTGCTTTTGGTGTGAAGACACATTAAAGGGACTGTGAGGAGTTTCTAAGTAATTACAAAAAAGTCTCCCTTTTAGACATCTGCCTGATGGAAATACACACTTTAAGATGAGTTTATAGCATCTAAATAGGTTAGCTATAAATGCTATTCCTTAGCTTCACGGTCTGGTCGGACAGGGCTGGACTGGCCTGGATACTCAACTTCAGGAACAAGACAATTAAAACTAGAGCAAATTCATATTATTCAGACACGTCTTAGAGCACCGGGCTGTAAGTAGCCATATATAGCCGGCTACAACTACAATATTAAGTTTTCCAAAAGTTGCTTGTTGTCACACATCAAAAACTACCACTACGTAACTAGAAAGAGATACATTACCTTGTGGCTTTGCATCCTGTAAGTTGTTGAAAAAAGAAGTTGTAAAGCAATGCAGAGTTCTGAGGAAGGTCTGAGCTGCATTCATTAGCATCACAACAAACACACACTGTGGATTGGGTCAAGTCTTTTGGTGCGTTCCAGTTGTAGTCAGAAGCAGGAATTTCTGAGTTCCAAGTCGGAAACTGCAACTGGAACGTCCCCCGCAGTCTGAATTTCCTACTGGGAACTTGGTGAAACCTCTCCACCCCCGAGTTGACAATCGAAGATGGATGCCCCTCCCTCTATACGTGCGCGTTCCCGGCTCTTGATGAAACAATCCTGGATTGAGTTACCGTGTTGATAACTTGCGTCGTGCTATCGATTATCTTGATGACAATTGTTGCGGTTACTCAATCCTGGATAGATGTGAGTTACCGGGGATAATTTGACCGCGCTTCGTGATATAGGCCTCTGCTTTCACTAGCATCACAACAAACACACGCTTTGGCTTGTGGTGCATTCCAGTTGTAGTCAGAGGTAACCCCCTGAAGTTAACAATGGAAGATGGATGCCCCCAGTGTGAACAGTTATTTAGCTCCTGTAATAATCCATTTATTTGCACTTCTGACTGGGGTGTGTGGCTCTAGATCAGCTGTATACATAGTATTGTTAGACTTATATTTACAAAAATACTGCCATAGTGATAATCACATTCTTCATGTGATATTTGTGAACAACAACGCAGGGCGTGCTAACAACAGCTAACAATAGCCTGGTAGATCGGCATGTTTTTTCTGACTTTAACTAGAACACCGATAAGTCGGAGATGATGTCACTCCCAGTTCCGAGGTTACTTAAACGCAGCATTACGACAGTCGGCACGCGGGCCCATGGGCAACAGAGTCTTTATTTTGCCGGTAATAGATTCTCCTCAAAGAACTTTTTGGAGCCTCTCACTCAGCAAACCTAACCTTATTCACCCAGCTGGTGCTCATCACCCTGGATAGTCTACAAGAGGAGGCTCCTTCCCTCAGGTGTGTCACACCAAAGAGCCAACACCTTCAGTTGGTTTCTTTGTTTTGTGGGATGAGTGCTTTGAGAGTGTGTATTTGTATGTATGTGATTTGAGGGAAAAGAGGTCGATTTTGTCTTGTGTTAGAGTTGCTTTCTAAGGAAGTGCTATTTTGCTCATCTGATGGACGCACCTCCTCCTCAGTGCACCCTGTTAACAGACCTTTAGTAGATCAGACCCTTAACTGTGTTCTCCTCACCAACTGACTCCACCTTTGTTTGAGGCCTTTTTTCTTTAGTGTTTACATTTGAAATAAAAGTAGTGTGTGTGGCTGTGGAGAGTCATACCTCCAATCCACCTTATAGACTCCAAAGGCCTTATTTATTCATTTGTTTATTTATTGTGTAAAAGTGCAGATTTTCTTTTTGTTATTTTCCCTCTCCTTGACCAGTCATTTACGTCATGTGACTCGCAGAAATCTTAACATTATACCGAACACACTGGTGTCATTAATTCACGTTAACCATGTTTCATGGATCATTGATGCTCCCCCTCACTCTTCCTCAGGGCCACAACCTTTCCCTGGACCCGACAGCACTCAGCTAGGTCCCCCATCCCAAGGTGAGTCAAAGGTCATACTGAACACTTGGGGTTTAAACTGGACTTCCTAAAGTTTCTTGAAGGTGTTTTGGTTTCCTGTGAAAGGTCACACCATGGCAAGCTCAAGTCCACATCGTTCAACAACAATTCAAAAGCAATGTCTGTTTACTTTCGGTGACAGAGCCTTTAGTGTGGCTGCCCCCACCCTCTGGAACTCTCTCCCCTCAGAAATCTGCAACTCTCCCACTCTTGACTGTTTCAAATCACTTCTCAAAACTCACTTGTTCTCCCTGGCTTTCCCTGTTTAAGTGTTTAGCTTAGGTCCTAGTCAGCTTTCCTGCTTTGGCCTTTGTTGTCGATTCTTATTTGTTTGACCCCTCTACTGTGGAAAGCGACCTTGGGTTCCTTGAAAGGTGCTATATAAATTTAAGTTATTGTTATTATTATTATTATTATTATTATTATTATTATTACCATAAGTTAAAGCTATGGTCTATGATTTGGAAACTTGGTACATCTTAATAACACTGTTCATAAGGCCATTATGGTTCTATGGTCTGATCTACGCAACATAAAGAACAAAAAGAATGAAAAAAATCCATTCAGTTTATCGGCTGCAAAGCGGCATTGTAGATGACCAATCCGAACCGCCATTCCCGGTGGTTCAAAATGGTCTGTGAGTCCATCCAATCCCCTGTCTCCCCTGCTCTGCATTGTCCCGCCTCCTCCCCACTACCTCCCTCATATACCGGTGAGCAGCTAGCTGCACAGCTACTGAAGCGTCATGGAGCCGGTGAAGACCAGCACCAAAACCCGGAGGCTGCTTCTGTTACCCTCCACATCGAAGGGAAGGAAATGTAAAAGTTTGGAGGAAAAGGCTGAAGTAAGGAGGAAATATGAGCAATGATAATTCGAAATAATTTGAGATTTGATGTCAAAATAAGACTAAAATGTAAAATGAAGACATAAAGGTAAGAATTCATTACTTTCTAAATCATTTTTTGAATTTGAACAAATTAAAAAACAAAATTAGACAATATGAGATTATTAGTTTTTATTAGGGCTGTCACTTTAGTGCATTAATTAGATTAATTAATTACACCCTAAATGAATGCGTTATAAAAATTAATCACAGATTAATCATAGCACACAAACATTTTGATATTGTCCAGCTGGAGGATCCGTACATGGCAGTGGCACGTGTCACTTCACACATGCGTCTCTAGTCAAACCAAACAAAGCCCAGGTGACAACAGGAATGGCATATTTAAGACTTAGCCTTATTTTATGTTTAAATTTATTTATCTATATCTGTACTACATTCTTTAATAATGCATCAGGCCTAATTGTTTTGCTGGATGTCCTCGACCTTTTTCTTATTTTGAATTTGATTTATGAAACACACTTAAAGTGTAATTTGAGTTGCCTGATTGAGTTTAGAATTTTCTGGACAAGTTGTCCTGACTTTGGTTTTATTTAGTCACCAATAAAAATGTGGATTTACAAATATTCACTTCTTAGTGTATTCATTTGATTAGTCATGCACTACAATTTTATTATATCCTAGAATTCAAATTCTTTATTTGGGTACTTTAAGCAGATATGAGATTAAAATGTGATTAATTAGATGAATTAATTATAAATCCAGTAATTAATTAGATTAATTTTTTTAATAGTCTGACAGCACTAGTTTGTAAATACAAGATCAGTGTTAGTTTAAGAATCAAAGTCCTAAATATGATATAAAAGCAAAAAATACAAAGTGAGAGTGGGCAAACATCCCAGCAGGGGGCGCTAATGCCTCAAATGAAAACACAAAAATTCAGTAAAGTCAGTATTTACACAGTCAGAGGTGAACTAGATGTGTGGATACAGGTGAGGTCCTGCTGTGTCAGTGTTTGTATCTGCTGTCGATTCACCCCTCACTTTTTTTTCAGATGACGAGGACGAGGACGAGGACGAGGACGTGGTCGAGGACAGTAATGGGAACTTTATGATGGAATTCTGCTGCTGCTGTTGTAAATACATGTTATTATTAATGGGAGAAGGTGAATAACCATGAAGACGACCCCCTCAGTCCTGCAGCGCCACCTTCAGACCAGATGACAGGACTTCAGGGTCACTCGTGTAAAACTTCTGTGAGGATTTGGCAAATAAACCAGCTGATTGACTAATCCACTGATTGGTTGATTGATATGATCTTAAATCTAAAAGCTCTTTATTCCATCTTGTCTCTGATTCTGTTCTCCTGATGTAGTGATGATGTGATTCATCTTATGGAAACTAAACATGGACCAGAATCCAAATTAAGATTAACTGAGTTTCCTTTTCATGCCTGCATAAAGTACTTTAAATCAAACTTATTTGCCCAGATAAAAAAACGTTGATATCAAGATGTTTTTCACAAGGCTGACCAGGCCAAGACATCAGCGGCACACGTCGAGGAAAACCAGAATTAAAACAATGTTAGATAATTCAAATGAATTGGCAAAACCAAGCAGTGCAGGAGTTACGTTGTGCTGCTGATCGTGTTGTCCATTTCATTTGTGCATGTTTGACCCGACACAAACATGTACAAACATGTGAGTGGTGTGTTTAATCAATGACGATTATACACACAGCTCACATTTTCTATTTGATGTTATAATTTTCTTCTTTTTAAACTGTGGTATTTTGTCACAGGTTTGTCATCATGTCTGAGTAATTTGTTTTTTGTCATATTATATTTTTGTCCTATTTTTTTGTTTGTCATATGTGCATATAGTATTTAGTAACTTTAATATACTTTAGGTGGAGGCTTCAAATAAGCCCTGGGCTATTCGCCTCATTTAATTTTTTATCCTTGACTTTTGCGTATTTCTTAATTGCGCAAAATAAATACAAAAAAAATCAAAATTAGAGAAACGACAAGAGGATTGTGAAGAAAATGACTTTTATTGTTGTTTATTGTTTATCAGGATCCCCATTAGCTTTGGCACTTGACCGCAGGAGTCCACGACACATTTTAAAGATATATACGCATTTGTGCTCAAATTATCGATCCAGCAAAATACCACTGCACACTCTTTGGGGACACGTGTGTTCTACAGAATAGATTTGGGCTCAGTGTTTGACAGCTGTCAAAACTCTTTGGGTAATGTTTATGTAAAGAAAATATATATATTTATCATAATGATTATACATGTATTATGATCCTTTCATATGTTTGTGTGAAAAGCCTTCATGCTGAAAGTAGAAACTGAAAAAGGAGAATATCTCGTCTCAAAGAGCAGAGGACTGTGCCGTCACATCAACAGAAGAGCTCACAGTCTCTGAAGGAGAAAGGTGACCGCTGTTGTGAAGCATGTTGGTGTAACTCTGAACTGCAGTATTATTGTTTGATGCTTGTGTGATAAAGTGTACTTTAACTGTTTAAATAAGAGAAGCTTAGACAGGCTCTTCAGTGTGTGAAGAAGTTGTCTTTGCTGTAAACTGCACAAACTACTTCAATAAAATGATCCAAAGACTCCGTTTCCTGTCGTTCTTTCCACACTGGCTGTCAGTCAGGGCAGTTTGGAAATTTTTGTGACAGTTAACGACGGCACAGTTCGAAGAACACGTTCCATATTTGAACTTTGGTCCACCATCTTTGAGGACCTGAATTTAAGGCTGTATTCACACCTGTGGCTCGTTTGCTTTGTTTCGATTCAGGGGTAAAATCCATATAATTGTTTCAGGTGTCACTTGGTCCATTTGTGTTGACATGGCTAAAGTCTGTTGCGGTCCAAAGTTGTAAACAAATGTCACGTCCAATCAAATGTTTCTGTTATTGGTCATAAATCTTAGCGGAGGGTGGGGGAGTTTCCTTCTCTTCTTACAACAGCCATGGAGCATCAGCAGTGTGTGTGGCTAATTTGTTTTATAGCGTTCATCTGTCACTCATTCGCTAACTCGGGAATTTGTACACCTCTGTGTTTTTATGTGTCGTGTCCAGCATTTGGCAAATTTTCTCTTCTGCCAGATTTCTATGAGGCGTTTGTTTCCTCACTGCTCCACGTCAGCCCACGACTCATTTCATGCAGATTCTTCCTCCTGTTCTTCTTCTTCTGCTGTTGCTGCGTCATCCTTCTTCTTCTCTTGTTCTGACTGAACGATTGGCAGCCCGGCGCATTACTGCCCCCCACTGCTCCAGTGTGAACCACAGGTATGAGGCTACGTTTACACGGAAACTCCTGACTTAAAGACGCAAAAATTTTTCCTTGATGTTTTAAATTCTTCTGCGTTCAGACGACGACGCTCTGAGACGAGTTAATCCGCTGTAGTGTGCATGCCGGTTCAGTAGATGGCGGTGTAGGTCTGCAGAGAGGCAGCGCTGCTACAACACACGTACAAAGAAGAAAAACTTTTCACAAACGACAATGGAGAATAGACGCACAGAGACGCAGGAGTTTTTTTTCTGGACAACAAATCAGTTTGGACAACAAATCTGTCTGGATAACAAACCGAGCACGGTAAGAGGCGGACGGCCGGAGCTGATGTTGTTCCTGGTATGCACGAGCAGCCTTCATGTGAAAGAGTACTGCGCATGCGGTGACTTCAGTGTTTCACCCTGAAACACTCTGAAGCGGGTTTACACAGAGCTGCATGGAGAGGGTTTTGGAAATTTTGCACCCTGGAGCCCGCTTTCAAAAGTTTCTGTTTTCAACGAGTTTCCATGTAGACGCAAGGCCAAAACGCAATGAAACTTATCGGATTTGACCGTTTTTGGCGCCATGTCAACGCAGCCTGAGTCAGCTGTGTCGTTGCTCAGGTGTTTGTGTTCTCACTGCAGAGGAACCGCTACAGGGCTCCAATCAAAGCGAGCCCAGACCGCCTATTCTGCTGATCTCTACCTGCTTGTTTTGTATCATGATTCCGAGTGCCACTGTGTTGACATCAAACGCACCCAACTTTAGGGCTCACTGCTGTTTCAGAACAACTGCCCCAAACGAGCCAGGTGAGAACACACGGTAAGTTGTAGAATCACTTAAAACTCATCCTTGTTCTTTTTCTTCTTGAATAAAAAACAGAACTTGCCAGGACTTCTGTTAAACGTGTAGTCAATGTTCACTATTTCGGTGTATCGGGATACGTATCGTCAGGTTGATGGAAATACCGGAGCGAGTGGGGAGCACAGAGCGTTTTTCTAAAAGCTGGAGCATCACCTGATCGTACGGCTCGCACCAAGCATCTGAAGCATCAGCCACTCACCCTGTTTCTCAGATCAGCACCGCGCTAAAGCTCTCAGACCTCAGTGCAATCTGTATCCATATTTTCGCAGTGAGCGGTCAGCAATAATGAGCGGAGCAGCGTGCATCACCTCTCCAAAGCTGTCAAGTTTTAGATTTAAAAATAAGGGACATTTCCCGGCGAACAGCCCCACCATCCCAACCTAGCTTCAGTGTCCCTCACATTATAAGACAGGTGTACAAGAAATCTAAAATAAACACTTTATTTTTCTTGGTTTGTTCCGCTGTGGGCTCTAATCTCGCAACAGCTGCCACTCAGGCTACGGCAGGTGGCAGTTCTCGCGAGGCCTCTTCTTCTTCTTCAGTTTTACAGCGGTTGTCATCCATCATTTCTGTGCATTTCCTCCCCATTCTTGAGACAAGGCGAGTGACAGAGCTCAGTTTGGAGAGACAGAGGAAGATTTTTTGTATTTTTTTATAATACAGGGAATTTACGGGAAAATTCTAATACGGGAAGATGGCAGGAAAGAGGGATAAAATACGGAAGTGTCCCGGCCAAAACAGGAGACCTGACAGCTATGCACCTCTCACTGCTTCACTCTGCTCACGTGCTCTGGGACATACTAATCTTACATTCAAAAATAAAAACAAATAAACATTCAAAAACAAATCATTTTACAGCACGTCCTCCCCCTTGTCCCAAGCTACATGAAAATACATAATTGATCTAAAGGATTCTAAAAAAAAAATAAACACAGGTCACACACAGTAAGACAAAAACAACTCCCTAAAGCCAAGCTAAAACAGGAAAAATAAGACCTTGTATAAGAAGGAGACTTTGAATTCAGACTTAAAAATGTATGTGTTCTGTTGCATGAGTAATAAAAATGGAATTGTTTTTTAAATTATTTGATGCAAGTCAAGAGATCAGCTTCTATCTGGACTTTGGTTCCTAATTAATCAGCTCAGGTGAGTCCAGACCAAAGCTCCTCTAAAAGTCGATCATTTTTCTTCAGCTGTCCTGTGATGAACGTTTCCTGACAGTGAGAGGGAGTTTTTTAAATCTGTCCCGTGTCCAAGAGTCTGAGGGTGAATTCAGCTGGGACAGAGTTCATTTACAGACAATAACATTTATGAATCTGTTAAATTAAAATATGATTACACTGAGCTTGACTGGAGGGCAGGACATGAGAGCAAAAAAAAATTCTTTCAAACATAAACAAGAGATAAATGTTTGTTCACAGTTAGCCCAACCCACTCTGGATGTTGTGAACTTCATAGTTACTGTAACAGTTTTCTGTTGTTATAGTCATGCAGGTAGTGCTTTAAACTCCGTTAGTGCCCCTTTAAGAAACATGGTGATGTCATCACTTCCTGTCTGTACCACCCCTTCGCTTGGCTCATGTTACCGGGTGTGGTTGTAGCAGATGCCAGTTGTCTGTGTTCCAGCCCAGACGTGAGTGCAACTTGTTTCAGATAAAGTACTGTTCTTAAGTATATCACGAGCAATTTGTTTATGTTGCTGTGGTAGAGGTTATATTTTTAATGGTTTGACCTAAAAGGATGGACAGTATATAGTTTCAGACCTTATCTTTGTTAAGAAATACTTATTTCTGAGTTATATAATGACTTGACCTTATTTAGACTAACAAATTCAAGATAGGTGCCACTTTTGGTGTTTTTTAAGGTTTTTGGGGGGAGTTTTTGCCTTTTTTGGGGCTTTTTTTTAGTATTGTTACAGAGTCTCTATATAGTTATAATGGAAGCTCTACTCATGATGAACTGAATGGTCCAAAATGACCCTACTGAGTCCTCTAGATTAATGCATTTGTTGGTGATGGTTGCAGCAAGTTTACATGTGTTTCTGTTTAAGCAGTAGTGGCGCTGTTTCACCACAAGATGGCGCTGTTGACCATGAGAATGCTTCTTTACACCAGAACTGGTTCTGAGTCCATATTCATTGTATTTAACAGATGAAACCACACTCTAAAGGTTAACTTATGCTTTCTCTTTTATTCAATTATTTTGGATAAGTACTAATGACACAAAGGCACGTGTGAAAGCTTTATTGAGAAAATAACAATGTAAATTTAATTTCTGTTTCTCTAGAAACACACACACACAACGCACCTATATACCTAGGTGCCTGTACCTATACCTACCTGCCAATGTTCCTGGCAAGCATATTCACCTCTGACCTGTACTCCAGAGTCCCAAACTCTATCACAGTTACTGTAATTAATCATGCTGTAAAGGACAATGTTAATCCCCACACATAAAAGTAAGAATAAAAATGGAATAAGTTAAATCTTCAAAACACAAAAATGTGGCTGATGATCATCTGTTTATATGGAATAACAGACATTACCATCATTATTACTGTCATTATTAAAGTAATAACAGCCACTTTAATTATTAATTATTCCATTAATTACATATTCCACCCAGAATGTAGTGAAACACTGATCGACAGTACACCTTAATTATCACTACATAAACTGTAAAAAAAACAGAGATCATGAATAATTAGGAATAACCTTCATAAATTAATGATTATAAAGATGATTCTGAAGAAGGTTGGATCAGGTAGAGACTCAGGTGAGAGCTTAATGAAGTGGAGACAGTGTCGTGCATGAGCCCTGACTGAGAAGACGATTTATTATACTTTATTTAATCAAACTACAGTGAAAAATACTGTTATGATCTGAAGATCTGACCAGTCAAAGTCTGCCATTTCTGTTCTATGATGTTCAGCAGAAACCTTTGGACCGGATCAGATGAAGATCTTCTGATCCTCGTTTAAGTAAAGGTGGACTTCACAGAATCTCCGTCTCAGGTTTCTGTCCAGAGTCACATCACAGACAGGTGAGTCCATGAAGAAATCTACTCACTATTTAATCTTTCATTTATCCTCACCTTTCATATGTAACTAAAACTGGGA
The DNA here is from genome assembly GCA_036419115.1 of Scarus forsteni. Taxonomy (NCBI): domain Eukaryota; kingdom Metazoa; phylum Chordata; class Actinopteri; order Labriformes; family Labridae; genus Scarus; species Scarus forsteni. Next base: position 1,391,658 of record JAZDUH010000228.1, on the reverse strand, counting down.
AAGTACATTTCTGTTAACTCTCCATAAAACTTTGGTTACCTTGAACATCATCTGGTCCTCGAAGAGACTCCAAATTCTCACCATTTATGACACCAATATTTTTTATATATGTTTATCTACTTATTATTTTAAGAGAGGGGAATGTTCCTGAACAGTTTAAGATGCATTTCAAAGCAAACTCACAGACTGTACCGTCATTCTTCTGATCCTTTAAAAGAGAAACCATGATCAATAGGGATGCACTGAAATGAAAATTTGTGGCCAAAGCCGAATACAATATAAACGATTGGCTGAATACCGAATATCCAATGTGGATGCTAAGTAGTTCACTATATTTTTTAATACTTCATAAATAGCTCAGAATAAATTTAAAGACATGTTTTTAAAAGAAAGTATTTGTTTATCGGATATTCTAATATTGTTTTTATATTCCAGTAGCATTTGCTTTTAAAAAAAATATTTTCTTTATATTAGGCCTTTAAAAAACAAAGCATGCATTCAAACAAAAAGGTAAAGTGCATTGAAATGAATAAACCCGCAACAAATGAATTATTGTTCTTTTGATACAAGTCTTCTAAGCCACAGTAGATAGGCTAATAATGTAAACAGAAAGCTCAAGTAAATCTCAGTAAGGAAGTGCTTGTAACCTCATACACTTATACACAGATAAACAACATATCCACAACAGATATGTCAATAACAGTACTTCAGCTTCAAAATAAAAAGAAGAAAACTATGATATCTGAAACATCTTGAAGTTATTATATACAGACAAAAACCTTAACAACTGTGTGCCTGTATGTCAAGCCCCGCATAAACTGCTGAAGAAATCTGGTCCATGACTGAACCTATGGTGACCACTGCTGTAGGCAGTCCCAACAAAAACGCATTAAAGTGCCCTGAAAAAAACTTTGTGCACATAAGAAATGAACTCTTGTCTTTTTGGCATAAGTCTACTTAGCCGACTCCTTCAGAAACAGTGGCAGGTTCTTCTTTATGAACAGAAGCATCTCTGCTCTGTCACATGTCAGTCTGTTCCTCCTCTCATCAGGGACATTGGATGCAGCACTAAACAGCCTCTCGATATCTGTGCTTGTGCATGGAGCAGCCAAGTAACTTGGAATGGAAATATTGTAGGTTCAGTTTATTGTTATCAAGCAATAAAGAAGAAATTAAACAGAAAATAAACCAAACCCTTTCCCATACTATCAGCTTATTGTTTTAAATGTTACTGCACATGACCCATTCTCTTAAGCACTGTCATTGTAGCATTACCATATTTTATATTGCATTAATTAAATTATGGCTTTTGTTTCAACAACCGTAAACCATGTACGTTTAGAAAAGTGCTGTAAAACTTATTCAGTGTTATTACCTGTGTGCCACCTGTGCCAAGTCAGGAAAGTGTCCTCGATAGGTCCTCCAATATGTTAGAGGATCATCACTCCTGGGGATGAGGACTTCTGACAAGTAACAGTCCAGCTGTTGAGCAGTTGCACTCCTCTGCCTGAAATCTGGTTCGTTTTCCTGGAGGATCTCTTTGAACATGTCAGAGATTGAGCCCCCCCCGTGCGTCACTTCACTCTCTCCAAGTGGCTTTAATAAGTCCAGTTCAGCTTGTACCATATCCCGTACCCTCCATTTTTTCTTGATCCTTCCCAGATAGCATACAGATGTGGGCCACTTCTGGCAACAGTCTGTCACTTCAGGCGTTCTTTTGACCCGCATGAAGCAGATATGAACCTAGGCCGGCCCATGTGCTACATGCTACATTTGGCCCAAATATCACAGAATACATACGGTCCACCTTTGGCTGAAACATGGCAATTTTTACACCAGGTCATCCGGATGTGAGCCTAAAGTGGCCCATGTACGGTTTGCTGGGCTCTTCTGGTTTATATCTGGCATTGTGATGGCTCGATTGTGGCCCACTTCTTGCAAACAAGAGTGGACCGCGCAAGTGCCGTCATTCCAAACCGAATACGGGCCAGATAAGGTGATGTGCCATGTGAATTGTGGCCTAGATATGGGCCAGAAGAATTTTGCGATATGGGAATAATATCATGGGTCAAGTAAAGTAGCGATGCAAAACAGGGGTTCAGAGTCTGCCCGACTAAAACGTCTGTTGACCACTTCTAACAGTGCACTTGTAGTGCTTTTGACTCCATGGTCGGTTTCAGCTTCTTTCTTGAGAAGACGCGTGAGTGCTGCAAGTAACGGAAAAACATCTGCTGCATATGCATTAGATGAACTTAGCTCCTTTGTTACCTGCTCAAACGGGGCAAGAAGAGCAAGAAGAGAGAGTGTGTTCTCGATTAACACCCACTGGTGTGAGGTGTAGAACTCGTTTTTGTGCCAAAAGGCTCTCTAGCATATCATAAGTACTGTTCCACCTAGTGCTTACATCCTGCTGGAACCGTTTTGGTGGCATTCCGAGCTGTTCTTGAATAGACTGGAGGCGAGAATAAGCAAGAGGGGAATGCTTAAAGTGACCTACAATTTTCCTCCCTGTTACTATGATATCCACGATACTGCGCTGACTTAATCAGAATCAGAATCATCTTTATTGTCATTGCACATGCACAAGTACGTAGCAACGAAATTCACTTCACAGTACAACCCGTCCAAGAACATACAAAGACAATCACAAAACATGGGGGACAGATCCGGGTCGACCGTTTGCTGTCGCCACAAGGTGCCACAATTTTCTCAAATAGGAAAAGAGGACATCAGGGAAAGAGGAGGAGAAATAGGCCAGTCTCCCCACAGATCACAGTGAAAGTCCAGGAAAAAAACACCTCAGCATTTCAGCAACATTAAAAAGAAAAACTAGACAAGCAAATGTGGTGGGTAGGTCGGTAGTAGGGAGGGATGTCAGAGATGATGAGTCTGGGGGGAGGAACAGGCCTTCTGGCGCTTCTCACAGTCCACAAACTTATCAGTCTCCAGGAGAGAGAACGATAGGGGCCGTCAGGGCACACTGAGTAAAACCGCCTCTGAGCCCAGACTCCACACTGTAACACACCCTCGTCGACCGCTATCTGTAAAGTGTGGGCCATGCACCGTATACCTTTCAGGTCACTGTCCTCCATCGCTTTGGCCATGTTTCAAGCACTATCACTCAGTACTGCACACACTTTAGCCCAGTCAATGTGCCAAGTTTCAAACATCCTGGTGAATGTGTCGGAGATGGCTGCTGCCGTATGCAAACCTCTGAACTCCTGTGAGTGAAGTACAATCTTTTGTAACTTGAAATCCACGTTGATCCATTGCGCAGTTAAACTCAGCATGCTGGTGGGGCTCACATCCGAGCTCCATATGTCTGTCGTGAAGCTGAGGACAGCGCCATAATCTTTAACCAAGAGCTCGTGGACGCAAGAGGCAACACTGTTGTAAATCTCCGGTAGGCACACATCCGAGAAATACCGTCTGCTCGGTATCGTGTAGCGGGGCTCAATGTGCTCCAAAAGCCTCTGAAAGCCAAAGTCCTCCACAACACTAAAAAGTTGATCATCCAACGCCATGAACTCCATTATCTTTTTTGTAATCCGGTTTGCTTTGGCACCGTCCTTCGCGAATTTTGTCGTCCTTTCAAAGACATCGGCCACAGACGGAGTGGGAGTGCTGGGCACTTTCCTTTTAGCTGCTGCAGCTGTCTCTCTCTCGTACTCTGCATGGGTGTTTGGCTTATAAATGACAAATTAAAGCAGCAGTGCTAAGTCTTTGCAGATGAGCCCCTCTAGACAACTTTGTTGAACACTCGTTGCAAACTGCACTTCTGTTCTCGCTCTCCAACACTGTAAAATATTTCCACACCACCGACATTTTTCCAAAGGTGAGAGGTCACTGCGTCACTTCACAATGTTTGCGTCATTATGTCACACGTAATGACGTATTTGATTACGTCATTGCGTCACACTGTACTATTCGGCCTTGATATAACCTCACTCCGCCGAAGGCCGAATGTGGCTTTTTTTGCAATATTCGGCCGAATACTTTTGGCCACTGAATATTCAGTACATCCTTAATAATCAGATTTAAAAGAATATTTAAATCACAAACTTTAAATAAGTATAAGGCTGAAGAGCAGCAGTTTAACGTCTAAGAAATACAGATTTGTTGTTCTGACTCTGTAATGTCTTTTTGGTGTTTGAGTTGGGGTGGATTATATGTATGGAAATTAAGTATGTATGTGTAAATGAGAATATATAATGTAAATATTTTACATATATAGAAATTAAAATATCACTGCAGGATGTGGTAATAAAAGAGGAAATATTAAATAACTTCAGATTTCTTCCTACTCTTTTCGAGCATGAGGACTTGCTGCACATGCAGGATGTTGTCAGCAGTTTATATTTATTTATTTCCTTTAGTTTTGGTGTATGCATGTGTTTGTTTGGTTTGTGTTTCAATTCAATTCACTTCTGTCCTCATCCTCCATCTGCAGAGGTCAATTCTCATTTAGATATACAGGAAGCAAATTATGGGATGGATTTTCTCACCTATTTATAAAATGTTCCTGAGCAAATTGTTATAAAAGAAGTTTAAAGGATCATTTGATTACTGTTCTAGAATACTTTTGTCATGTCATTTATACTTGTATTCTGTTTTTTTCTTGTAGTTTTTTCATTATCTCTACAGTCATTGGCAATACACACCACACTCACATTTTCTATTTTAATCTTTTATTTTTTCTCTTCATTTTTTTTTGTAATTCTTGCTGTATGCATTTTGGTATCAGTTTTTCATGACAAGCTTTTTTTGTTTGTTATAATTACATAGCCTTGCAGAGCAGACAGACCTGCCTGATTCTAAAATCCTGCAGGTCCGTCTTGCCAGGCTCCGTTGTCCAAGAAATTCACTCGGCTGAATTCTTAACGGCCCAATCAGGGAAGAGAGGCGGGAGCTGCAGAATGTGGACGTGACGACAACCGGAAGTTGAAAACCGCAAGTTGAGAGCGGACAAGCTGATTAGCCTATTGTCCTCATAGATACTTAGTAAAACTTGGTGAAATCTGCCCTCCTCAGAAGTTTACTTGTAGGGATTGTCTTTGACGAGGTTCATGTCACATATAAGTGTTAAATGAATCATCTGTGTGGTATAATTTACTGTAAGATGATAGTATAAGGCCGTTAGCTGTCAGCTGCTAACTTAGCGGCGAATGGCTAATGGTCATTAACTGTTGTTAGCTGTTAGTGGCTAAGTTAGCCGCTATGTATGCTACTTTTTTTTCAATTCTGCATTCAGTCATTTCAAGTAACAAACAGGCACATTTTGCATCATACTTTCTTCAAAATCCACTGAGCAGCATCAGCAGCCAATATAAACAAAATAATAAAAGAAAATGTATATAAAAGAAAGAAATAATGAAAAATTCAATGAAAACATTGTATAACGCTGTGCTGTGACCTCGTCGAGTTTGGAGTTTCCTCTTAATGCACAGACCTGATCAGGCTGGTGCTCATGTAGGAATTACTGATTATTGTTATTTTTACTCACAAACACTAACGGCCTGATGGCTAACCTTCTTCTGTCCTTCAGGATGGATGACAATCCACCCCCGTATGAACCAAAGCAATCACCTGCAGCCGACACTCCAGGTACGTCTGAGGGAGTTCAGATGATATTTTAAGTTTATTAAGCAAATCCAAGTTCATCCAGAATTACATCCAAGGTTCTTTAAATCTTTCAAATAATAAAGAAAGTCTACGTCAGGACAGTTCTGACCACACAGTTAGGTCAAAGGTCAGCTGAGTGGATTTTGTCAAAGCACGGACCAGGAGCTTGAAGAAAGAGGTCATAAAGGTCAAACTAAAACCACAACTTCAGCAGATCACAGGGAGAGCAGCACGGTGGGGTCAACTGTATTAAAGTAAACCAGTGTGGGGCTGCCAGCATGTGATTGGGATGGGTCAAGGCGCGGGATGTGGAAACTGATTCACATTACAGGGGGGTGGTTTGTCGTGGAGTTTGCACCAGAATGCAGGCAGACGATGTAGATTTGGTGGGTCGGAGAAACTCAATTGACCTCCAGAATTTTATAACCGGAGTAACACTGAAGATGTGCTGTTACATGTGGATCACTCCTTGATTTTTAGTTGCTCATAACAACGGACAGCCGTCAAAACGTTCCAGCATTCATAACACACACAAAAAAAAAAAACAGACAACGAGGAGGCTGCAGCTCATTTATCGAAGCATCAACCTCATGGGCCTGAAGTATTTGACAATAAATCAGAAAAGTCACAAAATATTTGGTGTTGATCGGATGCTTACGAACATTTAACAAATAAACTTGAATTTGAAAGAGAAAAAAAAAGTTTAAAAAATTCAGTACAGCCGACTGAAAATCAAGTCACCATGAGGCAACAGGGGGCGCTGATGTTAACAGGGAACAGTTTTTACACAAGAACATAGTAATTAAGGAAGAAGGCCTCATCACTGTGATATTTAGTGACATGAAGTGTTATTAATTCACATTAACAGTGTTTCAAGGACATCACCATGGGAAAGATTTATACGAAGAAGAGAATTGGACTTAACACAGAACCTTGAGGAGCTCCACAATGGACTTTAGAGTATACAGAAGACTTACTGTTCACGTGTACAAACTGGTGTTGAAAGTGTTATTAATTTTTTTAAGTTTAGATAATACAAACTTAAAGACATCTGCATCATTTTTAAAATACAAGCCCCTATTGTTACAATGGGTATCCATAATTAATTTCTTAAAAATGATTTAATTGTGAATCATCTGCAGAAAGGCGTTGAAGGAAAATTTTTTAACTTGAAAGGCTCAGGTAAGCACTTAAAATTAAGATACTGATACAAAAAAAAAACATCATGTCCTCAGGGTAGATAAAAATATGCAGGGGGTCCAGCACATCAAAAAGACTGAGAACCACTGATATATGGTGTCAAAAGCTGCACTGAGAAAAGCAAGACAAGTACAGGGAGAAGTAGTACATTAACCCATTGAGTAGCATTCTAACTGTTGACTTTTTGCCACCATGCCAGTGTAAAACTCTGAAAGTCCATCTTTGTTTTCCCTTATTCACCATTCTGCAATTTGTTTGAAAAACCAACATGTATCCACTTGGTGGCGCTACAACCAGGCGATATATATGAATATAACTATTTGAAAAATAGAAAAATCAGAAGTGATTCAGCATAAGAACATATATCAGAATGAGAAAAAAAACATATTTCCAGATCCTCCAACAGCTAAATTTAGTTGAAAGAAATAAATTAAAAGATAAAAAATGAATCAATGACTACTCAGAAAAAAATGGTAAACCACTTCCTATCTACCTTTCATGTTTATACAAAAAAAAAATCAAAGAAATTGTTGCAGAAATAAAATAAATTCAAACACATCCAAGATAACCCTTAACGGGCAAGTCAACCTGCTGGTTGACCTACATGTCTAAGGAGCAGTGGCAACTAGCCATCTTTTAGTGGTATTTAAACTTTAATTCCATTTCAATAATAATAAAATTATTTGTTTATATTTGTTTTTATTAATTTCTTTGTTTACATCTATCTTTTTATGCATCATCTTACCTACTTTTTCTAACTGAGATCGGAATTCTAGTCTTCCTGAGGAGTTTTCTGAGGGAATAAATAAAATATTACATAATCTAATATGTGTTCCCAGATTGGGTTATTTGAAAAATAAATCTTGAAATGTTGCTAGATGAAGATGCAGAAACACACTAACAATGTATTTGATGCAAATGCATTTCTCACTCCCAATTTCCACCGCACGCGAAAGCACTGCGCCGCGATCTTGCTCCGAATCTCAAAACCCACGGGAAGCGGCGCCGCAGAGCTCAATCCGGAGGGGGAGGGCTGATCCCCAGAGAGCCACGGCTCTCATGAGAATAGCGATGTCACACGCTCATAAAACATATTATAGACTGAGAAAAGCAATAAACAACACCTCATTTAGCTTCTCTAAGGTCTCTCTGCTGGTCCCAACCACACAGCTTCGTGAATTATTTAACTTCTGTCCGCCTATATCCGTGTAGAAAGACTATGGTGTCATGCATGCAGTGTTGTACATTTCAGTACCTCTCCAATTCACTTTTCTTCGTCCATGGTGTCGTGTTGTCTCTGGGACCCTCTGACCGACTGCTGACCTGAAGCTCGTGCTTCCGGTTTCGAGGTAATGACAATTAATTGAGGAACATTACGTGCAAAAGTCCGTACATTGTGTTTTATTTTGAAACTTCCTGTTACTCCACACGATGACTTCCTGCCAGGTGCTTTCTTAATGACTCTGAATTTATGAGGTTTGGAAGCGGCCGCACAGAAAATAGACCTGAAGCGTATCTCTCGCGCCTAGGCCCGCGCTGGCGCTTCTGGATTGTGGCGCTTTTGCGTGCAGTGGAAATTGCCTGATAGACTACAATGGGAGCGAAGTGCTCCGCAGGACGCTGCGCGGCACGGCGCTTTCGCGTCTGGTGGAAATTGGGGGTTAGTTTGGAAGTTAAAGGTTTAAGTAACTTATGGAGGGTGATGGTGGAATCATGACTGTCATGATTATTTCAACAAGTTGGGTGGGTCAAAAGTCAAACTGGACACACTGGTGTCATTAACACACATTAACAATGTCTGATGGATTAAGCCCCGCCCCTCTCTCCCTCAGTGGTTGTGCAGGAGCCTGAAGAGGACAAAAACACTGATGAGAGCCATGGGGACGGAAACATCGATGAGAGCGGTCAAGGCAGAAACACCAATGAGAGACGGCGGTGCAGACCCTGTGACTGCTGTGTGGGCAGTAACACCTATGACACCTATCTGGGCATTACCGCCTGTGACATCTGTCTGGATAGTGACACCTGCGAGTGCTGTCTCTGCAGTGACACCGATGACTGCTGTCTGTGCACTAACATCTGCGAGTGCTGTCTGGGCAGTGACACCGATGACTGCTGTCTGGTAGCCTTTTGTGGCCTGTTTTGTGGCTGCCTGGGGGAAATACTGGAGACCATATGCTGTGTGGAATGACCACAACCTCTTGACCCTTGTTAGCGAGAGACTGATCAAACTGTGAAACGACCATTCTGACTGTGACCAACCTGTGGCCTGAGGACTTGGACCTTGTCTTTCCATCACCCCTCTGCTAGATCTTCTCTGGTGTGCTCACTCTTCACTCTTTGGTCGTTTATATTTGTTGTAGTTCTCCATGTGTGTTTTGTGTTTTTCTTTTGTTTTGTAAGAATATCTATTTATTTTTGAACTTGAATGTAAAACATATATACAGATGTGTGCAATATTGTTGGTACCTCTCTGTTAAAGGAAGAAAAAACCCACATGGTAACTGAAATAACCTGTGACTGACAAAAGTAAGAATTAAAAAAAATACTGAAAATTAACCAATGAAAATTAGACATGATGATGGTTTCCGTAAAAAAAAAAAAAAAAGGTTTAAACTAAGGTGTGCCGTGTATTTATCATCTCAGGTGTCTTCACTCTTGTAATCAGTCAGTCTGCCTATTTAAAGGCTGAAAAGTGGTCACTGTGCTGTTTGGTATCATGGTGTGTACCACACTGAACATGGACCACAGAAAGCTAAGGAGAGAGCTGTCTCAGGAGATTAGAAATAAAATGATAGACAAGCATGTTAAAGGTAAAGGCTATAAGACCATCTCCAAGCAGCTTGATGTTCCTGTGACTACAGCTGCACAGATTATTCAGAAGTTTAAGGTCCACAGGACTGTAGCCAACCTCCCTGGACGTGGCTGCAGGAGGAAAACTGATGACAAACTGAAGAGACGGAGAATACGAATGGAAACCAAAGAGCCCAGAACAACTTCAAAGAGATTAGAGGAGAACTCCAAGGTCAAGGTACATCAGAGTCAGATCACACCATCTGTCACTGTTTGAGCCAAAGTGGACTGAATGGAGGACATCACTGTTGGAAGCAAATCATAAAAAAGAGAGACTGGAATTGTCCAAAATGCATATTGACAAGCCACAAAGCTTCTGGGAGAATGTCCTTTGGACAGATGAGACAAAACTGGAGCTTTTTGGTAAGTCACATCAGCTCTATGTTCACAGACACAAAAATGAAGCATACAAAGAAAAGAGCACTGTACCTACTGTGAAACATGGAGGAGGCTCAGTTATGTTCTGGGGCTGCTTTGCTGCATCTGACACAGGGTGTCTTGAATCTGTGCTGGTACAATGAAATCTCAAAACTATCAAGACATTGTGGAGTGAAATGTGCTGCCCAGTGTCAGAAAGCTTGGTCTCAGTCACAGCCTGGAGAAGACAGCCTTCAAACCTGAGACAGCTGTAGCAGTTTGCTCACAAGAAATGGGCCAAAATACCTGTGCAGGGGACATTTAGTCTGAGTGGGCCTTGTTCTGGGTCTCTATTGATGAGGCGGCTGATCGGAGACGTGGCAGTAAGGTGGTTTGTGCCTGTCATGGCGGCAATACCAGAACCCGCTGGTGGACATCAGAGGTGAGGGATGCTGTCAAGCTGAAGAAGGAGTCCCATCGGGCCTTTCTGGCCAGTGGGACTCCGGAGGCAGCTGACAGGTACCGACTGGCCAAGCGGACTTGGACTGTGGCGATAATGTTTAGAGCACTGGGAGCTGCTCCTGTAGGTCAGTCCTAACTGGAGGCCCGTGGTACAGGCCGGGACCCCTCAGAGGACCATGAACATCCCCAGAGCAGACTTTAGACTCCCCAATGTGGACCCTGCCTGGTCAGATCAGGTCTTTGACAGAGTCTGCTGAGCCAGACTCAAGTTTGCTGTCAGAGCAAGAACCGTTTCAGAGCTAAAAGATCAGCTTCTGTCTGGACTGTGGTTCCTAAAAAGTCAGCTCAGGTGAGTCCAGGCCAAAGTTCCTCTAAAAGTCGATCAGTTTTCTTTGGTTGTCCTGTGATGAACATTTCCTGAGGATGAGAGGGAGTTTCTGAAATCTATCTGTCTCATGTCCAAGAGTCTGAGGGTGAATTCAGCTGTGACAGAGTTCATTTAAAGACAATCACATTTATGAATCTATTAAATTAAAATCTGATTACACTGAGCTTTAACAATACTCGATGACTGAAAATTTTGGCATTGTCATGTAGTTTCTTGCAATTTCATTGCCTATTTTAACCTTTTTTTACCCACTTTTTACAACTTTATGCCTATCGTGCTCCCATTCATCTTTTTTTTTTGGCCACTGTCAGACCATGTTCAGAATTTTTACATGGTTGTTGAAATTTAATCCCAATTTTGTTGCTATAATCAATTTTTCTTAGTCATTTTAGATTTTTTTTGCAATTTCATACCTATTTTGCACCTATTAACTTTTTTCCGCTTTCGTATCATTTTTTTTACCCAGTTTTTAAAATTTCATACCTATTTTGCTTCTGTTCTTCACTTCTCCACTTTTTTCTCAAATCTTTTATCCTTAGATTAATTTAATGTCATATTGGTTTGACTATAAAAAGATCTACTGCTTATGTTTGTTTAAGAATACAGAAGATAAGGAACATCAAAACAATCGCAGAGTAAATCGCAATTACAATATTGGGGAAAAATATCGCAATTAGATTATTATCTCAAATCGTTCAGCCCTAGGTGAAACACTGATTAACAGTATACCTTATCACTACATAAACTAAAAAATAGCAGAGATCATGAATAATTAGGAACAACCTTAATAAATAAATAAATGAATATAAAGATGAAGGTTGGATCAGGTAGACTCAGGTGAGAGCTTTAATGAAGTGGAGACAGTGTCGTGCATGAGCATGACTGATAAGATGATTTATTATACTTTATTTGATCAAAATACAGGGAAATATACTGTTATGGTCTGAAGATCTGACCAATCAAAGTCTCCCATCTCAGTTTTATGATGTTCAGCAGAAACCTTTGGACCATGCAGAGACTGTCGGGGTTAATGTCCGGATCAGAAGAAGATCTTGTGATCCTCGTTTAAGGTGGACTTCACAGAATCTCCGTCTCAGGTTTCTGTCCAGAGTCACATCACAGACAGGTGAGTCCATGAATAAATCTACTCACTATTTAACCTTTAATTTATCCTCACCTTTCATATGTGACTTAAACTGGGCAAGGACATTTCTGTTAACTCTCCATAAAACTTTAGTTACCTGGTCTGAGCCTCTGTTCATTGAAGAGACTCCAAAGTCTTACCATTTATGACATTAATATTTTTCATATATGCATATTTATTTACAATTATTTTAAGAGAGGGGAATATTCCTGAAGAGTTTAAGATGCATTTCAAAGCTAACTCACAGACTGTACCGTCATTCTTTCAATCCTTTAAAAGCGAAACCATGATCAGATTTATAAGAATATTTAAATCACAAACTTTAAATAACTATAAGGCTGAAGAGCAGCAGTTTAACATCTAAAAAATACAGATATGTTGTCTTGACTCTGTAATGTCTTTTTGGTGTTTGAGTCACGGTAGGTTATATGTATGGAAATTAAATATGTATGAGTAAATGTGTATATATATTGTAAATATTTTACATATGTAGAAAGCAAAAACATCACAGCAGGATGTGGTAATAAAAAGGTAAGATTAAATAACTTCATATTTCTTCTTACTCTTTTTTGAGCATGAGGACTTGTTGCACATGCAGGATGTTGACAGCAGTTTATATTTATTTTTTTTAGTTTTGGTGTATGCATGTGTTTGTTTGGTTTGTGTTTCAGTTTAATTCAATTCAATTCAATCCTCATCCTCCAAAGACTCTTACTTGCAGAAGTCAATTCTCATTCAGATATACAGGAAGCAAATTATGGGATGGATTTTCTCACCTGCTAAAGAAATGTTCTTCAGCAAATTGTTATAAAAGAATTTTAAAGGAACTTTCAGATTCTATTTTAATCTTTTATGTTCTTTATAATTTGTGTTGTATGCATTTTGTTACCAGTTTTTCATGACTAGTTCTTTTTTGTTTGTTATATGTACATATAATAATGTGTAAACTTAATATACTTTAAGTGGAGGCAGCCTCCGTCTGAACTACATATTACTGTTATCATGGTGTGTTGTGTACTTCATAAATATGCAAAAAAAATAAATAAATAAAGCTGCAAGCAGACTGGTCCTCGCTCAGTCGCAGGTCCCTCATGCCCATTTGACCTCCTTTTGCCAGTTTCATCCCTTTTCGACCTTTTAATATGCTCAAAATTAGACAATTGTGTGTTTCTGCAGCTCTGTCAGGAGCCTCAGTCTTTACATTGGGTGTTTTATTACACATTCCATTGTTCCTCCTTCGGTCACATAAACAGCTGTGGACATCAACGGCAGAGAAGAGTGACGTCATTCCCTCCCAAATTCAGTCTGAGATTGAGTGGCAACTTGTAAAACACTGCCTCACAGATGCCACAATTTTGACCCAATCTATCTAAAAATAAGATGTTTTAAGAAAATTTTGTCAGGAATTCAGTCGTGTAGATTTTAGAGCTGTACTTCCTTTAGTTTTTTCTGTTGAGGCCTAACAGACATGTGTCTTGCTACTCTGTTTCCCCATTCATTTGCATGGGAGGAGCAGCAAGGGCTGTTTTAGGGGCCGTTTACATGGAGCCGAAAACGCTCAAATCCGATACGTTTTCACTGCGTTTTGGCCTTGTGTTTAGATGTAGCGCGTTGCGTTTTTACTGGAAACAGAGATGTTTGAAAACGTACTCCAGAGTGGAGAGGTCTGAATCCGTTCGCCGAGCAGCTCCATGTAAACCCGTATCAGAGCGTTTTAGGGTGAAACGCTTACGTCACTGCATGCACAGTGCTCTTTCACATGAAGGCTGTGCGCGCATACCAGGAACAACAACAGCTTCGGCCTTCTGCCGTGTAACGTGTGAGCCTCTTACCATGCTCGGTTTATGATCCAGACAAAACTATCCAGACAGATTTGTTGTCCAAACTGATTTGTTGTCCAGAAAAGAAACTCCTGCGTCTCTGTGTGTCTATTTGCCATTATTGTTTGTGAAATGTTATTCTCTTTCGTTCATGTGTTGTAGGAGCGCAGCCTCTCTGCAGACCTACATCGCCATCTACTGAACCGGCATGCACACTACAGCGGATTTACAGGGGATTAACTTGTCTCCAGCGTTGTCATCTGAACACAGAAGAATTCGAAAATGCATGGGAAGAATCTAGTCTGGAGTTTCCATGTAAACGGCCGCTTAGGGTTCACCAACTTTGAGGGCTTGTCAGTTTGAGAAACAGCAACTTCCTACATAACTTTTTCTCCTTTCTCATCCGTCCGCATTTTAAGCTTATACCATTTACGGTCTAGGAGGAGATAATTTTCCGCTGATGAGACCTACGTTTTGTCATTTGGTGATCTCTTAACGATTTTTCTAGAGGCCTTGAGATCCGTTTTAGTGTTGCCAGGTGGCGCTAGAGAGCTCAATTTTGAATGTTGGGGGTTCATTTTTTCATTTTATCAACTTTTTGGCCGAGTCTAAGGGACGGGCCAAGTTTGGTGAGTTTTTGAGGGTGTTTAGGGTTTATTTGCCCCTCCTGGTAACTAATACTAAGAAAGAAATGAAGCAAAAACCAATAGGGCCCTTGCCAGCACCAGCTCAATGTAGAAGAAACTACAACGTAGAAGAAACTACAACATAGAAGAAACTACAATATTTCTGAAGTATAACGCTGTGCTGTGACTTTGAGTTTCAAGTTTCCTCTGAATGCAGAGACCTGATCAGGCATTTGCTCATGTAGGAATTACTGATTATTGTTGTTTTTACTCACATAAATGTCAAAACACTAACGGCCTGATGGCTAACCTTCTTCTGTCCTTCAGGATGGATGGTGATCCGCCCCCGTATGAACCGAACCAATCACCTGCGGCCTACACTCCAGGTACGTCTGAGGGAGTTCAGATCATATTCTAAGTTTATTAAGGAATTCCAAGTTGATCCAGAATCGCATCCAAAGTTCATTAAATCTTTTTAATTATAAAGAAAGTCTATGTCAGGACAGTTTTGACCACACAGGTAGGTCAAAGGTCAGCTGAGTCGGCTTTGTTTGCCAAAGCACGGACCAGGAGCTTGAAGAAAGAGGTCATGAAGGTCAAAATAAAACCACAACTTCACCAGATCACAGGGAGAGCAGCAATGTGGGGTCGACTGTATTTCCAGCAAAAAATTTAAAATTCAGTACAGCCGATTGAAATCATGTCACCATGAGGCAGCATAAAGCTGCCTGACTAAAGGCCCAGCAGGGGGCGCTGACGTTAACTGCAAACAGTTTTTACACAGGAACATAGTAATTTATGACAAAGGCCTCATCACTGTGATATTTAGTGACAAAGTGTTATTAATTCACATTAACAGTGTTTCATGGACATCACTGTGGGAAAGATATATACCAAGAAGAGAATTGGACTTAACACAGAACCTTGAGGAGCTCCACAATGAACTTTAGAGTACACAGAAGACTTATTGTTCACGTGTACAAACTGGTTTCAAAAGTGTAATTAATTTTTTTAAGTTTATATAATTCAAACTTAAAAAGATCTGCATCCTCTTTAAAAGACAAGCCCCTATTGTTACAGTGGGTATCCATAATTAATTTCTTTAAAATGATTTAATTGTGAATCATCTGCAGAAAGGCGTTGCCGGAAAATTTGTTAACTTTAAAGGCTCAGGGTAAGCATTTAAAATTAGGCTACTGATACAAAAAAAAGATCATGTCCTCAGGGTAGATCAAAATATGCAGGGGGTCCAGGACCCCAAAAAGACTGAGAACCATGATATATGGTGTCAAAAGCTGCACTGAGAAAAAGCAAGACAAGTACAGGGAGAAGTTGTACATTAACCCTTTGGCTAGCATTGTAACTGTTGACTTTTTGCCACCATGCCAGTGTAAAAATCTGAAAGTCCATCTTTGTTTTTCCTCATTCACCTTTCTGCAATGTGTTTAAAAAAACAACATGTATCCACTGGGTGGTGCTACAACCAGGCGCTATATAAATATATATATATATATATAATATATATATATATATTATAATATAAAATAGAAAAAATCAGAAGTGATTCAGCATAAGGACATATATCAGAATGAGAAAAAAAAACATTTTCACATATTTCCGGATCCTCCAACAGCTAAATTTAGTTGAAGGAAATACATTTAGAGATAAAAAGTGAATCTATGACTACTCAGAAAAAAATGGTGAACCATTACCTATCTAACGTTCGTGTTTATACAAAAAAATCAAAGAAATTGTTGTAAAATAAATTTAATCACACCCAAGTTAACCCTTAATGGGCAAGTCAACTAGATGGTTGACCTACATATCTAAGGAGCAGTGGCCAGTAGCCATTTTTTAGTTGTCTTTTAAATTTAATTCCATTCTAATAATAATAGAAAAATATTTGTTTATATGGGCATCACGGTGGCGCAGCTGGTAGAGCACGTGCCTCACAGCAAGAAGGTACCCGGTTCGATTCCAGGGTTGGTCAGGGGCCTTTCTGTGTGAAGTTTGCATGTTCTTCCTGTGCATGTGTGGGTTCTTTCCGGGCACTCCGGCTTCCTCCCACAGACCAAAAACATGCTCATTAGGTTGATTGGTGACTCTAAATTGCCCTTAGGTATGAGTGTGAGAGTGAATGGTTGTCTGTCTCTCTATGTTACTCTGCGGTCGACTGGCGACCGGTTCAGGGTGTACCCTGCCTCTCGCCCGATGACAGCTGGGATAGGCTCCAGCACCCCACAACCCCAAAAGGGATAGCCGGGTATAATGAATGAATTTGTTTATATTTGTTTTTAATTATATTTTTGTTCATATCTATTTTTTTATGTATCATCTTACCTACTTTTTCTAACTGAGATCGGAATTCTAGTTTTCCTGAGGAGTTTTCTGAGGGAATTAATAAAATATTACATAATCTAATATTTTCTCCCAGATTGGGTAATTTGAAAAATAAATCCTGAAATGTTGCTAAATGAAGATGCAGGAACACACCAAAATTGTATTTGATGCAAATGCATTTCTTAGTTTGGAAGTCAAAGGTTTAAGTAACTGATGGAGGGTGATGGTGGAATCATGACTGTAATGATTATTTCAACAAGTTGGGTGGGTCAAAAGTCAAACTGAACATACTGGTGTCTTTAACACGCATTAACAATGTCTGATGGATTAAGCCCCGCCCCTCTCTCCCTCAGTGGTTGTGCAGGAGCCTGAAGAGGACAAAAACACTGATGAGAGCCATCAGGACAGAAACACTGATGAGAGCCGTCAGGGCAGAAACACCAATGAGAGACGTCGGTGCAGACCTTGTGACTGCTGTGTGGGCAGTAACACCTATGACACCTATCTGGGCATTACCGCCTGTGACATCTGTCTGGATAGTGACACCTGCGAGTGCTGTCTGTGCAGTGACACTGACGACTGCTGTCTGTGCACTAACATCTGCAAGTGTTGTCTGGACAGTGACACCGATGACTGCTGTCTGTGCACTAACATCTGCGAGTGCTGTGTGGGCAGTGACACCGATGACTGCTGCCTGGTAGCCTTTTGTGGCCTGTTTTGTGGCTGCCTGGGGGAATTACTGTAGGCCATATGCTGTGTGGAATGACCACAGCCCTTTGACCCCTGTTAGCGAGAGACTGATCAAACGACGGTCAAAACGACCATTCTGACTGTGACCAACCTTTGGCCTGAGGACGTGGACCTTGTCTTTCCATCACCCCTCTGCTAGATCTTCTCTGGTGTGCTCACTCTTTGCTCTTGAGTCTGTTTCTCTTAAGTTTGTTGTAGTTCTCCATGTGTGTTTTGTGTTTTTCTTTTGTTTTGTAAGGATATCTATTTTTGAACTTGAATGTAAAACATATATACAGATGTGTGCAATATTGTTAGTACCCTTCTGTTAAAGAAAGAAAAAACCCACATGGTAACTGAAATAACCTGTGACTGACAAAAGTAAGAATAAAGAAATACTGAAAATTAACAAATGAAAATCAGACATAATGATGGTTTCCCTAGAAAAAATTAAAAACTAGAAAAGCACTCTAAGAGCGCAGACCTCCGCCAGCGTCACAGTATTCAGCCATATTGTCATTTTGACCATAAATATTAGTCCTACCTTTATTTCATCTAAATATTTAGATTCCTTGACCATGAAAATACACCATTAGCAACTGCTAATGGTGTTGCTAATTACCCTGGCCAAGGAGGTTATGTTTTCGGTAGAGTTTGTCTGTCTGTCTGTCCGTCCGTCCGTCCATCTGTGAACAAAATAACCCAACAAGTAAAGGATGGATTTCGATGAAATTTCCTGGAAATGATCAGCATGGGAATAGAAAGAACTGATACGATTTTGGTGTTGATCCCAATCAGCGTCTGGCTACTATGGCAAAAAATGTGATTTCTGTGAATAACAACTGAACTAAAATAAATATTATGAATCCAGTTGCTAATGGTATGTTTTCATGGTCAAGGAATCTAAATATTTAGATGAAATAAAGGTGGGACTAATATTTATGGTCAAAATGACAATATGGCTGAGGACTGTGGCGCTGGCGGAGGTCTGTGCTCTCCGAATGCTTTTCTAGTGATAACTATTTCAGTTCAGTAGTTACTCACAGAAATCACATTTTTCGCCATGGCAGCCAGACGCTGATCTGGATCAACACCAAATCGAATCAGTTCTTCCTTTTCCCATGCTGATCATTTCCTGAAATTTCCATCCAAATCCATCCATAACGTTTTGGGGTATTTTGTTCACAGACGGACAGACAGACAGACAGACAAAAAACTCTCCCAAAAACATAACCTCCTCCGTCAGTCTGCCTATTTAAAGGCTGAAAAGTGGTCACTGTGCTGTTTGGTATCTTGGTGTGTACCACACTGAACACGGACCACAGAAAACTAAGGAGAGAGCTGTCTCAGGAGCTTAAAAAGAAAACGATAGATGCACATGTTAAAGGTAAAGGCTGTAAGACCATCTCCAAGCAGCTTGATGTTCCTGTGACTACAGCTGCACAGATTACTCAGAAGTTTAAGGTCCACAGGACGGGGTGTCGGTGGCCCAGTTGGATAGAGCGCTTGGTCAGTGTTCGAGAGGTTGCAAGTTAAAACCCAGCTCCAGGCGACACATGGCGATGTGTCCTTGAGCAAGACACTTAAAGCCATGGTCGACGAATCGGAAGCTTGGTACACCTTAATAATATCGTTTATAAAGCTGTTTTGGTCCTATGGTCCGATCTATGCAATATAAAAACCAAAAAGAATGAAAAAAATCCATTCAGTATATCTGCTGTAAAGCGGCATAATAGTTGACCAATCTGAACCGCTGGGAACAGCGGTTCAGATTGGTCTGTGAGTCCATCCAATCCCCTGTCTCCCTGCTCTGCATCGTCCTGCCTCCTCCACACTACCTCCCACATATACCGGTAAGCAGCTAGCTGCACAGCTACTGAAGCGTCATGGAGCCGGAGAAAACCAGCATCGAGACTGGGAGGCTGTTTCTGTTACCCTCCACATCGAAGGGAAGGAAACGTAAAAGTTTCGAGGGAAAAGCTGAAGTAAGGAAGAAATATGAGCAATACAGGTCCCAACTGAGACTCAACATTAGAGAACCGTACGACCGGTGGAAAAGCTGCAGAATGATTTGGGACTGAAAACTGGCACTGAGACAGCCGAATTTCTGTTGAACAGGTAATAGCTTTGTTTACTACAGTGGGAGATGTCTGCTGAATAACCCTGGTTAGTCTGTGCCTGTACTCGCTAATGACTGAACGTTGTTGGTTGGAACAGGTAGGCTCTGTCCATAGATTTTAGCATAAGTTAGTCACTCATTGTTAGCATTGTAAACTAAGTTGGTGAAGACATGCCAAGAAACATAAATCCTCGCCCACATTCGGCTCTACTTTGATCGGCTAACAGTGGCGATGCCAGACCCGCTTCGCTGCCGGTCCAATTGAAATGGCTACCACTGTGTGTTACAAGGGGGATGACTGTCACGTTTGTTACTTTCAGCTATGAGAAATCTCATTTATCTTCAGAACCAATGAATATTTAATGCCGGCCGGCTTCTTGCTCTATCAGAGGGGGCGTGTTGTTAGGAGGTGACATGAGCTGGGGGGCGGGATCTTGGAAAACGAAGGGGAGGGGTGAGTGAAGGGGGGCAGTCTGCGTTTTTCAGATCTGTCTCAACAGCCAAACTGGTTTTCAGATCGTAGACCCTAGCTTTAACTTCAAGTTGCTCCCACTGCTGTGTCAGTGGTGTGTAAATGGGCATGAAAAGGCGTGAATGTGTTAGAAATACTGATGGATAACTAACATAGAAACTCAAAACAATCAGTGAAATGAATGTGAGGACAAATGGTTGTGAATGGGTAAGTGTGGCCTGCAGTGTAGAGCAGCCTTGAGTAGCCAAAGACTAGAAATGCGACATATAAACTGAAGTCTATGAAGAGACGGATAATACAAATGGAAACCAAAGGTTAGAGGAGAACTCCAAGGTCATGGTACAGCAGTGTCAGATCACACCATCAGTCACTGTTTGAGCCAAAGTGGATTGAATAGAGGACATCACAGTTGAAAGCAAATCATAAAAATGTGAGACTGGAATTTGCCAAAATGCATAATGGCAAGCCACAAAGCTTCTGGGAGAATGTCCTTTGAACAGATGAGATAAAACTGGAGCTTTTTGGTAAGGCACATCAGCTCTATGTTCACAGACACAAAAATGAAGCATACAAAGAAAAGAACACTGTACCTACTGTGAAACATGGAGGAGGCTCAGTTATGTTCTGGGGCTGCTTTGCTGCATCTGACACAGGGTGTGTTGAATCTGTGCAGGTACAATGAAATCTGAAGACTATCGAGACATTCTGGAGTGAAATGTGCTGCCCAGTGTCAGAAAGCTTGGTCTCAGTCACATGTCATGGGTCCTCCAACAGGATAATGAGCCAATCACACAGCTAAAAACACCCAAGAATGACTCAGAACAAAACACTGGACTATTCTGAAGTGGCCTTCTATGATCCCTGATCTAAATCCTGTTGAACATTTGAGGAAGGAGCTGAAACATGCAGTCTGGAGAAGACAGCCTTCAAACCTGAGACAGCTGGAGCAGTTTGCTCATGAGGAGTGGGCCAACATACCTGTGGACAGGTGCAGAAGTCTCACTGAGAGCTACAGAAATTGCGTTGTTGCAGTGATTACCTCAAAAAGGTGTGCAATAAAATATTAAGTTAAGGGTACTGTAACAGCCATTTTATTGGTCTATGTCTGTTGGTGTGTATGTACGACCATTCATTATGACCATTGATTAAGTCTCTGTGGGCAAGGACCTCTTCTGGCTACATCTAGAAGAGGTCAATAGTCCCCTACTGACCAACTGATCACCACCTGGGGATGAGTTGGCTCTGATGGTGGGGGAAGATGCCAGTCAGACCTGGCAGACTCAAGTGTGTTGTGCAGGTCTGCAGGAAACCTCTGGCAGAGTCTCCTGTCAGAAAAAGTTTTAAATCCCACCTTCGGGCGAGGTTCAACCACGTGGTGGGGGAGGCAGGGGACATTGAGTCTGAGTAAGCCTTGTTCCAGGCCTCTATTGTGGGGGCAGCTAATCAGAGCTGTGGCCGTAAGGTTGTCAGTGCCTGTCTCTGCGGCAATACCAGAACCCGCTGGTGGACACCAGAGATGAGGGATGCCGTCAAGCTGAGAAATGAGTCCTATTGGGCCTATTTGGCCAGTGGGACTCCGGAGGCAACTGACAGGTACCGGCTGGCCAATCAGAATGCAGCTTTGGTGGTTGAATTAAGAGAGGCCATAGAGATTCTGGACCACCATCCGGCGTCTCAGGAGGGGGAAGTAGTGTGCCGTCAACACTGTTTATGGTGGGTATGGTGCTCTTCTGACCCCAACTCGGGATGTTGTGGGTCAGTGGAAAGAATACTTCCTCAATCCCACCAGCACATCTTCCAGTGTAGAAGCAGATCTGGGGGACTCTGTGGTGGGCTCTTCTATCTCTGGAGCTGAGGTTGTCAAGGTGGTCAAGAAGCTCCTCTGTGGCAGGGCTCCAGGATGGATGAGATCCGCCCAGAGTTCCTCAAGGCCATGGGTGGGCAACTTGCGGCTTGAGAGCCATATGCAGCCCTTTTGCCCTAGCCCAATGCGGCCGACCACAAAAAAAAACAAACAAACAAAAAAACGGAAAAATGAAGAAACTAAACAACAGATGCTAAATATGATCCATCATGAGTAACCAGTACGATATAAATTTGGATAAGTGATAAAATATTTTACTAACCTTAAATCGCTGGTACATGCATTTTTTTTAACAAGTAATTATGAAGTTTTCACTTAGCTCTGATTGTGTCTCTAAAAATATCATATGAGGTATTAAAACATAATTTATAGTATTGGTAAGAATCAGATTTGGAAACAATGGCAATGGTAATATATTTAAGCTTTATAAACTGGTAAACATTCGTTCTTCTATTTCATTAAAACAAGTTGACATTAGCTTTAAATATGTGTCATGCTCATTTTGATCATTTTTTACTTTAAATTGTGTTTGAGTGAGAGTATTTTAAGTTTTGGTATAATCCTTGGTTAAGCTTTATCTTTGTAATTTTTTTGTTTATTTGTATATTTTCTTTGTTGACAGTGCCAACAATATGCAACAGTGCGGCCCTCGGGCACCTCAGAACAATTAATATGGCCCTTTTGGGATTGAAAGTTGCCCACCCCTGCTCAAGGCCCTGGATGTTGTAGGGCTGTCCTGGTTGACACGTCTTTGCAACATCGCATGAACATCGGGGACAGTGCCAATGGATCAGCAGACTGGGCTGGTGGTTCTCTTTTTAAGAAGGGGGTGAGCTCCAACCAGAGGGGGATCACACTCCTCAGTCTCCCCAGTAAGGTCTATTCAGGGGTACTGGAGAGGAGGGTCCGTTGGATTGTTGAACCTCGGATCCAGGAGGAGCAATGTGGTTTTCGTCCTGGTTGTGGAACTGTGGACCAGCTCTATACCCTCACTGGGGTGCTCGAGGGTGCATGGGAGTTTGCCCAACCAGTCCACTTGTGTTTTGTGGACCTGGAGAAGGTACTCAACCGTGTTCCTCATGGGGTCCTGTGAGGGTGCTCCCGGGGTAAGCGGTTGCGGGCCCCTGATACGGGACTTCCGTTCTCTGAATGACCGGTGTCATAGTCTGGTTCGCATTTCCGGCAGTACATCTGAGTCATTTCCAGTGAGGGTTGGACTCCGCCAGGGCTGCCCTTTGTCACCGATTCTGTTAATTATTTTTCTGGGCAGAATTTCTAGGCGCAGCCAGGGTGTTAAGGGGTTCTGGTTTGGTGACCTCAGAATTGGGTCTCTGCTTTTTGCAGATGATGTGGTCTTTTTAGCTTCATTGGACCATGACCTTCAGCTCAGTGTGAAGCAGCTGGGACGAGGATCAGCACCTTCAAATTAAATGGTCCTCGCCTGGAAGAGGGTGGAGTGCTCTCTCCAGGTCGGGCATGAGATTCAGCCCTGAGTGGAGGAGGTCAAGTACCTCGGGGTCTTGTTTACAAGCGGAGGTAGGGTGGATCAGGAGATCGATAGGCGGATCAGTGCGGTATCGGCAGTGATGTGGGCTCTGTGCAGTTGAAGTGAAAAGGGAGCTGAGCAGTAAGGCGAAACTCCCGATTCAGTAGATTTTTTCCTCTATCCTCACAACTGTTCTCGAGCTGTGGGTTGTGACCAAAAAAACAAGATCGAGAGTACAAGCAGCTGAAATGAGTTTCCTTGGCAGAGTGGTCGGGCTCTCCCTTAGAGATAGGGTGAGAAGTTGGATCATCTGTGAGGGGCTCGGAGTAGAACCGTTGCTCCTTTATGTTGAGAGGAGCCAGATGAGGTGGCTAGGGCATCTGGTCAAGATGCCTCCTTGGTGAGGTGCTCTGGGCACTGGCAGGCGGCCCCAAGGAAGACCCAGGACACGCTGGAGAGACTATGTCTCTCGGCTGGCCTGAGAACGCCTTGGGATCCCCTGTGAAGAGCTGGACGAGGTGGCTGGGAAGAGGGAAGTCTGGGCTTCCCTGCTTAGGCTGCTGCCCCCACGACCCGACCACGGATAAGCAGAATAAGATGTACGGTACAGTAGAGTGTGTGATAAAAAGATGATTACTTTGAGACAGGATTCATTTGATATAAAGAGCTGTTAATATGGTATAAAAAAGTTCTTCAGAGACAAAGAAAAATGTATTACAATGAGGTAAAAAAAATATTACTAAGGGATAAAAATGTAATTATTATGACAATTAAAAAAAGAAATTATGAGAAAAAAGTTGTAATATGATATTTTGATCATCTGAAGTCATGATGAGTTCGAAAGTGAAAATAAGAAAAGTCTAAATTTTGAGATAAAACATCAGAAGTGTGAGGAAAAGTTACAAGATAAATATTCTGAATTATGAGACTAAAATATGTTAGGACAAAGTCACAACAATTAAGAAGTCCCAATCCTGAATGTATGAGGAGAAAAGTCTAAATCCAATTAATCTGGCTTCCCAGATAGAAAATTCTTCTGGTCCATATCTGGGCCACAATTCACATGCCACATCGCCTTATCTGGCTTGGAATGATGGCAGTTGGGCAGTCCACTCTTGTTTGGGATAAGTGGGCCACAATTGAGCCATCACAATGCCAGATATAAACCAGAACAGAAAACCAGACATGGGCCACTTTAGGCTCACATCTGGATGACCTGGTGTAAAGTTTGCCATATTTCAGCCAAAGGTGGGCCGTATTTGTTTTGTGATATTTAGGCCAAATATAGCATGTAGCACATGGGCCAGCTTTCGTTAAAGGAGACATATCATGCTGATGCATGATTTAATACTTACATATAATATAATAAATTTAAAAACAAGACCTTACACCCCCTTAATTTTCAAAAAAGGAGATATTGTATTTTTTCTGATATCCTAGAATGAGATTTGATGCCTCTGAAAATAGGTCATTGCGAGATAATTGGGAGATTCAAATCATCATGACGACACGAGCTACATTTCTTTCATTGGAGTAATCTGATAAAACAGCTCCTCCTCTGTGATGTCCGTTAGCCTCACAACCGTCATTGAGGAACACATCCACCAGCAGCAGTATATAGATCCCTAGCTCATACTCACTCACTACCAGCTCTGGCCTGTAGGGGGACTCAATACACGGTCGCTGCTTTGAGCCCGCCGGAAAATACAATAGAAGAAGAAGGACAGGCTGGCTCAACCCCCTCGGCAGCTCTGATAGAACTGACCAATCAGAGCACAAAGGGCTGTGACGTTGTGAGGCTACTGTAGGTAGCCGCGGGTCGCGGTTTTCTTGGGCTTGTTTCTAAAGTGTAGTTGCTTATTTGGGCTTTTTCCTAGCCCCATAATAAGTTGTCAAGCAGATAATTTCAACATCTTATTTAAATATAGGATAGTTTGTCCTGCCTGTTACTTTGCCTGTTCCCTCTGCCCCCAACCTCGCCAGTGCCACCACACACTGTCAGACACACACACAGAGGAGGCACCCACATTCCCACCCACATCCTGCTTCTAATTGGCTCTGATCCTGATGGCAAGGAGTACTTGCCAATTAGAGCAGGCATCAGAATGAGCAGCAAGGCAGTCTTATTTCCTGTTATAGTAAACACACGTTGAAAGGTTTAAACGAAAAAGCGCGACTGCCAACCTGTGCGGTAATTGAGAAATACTTGTCACATACACGGTACAATTTTCCAAAACTGTGCACAATTCACCAATCTGTTCATTTGAATGTACATTGGCAATCTTTCCCACAGTTTTTCTCTCCCCAGAACCTTGGGGGCCTGGGCTGAATAGAAAAGGGCGTTTGTTTTGGGCTTGTTTTTAAATGCCTGGTTGCTTATTTGTTTCACGAGATCTGGCAACACTGCAGACTGTTGCCGGAAGTGGCCCACATCCATATGCTATATGGGTTACCATCCGACAGGCATGATTTAATAATCTAGAATATTTTCCTCACTTTTATTCAAAGTTGTGCAAACTTTTTTAAAAGAGTATTTGATCAGGGTTAAAAAGGACTTGGACTGTGGGGATAATGTTTAGAGCACTGGGAGCTGCTCCTGTAGGTCGGTCCTTACAGGAGGCCTGTGGTTCAGGCCGGGACCCCTCAGACGACCATGAACACCCCCAGCGTAGACTTTAGACTCCCCAATGTGAACCCTGCCTGGTCAGCAGGGCCTGCTGAGCCAGACTCAAGTTTGCTGACAGAGAAAGAACAGTTTCAGAGCTAAAAGATCGGCTTCTGTCTGGACTTTGGTTCTTAAAAAGTCAGCTCAGGTGAGTCCAGGCCAAAGTTCCTCTAAATGTCGATCATTTGTCTTCCGTTGTCCTGTGATGAACATTTCCTGACAGTGAGTTTTTGAATCTGACCCATGTCCAAGAGTCTGGGGGTGAATTCAGCTGTGGCAGAGTTCATTTACAGACAATAACATTCATGATTTTATTAAATGTTTGTTTACAGTTAGCCCAACTCAAACTTGGATATTGTGAACTTTATAGTTACTGTGAGGAGGTCTACAGTTTTCTGTTGTAGTTGTGCAGGTAGTGCTCTAAACTCTGTTAGTGCCCCTTTAAGAAATATGATATCATCTCTTCCTTTCTGTACCACCCCTTCACTCAGCGGATTTCCAAGTTCGCTGTAGCAGATTCCAGCTGTGTCTTCCTGCCCAGATGCATGTGAGTTCAACTTCTTTCAGATAAAGTACTGTTCTTAAGTATATCACACGCAATTTGTTTATGTTGCTGTCGTGGAAGTTATACTTTTAATGGTTTGATCTAATAGAATGGACAGTATATGGTTTTAGACCTTTGTTAAGATATACATATTTCTGAGTTGCACAACGATTTGACCTTATTTAACATTCAAACTCAAGATAGCTGCCAAGTTTGGTGTTTTTAGGGGTTTTGGGTGAGTTTTGAGATTTTTTGGACATTTTTCTCCAGTATAGTTACAGAGTTTTTGTAAGGTTATAAAGGAAGCTCTGCTCATGATGAACTGAATAATCCAAAATGACCCTATTGTCATTTTCCTGTAGATTAATGCAGTTGTTGTTGATGGATGCAACAAGTTTACATGTGTTTCTGTTTAAGCAGTAGTGGCGCCATTTCACCACAAGATGACGCCGTTGACCATGAGAATGCTTCTTTATACCAGAACTGGTTCTGAGTCCATATGCATTGTATTCAACAGATTAAACCACACTCTAAAGGTTAACTTATGCTATCTCTTTTATTTAATTATTTTGGATAAATACTAATGACACAAAGGCATGTGTGAAAGCTTTATTGAGAAAATAACACTTTAAGTTTAATTTCTGTTTCTCTTGAACCACACACATACAAACACACTTATATACCTACCTGCCAATGTTCCCTGCAAGCGTATTCACCTCTGACCTGTAATGTCCATCCTATGTTCATTAAAGTTACCAAGTATATATATATACATTAGAAGAAAGGATAGACCTAAATGAAACTATTAATTAAAATACATAAATCTAAATAAAATAAAAGTATTAAAATAAATAAAATAAAATATTTAATAAAAATAGAAATAAAAATAATGTGCTTATGGTCACTTAACATTAGTGCAAGGGGGAGGAGATCATTCAATATTCATCAGAGCTCATATTGTATGTGGTGTTCAGTTAATAAGCAAACAATCTACCAATAAACATATGAGGAAACTACCACCAGATTGCAACTACAAAATCGAAACCTGTCTGGAATTCAAACTTTAATATCAATTATTGGAAATCAGAAATACTATGTCACAAATAAAATCAAGGAAGTAGCATTAAAAATAATGCACCTGATTTTCACTCAACTAGTTATACACTTTAGCAAAGAGTTGTCTCCTATGTCTCCAAATTTGTAGTGTTTAAAGTAGAACCACTTCCTTACAAGTATTTGTTTAATGTTACAGACAATTATTATATGGACATTTTTCTGTTTCTTGGAGAACTATATAAACTTATCATACTAAATAAAAAAAAACTTGATGTCTGATGGACTGAAGTGCCATGTGCTCAATGTTTTTTCTTCTTTTTAAAAATCGAATTTATTGTTATTATACTTGTTTGTATTTGAACTGTTGAGGTAACAAAGCACCTTTGTTTCCCATCGAGAGTGTTTATTATATTTTGCAAAAATAAAATGAAATTTTACTCTCTTTAATGCACAAACCAGGTCCACAGTTCAACTTACTTTTTTTAATAAGTGAAAATAGGAACTGTCAGAAGACGTATTTTCTTTATTTAGTTATACTATATGGGAAATGTTAAATTTACGTAAGTGTGAGTGGACACAAAAATTACCAAAAATTAAACAGTTCAAAAAGGAAATAGAATATTATATGAGCTCACGTAAAGGAATGGAAGACAAAAGAACAAATAAAACTGAACATTATGGAATCCTTTAAGTTTGGTCATTTGTGATGCTTCTTGTACTCTAGTATGTATGCGTATGTATGTATACATGTAAATATGTAATGTTAAGTTTGTATATCTGGGGTGTTGAAAATCTTTGCATATTGGTGTGTGTTGCACATGTTAAAAGTAAAAAAAAAGTTTGAAAAAGGTGGCAGTTCATGTTATCTCTTGCATGACTGCTGTCAATAAAAACAAATGGCTGTCCCATTACTCTCTATAGCACTTCAAGTCCTTGCAGCCTCATGCACTCAGTCACTTTCCAGGTGCAGGGACTTAAGTCAATGAGGGCTCAGGGCTCAGGGTTTAGGGAGGAGATTGAGATTCAGCCATTGTTTTGTCTGTAGAGGCCTACCTGACACAGGATGTCTGATTCTGAGTTTTCCTTTCCTCTTCATTTGAATGGGAGGAGCAGCAAGGCTTTTTTGGGTTTACCAACTTTGAGGGCTCCGTTTGGGAAACAACAAAATCCATAAGAACTTATATTCACCAATACCTCCTCAGTCATCTGTCTGCATATGAAATTGATACCATTTACGGACTAAGAGGAGATCATTTTTCTGGAAGATGTCTTTTTAGAACAGTTTTATATTGAAAAGCAAATTGGCAGCTTCCTGTTTGAGATAGGTCAGGTGTATCAGCACCTGATGTGTGGGTGTCCATGAGATCTACGTTTTGCCATGTGGTGATCTCTAAGATCCATTTTAGTGTTCCCAGGTGGTGCTAGAGAGCTCATTTAGGAATGTCAGGGGTGCGTTTTTCCATTTTATAAAGTTTTTGGCCGAGTCTGAGGTATGTGCCAAGTTTGGTGAGTTTCTGAGGGTGTTTAGGGGGTCAAATTAAGGTTCATTTGCCCCTCCTGGTATCTAATAATAAGAAAGAAATGAAGCAATCGGGTCCTTGCCAGCACCAGCTCAATGTAGAAGAAACTACAATATTTCTGAAGTATATCGATGTGATCACAAGCTTGGAGTTTCCTCTGAATGCACAGACCTGATCAGGCAGTTGCTCATGTAGGAATTACTGATTATTATGTTTTTTACTCCTATACCTGCCAAACAGCACTAATGACCTGATGGCTAACCTTCTTCTGTCCTTCAGGATGGATGACAATCCACCCCCGTATGAGCCAAACCAATCACCTGCTGCCGACACTCCAGGTACGTCTGAGGGAGTTCAGATAATATTTTAAGTTTATTAAGCAAATCCAAGTTGATCCAGAATCCCATCCAAGGTTCATTAAATCTTTTACATAATAAAGAAAGTCTCTACGTCAGGAGGACGGTTCCTGATCACACAGTTAGGTCAAAGGCCAGCTGAGTGGATTTTGTCAGAGGACGGACCAGGAGCTTGAAGAAACAGGTCATGAAGGTCAAACTAAAACCACAGCTTCACCAGATCACAGGTAGAAAAGCACGGTGGGGTCGACTGTATTTCCAGTAAACCACTTACCCCTTTTCCACCAAGCTGGTTCCAGGACTGGTGCTAGTGCTGATGCTGGGGCCAGGTCACAGTTGGTTCACTGCAAACCGGTTAAGAACCGTTTGCTTTTCCACAAACGGATGCCGGCCAGAGAGCTACGTCATCACGTTGATGTATACGTCTGTATACGTCACAACAGTTTCCCATAACAACTAGCGCTGAATTCAATTGCCACAACAAAGATGGTTCAAGTGTAGCTCGAGCCTTCCTTGGAGAGCAAAAGTTGGCGATCCAGCAAGTTAATGCTGCTCGACGATTATGCAACGAACAGCGATCACGCTTGAGAGGAGGGGTAAGAGTGCTTCCATGTTTTTACTCTGCTTCGGTGCTTCTGTGTTTTTACCCGCCCCCACCCCCTGACATAACGTGGTTCTTTCTGCTGGTCCAGCAAAGAGTTGGTGATTGCCAAGCACCGGTTTTGAGAGCCAGCAACCGGTGCTTAGTCTGTGGAAAACCAAAGAACTGGTCCAAAGCTGGCTCTAGCTCCGAACCAGCCCTGGAACCAGCTTGGTGGAAAAGGGGTAAGTTTGGGGCTGCCAGCATGTGCTTGGGACGGGTCAAGGCGTAGGATGTGGAAAATGACTCACATTACTGGGGGGTGATTTGCCTTGGGTTTTGCACCAGAAGGTGCCAGGCAGAAGATGTAGATTTGGTGGGTCAGAGAAACTTAGCGTTTGACTTATTATTATACTTTTTTTTCATAAAACACAAAAACAAAAAAATGTCATTTTATTTTATTTTAAATAAAATATATATAAAAAACAAAACAAACAACAACTTACCCCATACAATGGGACCATCATTCGATGGTTGGACTGAGGTCCATTATGGCAGGTGGCGCCAACGCCAACCACTAAAGTGCCAAGCTGACTGGGACCCCTATGGAGACCAGTCCAGGGGCTGGAGGGCCAGAGCCTATCCTGCCTCCTCTGGGAGGGGACGGCCTCAGGCTTAGGGCCCTTACCCTTCCAGAGGTCGGAAGGTCCAATAATTCAACCCTAACCCTAACCCTAACCCTAACCCTACCATACCTTAGTTAATACCCTTACCCTTTTATTACATTATTGGCAAGTTATTACATTATTGGCTTTATTACATTTAAAATGGCAAAATTTTAACGTTATAGGTATTATTACATTATTAGTCGTTATTACATTTTTGGTTGTTACATTCTGCAAATGCATTTCCTGGAAGTCAAAGGTTTAAAGGAGACATATCATGCTTGTTTCTCCTTTTCACTATGCTAGACTAGGATGCCTGTAAAGCATTTCTGCCCTCAGTACAAGTCATTTAGTTCCTTCATTGTCCCACAATAGCGTTCTCAAAATCCTCATTTTAGGGCATTATCAAGCTCTCTCTCGGTTCTCAGGATGACCTAAAGTTAACTCGCAACGTTACAGCCCTTTGTGCTCTGATTGGTCAGTTCTATCGGGGGTAGAGCCAGCCTGTCCTTCTTCTTCTACTGTATTTTCCGGCAGGCTCAAAGCAGCGACTGTGTATTGAGTCCCCCTACAGGCCAGAGCTGGTAATGAGTGAGTGTGAGCTAGGGAGCTATATACTGCTGCTTGGTGGATGTGTTCCTTGGTGACGGTTGTGAGGCTAACGGACATCACAGAGGAGGAGCTGTTTTATCAGATTACTCCAATAAAAGAAATGTAGCTCATGTCGTCACAACGATTTGAATCTCGCAATTATCTCGCAATGACCTATTTTCAGAGGCATCAAATCTCGTTCTAGGATATCAGAAAAAATACAATATCTCATTTTTTTTTAAATTAAGGGGGTGTAAGGTCTTGTTTTCAAATGTATTATATTATATGTAAGTATTAAATCATGCATCAGCATGATATGTCTCCTTTGAGTAACTGATGGAGGGTGATGGTGGAATCATGACTGTAATAATAATTTCAACAAGTTGGGTGGGTCAAACTTCAAACTGGACACAGTGGTGTCATTAACACACATTAACAATGTCTGATGGATTAAGCCCCGCCCCTCTCTCTCCCTCAGTGGTTGTGCAGGAGCCTGGAAAGGACAAAAACACCGATGAGAGCCATGGGGACGGAAACATTGATGAGAGCCATGGGGACGGAAACATCGATGATAGCTATGTGGACAAAACCTGTGACTGCTGTCTGGACAGCATCTGTGACACCTATGCATGCCTTAGCATCTGTGACATCTGTCTGCTTAGTGGCTCCTGCGACTGCTGTCTGGACTGTGACTTCTGCGAGTGCTGTGACCTCTGCGACTGCTGTGATGAAGGCTGCCTGGTAGCCTGTTGTGGACTGTTTTGTGGCTGCCTGGGTGAATTACTGTAGGCCATATGCTGTGTGGAATGACCACAGCCCTTTGACCCCTGTTAGCGAGAGACTGATCAAACAACGGTCAAAACGACCATTCTGACTGTGACCAACCTGTGGCCTGAGGACTTGGACCTCGTCTTCCCTTCACTCTTGTTTAATCTTGCTTCTTCTCAGGACAAATTTTCTCAACCATTTTCAGCACAGTCTTTAATAAATTCACCTCAGTGAAAGGTTTGCAGTGCTTGGCAATCAGCCTTGACACCTCATAGCTCGCCCTTGTGGCATTTTCATTTGACTCATGGGTTCTTGTGAAAAAGCGCTGATGTGCCGTTAAAAAAGCTTCCGGTTTTTCAATTTTTCGGCCCCAGTTAGCTTGTCGTATTTAGCATGTTTTGTCTGGTAGTGCCGCTTGACATTGAATTCTTTGAAAACAGCTACAGTCTCATGGCAAATTAGGCAGACAAAGTTGTTTCATATGTTGGCTAAAAAATATTCAAATTTCCACTTAGACTGGAATCGGTGGCACTCGCTGTCAACTTTTCTTTTCTTAGCTGCAGTCGCCATGTTTGAAATAGGATGGGCTGAAATGATGACAAAAGGTCAGGTGTCAAGTGCCACAAGGATGTGGCCACAGCGCTACTGCCATCTTCTGGTGAAATGTAAAAAAGTTTTTTTGTACACAAGTATCTTATACAGCAGTCAAAGGTGCAAGAAGGCCACATGTTATTGATTTTATAACAGAGACTGAGGGCCTCATTTGGCCTTTGGGCTGGACTTTGGACATGCCTGGTTTACATGCTTTGTCTGATGATGTCATCAACAAGATGAAATCATCTTAAAGGAATACTACACCCAAACAACGATTTGGCCTCATTTTCTACTCACACTCATTTAGCACATGTCTATAGCCTAAACAGTACTACTTGGCATTTCGGTGATACGCTTACAGGCGCCCTACCTGCACTACGGAGGCCGCAGCTGACCAAACCAAACGAATGCGCACTCTGCAACAACTAAGAGCGTAGAACAAGAAATCCCACATTCTGCTGTGAGCGACGGAGCCGTGGACAGACACAAGAGGGGTCAGAGGATCTCCCCAGATCTCCGGCTGCATCCTAGATGTTCCAAAAGTACTCCACAGTATTGTTCAGCATGAGGGTGAGTAGAAAATGAGGCCACATCGTTGTTTGGGTGTAATATTCCTTTAATGCACCAGAGGAAAAAAAAACAGCCATGCAACTCGTCAAATGCAAATCATGGTGTTTATCCGCACACATAAATATGAGAGGATTTTATATTGAATAAGTCTGATCTCAAAAACACTGAAATGTGGCTGATGATCATATGTTTACATAGAATAACAGATATAACCATCACTATTATTGAAGCAATAACAATATAGCGAGATGAAACTTGAAAAAACTGGAGCAACAGAAAAGGTCTTCAGAACACTCCATACCTCCTTGACTGTGCCTTCCTGGACCATGACTGTAAATCTCCTAGAGACACGTGGCGCCGTCAAGTCTGTCTTTAACTCCTGCAACAGACATCGGTGTGGATGCAAGCAGGCCTGTCACGATAATCAATAAATCAATTAACCGAACGACAAATAAAAACGTCCTGGGTAAGTTTGCCAGCCTCGATAAACTGACAGGTGCCTGCGTGTTTGTTTTCCTCCTCTATACCAAAGAGGCTGAATGAGGAGATGAGTCACTCTGACCATCTTTCTTAACACTGGGGTGCATTGGCTCTATAGCGGATTTAGCGGAGTTACAGCGGAGTGAGCTTCTGTCGAACATGCGATCTTCAGGGGGGTGGCGGGGCCGTTCGCGCCGCACACGAAGAGAGCTGAAGTGAACAACCTCCCTGGATCCATCGTACTTGATAGAGTGAGTGTGGACTTCAGCCTCTCTTTGGACACTCCAAACCAGAACAGTCCTTCAGGCTGTCCAGTAGCTCCGGACCAGATGAGGCCCGACCCAAACGTCATTTCGTAAGGCGCGGTTCTGTATTCTTTCAGATGGGCTTGAGTATGTCTTGGTTTAATTCTCTAATAACTTCCTCTTGAGTTGACCTTTCGCGAGTAGGTTAATTTGTAAATCAATCCTCTATAAGCACTCCATATACTTAAATGTTCCTTGAGGGTTCATATCTTCTTTTCTGATTGACAGCATCATTGATTCAGTATAACTCTAACATTTATTCCTTCTTTATATGTATATTTTTTGGGCACTTTGTGCCTTCATTGATAGGAGAGAGACAGTGGATAGGCTTGTGAAAGGGGGAGAGAGAGTAGGGGAAGACACTCTGCAAACTGGTCACAGGCGGGATTTGGGCCTGGACCGGCAGAAACATGTACATGGGGTGCTAACCACTACGCCAAACCAACACCCCACATTTATTCCTTCTTAAGTGTTTATTTTATTTTATTTTATTTTGTCTTATGTATCCATTTTAATAAATCACCCTTATATCTAAAGTTCTGTCTGTTGGTATTCTATTTGGAAGATTGACATCACTGCATGAGAGTTCTGTCTTTAGACTTGAGATTGATTAAACTGATGAAGTTTGACTTAATTGATTTATCTAATTTAAATGAAATAATGAATAAATCAGCTAATTAGAGCTGAAACGATTCCTCGAATAATCGCAAATATTCAATTACTAAATATCCTCAAAGCAAATTGTGTGCCTCAAAGCCTCATTTAATATATAATTATATATATATATATACAATATATATCTGGACTACTATACAGTGCACAGTGTTTGACACGGACGGTCATTTCTGTGGCACAACGCGCCTGCTACCTCCGCTGCTGCGCGGCTTGTAAAATCATGAAGGAAGAGAAAAGAGAGGGACAGAAAGGAGAGAGTCCACAGAAGAAATGGCAGAGAGTGTCCCAAGTGTGTGGTCACTACAAGAAGGGACGAAAAGAAAACACAGTGCAGTGTGTCTGATGTCAGACGCAGTTAGCTTAGCACGTAGCTTAGCATGATAGCACGTCGTCAATGCTGCAGCACGTCAACAGTAAACATCCGGTCTGTGCGTCAGAGCGACACAACAGGATGACACTCATGATACATCAACAGAAGCAGCTAATGTGATCAATAACTGAGATATGGGCGAGTAAATAACCTACTTTGATTATGGCTCCGTGTAAAGGCTGGTTCAGAACGTAAATCAATGCAGAGGCTACTTGTCCAGAATCATGTGTATTTTGTTCACATACTTTTCACATCTAATAACTTTACATTTAATTTGATTGCAGAGAGTAGAAGAGGAAACACTGACAGTGAGTAGAGGAAGCAGGTGTAGGGAATGCTTTCATATGTTATAGAAATGTACATTAGCTAGTTAAATGATCTTAGTATCTAAGTATGAGATTATTTGGTCCTAGAAATAAAGTAAGCAAAATAAGATCATCAATATGGTACAGTAGGAAAGTCAATGATTTAGCAAAAAGAGACAAGCATGAACACAAATAAAATAAAAATAACCAAACATAAAAAAATACTAATAAAAGCAAGATATGGCCCAGAGTAAAAATAAAAGTATAGATTTTGATTTTGAGATCCCATTTATGCTCAGAATGTTCAAAATAAGAAAAATAAGTTGTTAATTTAAGTGACCTGGCTTTTCTGCTTTGTGTGTTACTAATGATAATAATGTGTAGTGATCCAATGAAAATAAAAAAAAGAATAGCAGTGAGCGCGATGTAACTGTTCTCCGATTACTCGATTGATCGGCAAAAAATTTGATGGAGTAATCGATTACAAAAAGAATCGATAGCTGCAGCTCTACAGCTAATTAAGTTAATTTTGCCTTTTTTGTATCAGAAGGATGGTGCCCCTTTAGTTAATGAGAGCAAAACTGGGTATGAAATGAATATTCATTTCTTTAATATCCTATAATATCTAGAAAATAATCGCTACAGCAGCCACTTTATATATTAATTATTCCGTTAACCCAGCATGTAGTGAAACACTGATTAACAGTGCACTTTAATTATCACTACATACACATAAAATATCAAAAATCATGAATAATTAGGAAAAACCTTAATAAATAAATGACTATAAAGATAATTCTAATGAAGGTTGGATCAGGTAGAGACTCAGGTGAGAGCTTTAATGAAGTAGAGACAGCGTCGTGCATGAGCCCTGACAGATAAGACGATTTATACGGTGAAATATACTGTTATGGTCTGAGGATCTGACCAATCAAAGTCTCCCATCTCAGTTTTATGATGTTCAGCAGAAACCTTTGGACCGTGCAGAGGCCGTCGGGGTTTATGTCCGGATCAGATGAAGATCTTGTGATCCTCGTTTAAGGTGGACTTCACAGAATCTGCGTCTCAGGTTTCTGTCCAGAGTCACATCACAGACAGGTGAGTCCAAGAATAAATCTACTCACTATTTAACCTTTAATTTATCCTCACCTTTCATATGTAACATTAGTATTTTAAATATGTTTATTTATTTATAATTATTTTAAGAGAGGGGAATATTCCTTAACAGTTTAAGATGCATTGCAAAGCTAACTCACGGGTTCATTCGTACTGTACCCGTCATTCTCCCGATCCTTAAAAAGAGAAACCATGATCAGATTTAAAAGAATATTAAAAACACTAACTTTAAATAACTATAAGGCTGAAGAGCAGCAGTTTAACGTCTAAAAAATATAGATATGTTTTCCTGACTCTGTAATGTCTTTGGTGTTTGAGTCAGGTGGATTATATGTATGGAAATTAAATATGTTTAAATGTGAATATATTCACTAAATATTTTACATATGTAGAAAGCAAAAACATCACAGCAGGATGTGGTAATAAAAAAGGAAAGATTAAATAACTTCAGATTTCTTCTTACTCCTTTTCGAGCATGAGGACTTGCTGCACATGCAGGATGTTGTTAGCGGTTTATTTTAATTTATTTCCTTTAGTTTTGGTGTATGCATGTGTTTGTTTGGTTTGTATTTCAATTCAACTCAATTCAATCCTCATCCTCCAAAAACTCTTACCTGCAGAGGTCAATTCTCATTCAGAGATACAGGTAGCAAATTATGGGGTGGATTTTCTCATCTGCTAAAGAAATGTTCCTGAGCAAGTTGTTCAATTTCTGTTAACATTCAATAAATGTTTACTCTAATAGTAAAACATTTATCTTCTTTTGTCATTCATACCTGTATTCTGTATTTTTATTATTTCATTTTTTTGTTTTTTGTTTGTTGTCAATGTCTCTGCAGTCATTGGCAATACACACCACACTTACATTTTATATTTTAATCTTTTACTTTTCTTTATAATTCTTACTGTATGCATTTGTTATCAGTTTTTCATGACTAGTTTTTTTGTTTGTTATATGATATACTTTAGGTGGAGGCAACAAATAAGCCCTTTGAGCTTTTTGCCTCTCTCTGAACTACATATTACTGTAATCATGGTGTGTCGTGAACTTCATAAATGTGCAAAAAAAAAAAGTCAGTTTCTTCCCTTTAAACTGTTATGCCACTGCCACACTGGACACGAATCGGCGAATTTAAACGCACATAATGCCTGTGACGCGCCGCGCGTAACGCCCGAGGCTGGACGCTGGACCATTCTGATAAGCTGAGGGGCGTGCACGTCACTACACTGGCAGAGTACAGAGCTCGCTTATTTTAAATGGATTGGCAAAAACTGGCTTGCCTATTCAGTCACTGCGCAATCATGGCCGAGATAACCGTGATCGCTGCTCTTTACCTGCTCTGGAGATCCCGGATGCGTCATCGCGCCAAAGGTCGACACTTTGGGTTCACCCGATCCTGCGGAGACACCTGCAGGATGGTGTCACGCTGCCCCGCTCCTGTTTTCATGCTCTTTCCTCCTTTCTTTCAGGTAGGTGTCCCTGAGGCTCTTTCAACTTTTACGACAAAGCTCAGTTGGGAAAACACAGTTGGACTCAGTGATGACCCGTGCAGGCAAATCCAGCTGGAAACGAGTATTTACAGAACTTACCTTCAAAACCTGTCTCCTCAGAGACTTCCACCCAAGCCTGCTCCTTTTTGTTCCGGTCTCTGTAGAGTGCACACGTTGAATCGTATAGCTCCGGATGATGGCAAACGGCGCAGATCAACCTCTCCTCCATCTTTCAGCGGGGTTTGAGGTGGCCGGAGCGTCACACGTCATCAAATCAATGACATCAGGGGGGAATGTTATCGCTGACTGGCTGCCGTGACACAGCGTCACGCAAATTTGTGCTGAAAGTTCAATAATTTCAACTCGAGCGTAGAAGCGTTGGATGCCCCAAACGCGCCGGACGCTCCATACGCGCTGCACCGAACTCATCCAACGTGCTGCCCGGGGCGAATCTGCGTCCAAACACGTCTTTTGCATTGACTTTGTATGTAATCCCAACGCACGTCTTTGCAAATTTGCATCCAGTGTGGCCACACCATTAGACTGATATGTGTTTCTGCAGCTCTGTCAGGAGCCTCAGTCTTTATAATGGCTGTGTATTACACATTGCATTTTCCTTGAAAAGTTGACAGATGACAGAGGAGGCATTGATGAACAATAGTTATGTGGGAATTTGCTGTTTCTTAAATGGTTTCCAAATGATGAGCCCTCAAATTTGGGGAACCCCAAAAAAAGCCCTAAGAGCTTCTCCTATTCAAATGAACGGGGAACGACGGGAAAGCAAGAGGCATCCTGTGTCAGTTAGGCCTCTGCAGAAAAAATAAAACATAGTAAAGCTCTAAAAATTACATGACTGGATTCCTGAAGGAAGAACAATGGACTGTGAAATACACACCTGTTACAAAGACTGAGACTCCTCACAGAGCTGCAGAAACACATATCAGTCTAACTTAGAGCAGTTTAAAGGGATGAAACCCTCAAAATGGAGGTCAACAGGGCCATGAGGGACCTGGGACAGAGCAAGGACCTGTCCAATGCTGCTTGCAGCTTTGATTATTATTGTTATTTTTACTTACATACCTGTCAAACAGCACGAACAGCCTGATGAATGAACTTCTTCTGTCCTTCAGGATGGATGATAATCCGCCCCCGTATGAACCAAAGCAATCACCTCCGGCCTACACTCCAGGTACGTCTGAGGGAGTTCAGATCATATTTTAAGTTTATTAAGCAAATCCAAGTTGATCCAGGGGTTCATTAAATCTTTTAAATAATAAAGAAAGTCTACGTCAGGACAGTTCTGAGTACACAGTTAGGTCAAAGGTCAGCTGAGTGGATTTTGTCAGAGCAAAGTCCACACAGCCAGACTTTGGATCTTGTTTGACCTTCATGACTTTATAACCAGAGTAACACTGAAGATCTGCTCCTCGTTTGTCAGGCTCTCATAATGACAGACAGCCTTCAAAACTTTCCAGCATTCATAACACACACACAAAAAAAAGAAAAAAAAAAGACAACCAGGAGGCTGCAGCTGTTTTTAGCTACACATCGACCTCATGGGCCCTGAAAGATTTGATAAATCAGAAAAGTCACAAAATATTTGGTGTTGATCGGATGCTCACGAACATATAATAAACAAATTTGAATTTGACTGAGAAAAAAAGTTTTAAAAATTCAGTACAGCTGATTGGAAATCAAGTCAGCATGAGGCAGCATAAAGCAGCCTGAGTACAGACCAGTGTTTAATGTAAGAGGCCCAGCAGGGGGCGCTGATGTTAACTGGGAACAGTTTTTACACAAGAACATAGTAATTTAGAAAGAAGGCCTCATCACTG
Source organism: Scarus forsteni (assembly GCA_036419115.1). NCBI lineage: Eukaryota > Metazoa > Chordata > Actinopteri > Labriformes > Labridae > Scarus > Scarus forsteni. The sequence continues at coordinate 1,351,690 of JAZDUH010000228.1, read as the reverse complement.
TGATATTTAATGACATGAAGTGTCTTTAATTGTAATTAACAGTGTTTTATGGACATCACCGTGGGCAAGATTTCAATCAATCAATCAAACTTTATTTGTACAGCACTTTTCATACAGGACTCTGTAATACAAAGAGCTGTACATGAGAAAAAGATAAAATATAATAACAAGTGGAATAAAAAGCAGAAAATGCATAATTGCATAAAATGAAAACATAAGACCCCCACAATCCCCCCTCCCCCAAACCACATTCAATATCCACACTCACTTACTCAAACACACGAAGACATAAAAAGGAAATTCTGACAGAGAGCAGAATAAGAGGACTGAGGAAACACAGGAGCTAAAACTAAAATAATACTTAAAAATACTAAAATACTAGAGGGGAAGATAAATAAATGAGTAAATACATAAATAAATAAAACAATATAACAGTATAGAATAAAAGTTAGATAAATAATATTGTAAAATGAGATTGTGTAACATCAGGTGTGTAATAAAATCAGCTAAAATTGGAGAAACATTTAACAAAAGATAAATAAAATAAAATTCCAAGTAAAAAATAAAAATAAATAAAAAAATAAAATACAGCAAATTAAATAAAAATCTGAACTGAAATGTAGTATTAAAACAAAATAAAAGGGTTAAAATAAGTTACATATAACATAAAATAATATTAAATACAATCAGCTAAAAGCCAGATTAAAGCTATGGTCTATGATTTGGAAGCTTTGTACATATTAATAACATCGTTTATAAGGCTGTTATGGTCCTATGGTCCTATCTACACAGTATAAAGACCAAAAAGAACGAAAAAAATCCATTCAGTATATCCGCTGAAAAGCTGCATACTAGCTGACCAATCAAACCTAAGAACCTGCAGCTATTAATTGGTCCGTGAGTTAGTCCATGAGTCCATCCAATCTTCGTCTCCCTCGCTACGCAGTACGCAGCATCTTGCCCATGGTCCCGCCTCCTCCCCTCTACCTCTGGTGAGCAGCTAGCAGCGTTAGCTACTGAACTATCATGGAGCCGGAAAAGCCTAGCGCCGAACCCGGGAATCCGCCTACCTCTCCCGCGGGGCCCAACGGAGCTCTGCCCGCGGGTTGAGGCCTGTTAGCGGGCTAACGGCTAACGAATAGCCTCAGCCGGCCGTCAGACCTTCAGCATCGGCCGTTTCGCCCCTGGTTGATCAGGTAATGGCTTTGTTTACTACAGTGGGAGATGTCTGCTGAATAAGTCTGGTTAGTTTGTGCCTGTACGGGCTAATAACTTGTAGGGGAGCGGGTTAGCCTGTTAGCCGCTAATCGTTAGCACTGTAAGCTGAGCTGGGGAGGACAGGCTGAGAAAGATTAATCCTCCCCCACACTCGGCTCCGCTCTGGCGGCGCCAGACCCGCATTGCCGCCGGTCCAGTTGAAATGGCTACTGCTGTGTGTTATAAGGGGGATGTCTGTCGTGTTTGATACTTTCAGTTGAGCTGAGCTGTTTTTGATTGAGTTTGCTGCTGATATATTGTGCTAGTCGCTCGTAGCTCTGCCGGAGGGGGCTTATATGAGGCGACTCGAGCTGGGGGCGGGATCTTGGAACACGGAGGGTAGAGGTGAGGGAAGGAGGGGCAGGCTGCGGTTTCAAATCGTAGACACCAGCTTTAAAGAGGTAGGTCTTGAGTCTGCCTTTAAAAATATGAACAGTAGGTGCTGCTCTCAGGTCCTCAGGTAGACTGATCCACAGACGGGGGCCGTAATGACAAAAAGAAGCTTCCCCATATGTTTTAGTTTTAACTCTGGGAACAGTTAAAAGACCCCTACCTGAAGACCTGAGGGCTCAACATGGTTCATATGGTAAAAGCAAGTTGGATAAATATGCAGGAGCAAGACCGTTAAGAGATTTAAAAACTAATAAAAGAACCTTAAAATCTATTCTGAAAGATACAGGCAGCCAATGCAGAGACTTTAAAATCGGTGTAATGTGGGCTCTCCTTCTGGTCTTTGTCAGCATACGAGCAGCTGAGTTTTGAAGGAGCTGAAGCTGTGAAATGTTCTTTGTTGGTAGACCAGAGAGGAGAGCATTACAATAATCAATTCTACAAGTAATAAAAGCATGAATAAGAGTCTCTGCATTGGCCTGAGAGAGAAACTGGTGCACTCTGGAAATATTTTTCAAATGATAAAATGATTTTTTGGTGATGTCTCTGATGTGCAGATCAAAGCTGAGGTCTGAGTCAAATAAAACACAGAGATTTTTAGCCTGCTGACAGGGATTAAAAGACAGAGCTTGGAGTTTGCTCTTCAGTTTCTCTCTGTGGACCTGTACAGATGACTAAAACCTGAGTTTTGTCCTGGTTGAGCTGAAGAAAGTTGTCTGCCATCCAAGACCTGACATCTAAAATACAGTTAAAAAGGGCATCAATGGGCCCTGTGTCATCAGGAGACACAGCGATGTAAAGCTGTGTGTCATCAGCATATCTATGAAAGTTGATGCCGTGTCTCCTGATGACGTCTCCTAAAGGTAACATATAAATATTAAAAAGTGTAGGACCTAAAATTGAACCCTGGGGGACGCCACAGTTTACATTGTAGAGTCCTGACTGGCATTCCCCCATGTTCACATAAAACTTTCTGTCAGTAAGATAAGATTTAAACCAATTAAAAACAGTGCCAGAGATTCCAATCAAACCATTGAGTCTATTTAAAAGAATCTGGTGATCTACTGTATCAAATGCTGCGCTAAGGTCGAGCAGCACAAGCACAGAGAGCATTTTCTGATCCATGTTTGATCTGAGATCATTCACTATTTTTACTAATGCTGTCTCTGTGCTGTGGCTGGCCCTAAAGCCAGACTGATACATTTCACCAATGTTTAACATTTTCATAAAATCATTTAGTTGGTTAAAAACAAGTTTTTCTAAAGTTTTACTTAAAAATGGCAGATTGGAAACTGGCCTGTAGTTATTTAAAATCGATGGGTCCAAATTATTCCTCTTCAGAAGTGGCTTGACCACTGCTGTTTTAAAAGCATTAGGAAAAACGCCCATCTGAAGAGAATAATTAAAAATATGAAGGTCTGATTTAAAAGATGTATACATTTGTTTAAAAAAGGATGTGGGGATGGGATCTAAAAGACATGTTGCAGGTCTTAGTTGGGAGACAACCTTGTCAAGCATTTCAGCATCAACCAGGACAAACTTCTCCAGTGTTTCCTCATTAGGGATTAAAATTTTGGGTGTTTTAAAAGTTTCAGCTTTGGTGTTGGTTAAACTCAATCTAATTAACTTAGTTTTACTGCTGAAGTAGGCTGCAAAATCCTCACATGCTGAGTCTGTGTTCAGGTGTAGAGGGCGATTAAAAACTGGGTTTATTAAACGATCTATAGTTAAGAATAAAAACTTCAGGTTGTTTTGATTCTCACGTATTAACTTGGAAAAATGATTTCTCCTGGCTTTTTTGATGGCATTGTTATAGATTTTTATTTGTTCTTGAAAAATTTGGTAGTTTACGGTTATGTTATTCTTTCTCCATCTCCTCTCTGCAACACGACAGTTTCTTTTTAATCGCATTATTTCATTATTATTCCTCCATGGAGGTATTGGATTGTTTTTAACCTTTTTCAGTTTAAAGGGGGCCACTTTATCAAGGGTTGATTTAAATCTATGACTAAAACTGTCTAAATGTAGTCACAGGAGGAGGTAAAATATCTACAGGAGTGTTTCTTAAAATGTCAATAAAATTTGCAGCCACTTCAGCAGTGAGATAGCGTTTCTGTACAGTCCTCTCAGAAGTTTCCCTTTGGTTCAAATAATCCACATTAAAAAAGACAGAAATGATCGGTAAAACCAACATCTTTCACTTCAGTGACATGTACTGACAGTCCATGTGTTAAAACCAAGTCTAAAACATGTCCTTTTTTATGGGTAGGTTGGGTGACATGTTGGATAAAATTCATAGAATTGATTAGGTTTAAAAATTCACTGGTAAAAGAGTTTGATTGATTGTCTACATGAATGTTAAAATCCTCTAAAATAATAGCTGAGTTGTATTTTGAATGAATTATTGATAGTATTTCGGCAAATTCTGAGATAAAAGAGGTGCAATATTTGGGGGGTCTGTATATGGTGAGACACAGTATAGGTGGACTGTTAAAAACAAAACAATGGTATTCAAATGAGTTAAAATCACCAAATAAAATCTCATTAAAACCAAGTGATGTTAAAAGAATTGTTGCTGTTCCCCCACCTCTTCTATCTAAGATTTATATGAAGAAGAGAACTGGACTTAACACAGAACCTTGAGGAACTCCAAAATGGACTTTAGTGTACACAGAAGACTTACTGTTCACGTGTACAAACTGATATCAGCTAAATAAGGTAACTTTTAAGGGACTTTTAATCTAATGAGATGTTTTCCTAAAGTGTAATTTATTTATTTAAGTTTATATAATTCAAGTTTAAAACAATCTGCATCTTTTTTAAAAATACCAGCCCCCTATTGATACAGTGTGTATACATCACTAATTTCTGAAAAATGATTTAATTGTGAATCATCTGCAGAAAGGAGTTGTAGGAAAATTTGTTAACTTGAAGGGCTCAGGTAAGCACTTAAAATTAGGCTACTGATACAAAAAAACAAAGATGATTATGTCCTCAGGGTAGATAAAAAAAAATGCAGGGTTCCAGCACATCAAGAAGACTGAGAACCACTGATCAATGGTGTCAAAAGCTGCACTGAGAAAAAGCAAGACAAGTACACAGAGAAGTAGTACATTAACCTTTTCACTAGCATTGTAATTGTAGCGGGAGTCTGAAAGCCCATCTTTATCTGTCTTTCCTTATTCACCTCTCTGCAATGTGTTTGAGAAACCAAGATGTATCCACTGTGTGGCGCTGCTGTACATGAATATACTGGTTTGAACACTAGAGAAAATCAGAAGTGATTCATTGCTGTATGGCTCCTTTGGAAATCTGACAGGACGAGCATACATCAGGATGAGAAAAGGTCTTTAAAGATATTTCCAGATTCTCAAACAGTTAATGTTCGTTGAAGGAAACAAATTTGGTGATTAAAAAAAATAGAATCCATGATTTCTCAGAAAAATGGTGAAGCACAACATATGCAAACTTAGTTTTCAACTGAAAAACAAACTTTGCTGCAGAAATAAAATAAATCTTATTATACCGAGGACAGCCCTTAACGGGCAAGTCAACCTGCTGGTTGACCTGCATATCTAAGGAGTAGTCGCTAGTAGCTATATTTTATTTATTTTCTAATGTATTTCCATTTTATTTTATTCTATTAGGGGTGTAATGGTACATGTATCCGTGCCAAACCACTTGAAACGGCTACTCATCTACGATTGGCGTGGTTAGAGAAGGCTTTTTAATATTCATGAGGAAAGTGGTCTGTGATTCGTGCTCTTGCGATCATGTACATATTATGTGGACGTGACGTCTCACGGTGAGCCAATCAGAAGAAGAATATCAAAGAGCTTCCATAACTACAAAAGCTTGTGTCTGAATTGCACATAATGGCTACTGCTAGCGACCAACCGGAGCTTGGAGACCCTCCCCTGTCACTGAAATCTCCTGTTTGGGAACACTTTGGCTTCCTGGTGAAATATTGCAACGGAGAAAGACAGGTGGAATAAAACGACTGCGGTGTGCCGATACTGTTCAACTGAGGTCAGGTATTCTCCGACAGCACGTCAAACATGCTAACTCACCTGAAACGACTCCACTCAAGTGTAAAGATTTCCACAGTAAGAAAAAAAAACTGTAGTGCAAATTCAACTGCCGTCTGCATTCAAGCAGCCTCTCCCTGACAGTTCAGATCAGGTCAAAGTGATAACAGCATCCATCAGCGTTTTTATAGCATCAGATCTAAGACCATATTCAGCTGTGGAAATGCTGGTTTTAAACTCATGCTAAAGGTGATTGAGCCCCGGTATAAAGTACCCAGTCATCCACATTTAAGCCAGGAAAAAGAAAATCATTATTTTTAATTTCATACATTTGTTGTTTATTTATTTTATGTAACTTATTAGTATTACCAAGCAGCACATTGACTTTATTTTGGTTTTCAGTTTGTATGATAACAAATTTCCGCTTTAATAAATGTGCTAAACAAGCAAATGGTTTTGCGGTGTTCCCATACTGTACCGAAAATGTACCGAACCGTGATTTTTGTGTACTGTTACACCCTTATATTCTATTATTATTATTATTATTATTACCTTCACCAAGGAGGGTATTTCTTCTGGGAGAGCTTGTCTGTCTGTTTGTGAACAAAATAACTCAAAAAGTAATGGACAGATTTGAATGAAATTTTCAGGAAATGTTCAGCATGGGAAAAGGAAGAACTGTTTCGATTTTGGTGTTGATTCGGATCAGCGTCTGGCTGCCATGATGAAAAATGTGATTTCTGTGAATAACTACAGAACTAAAATAGATATCATTATGAATCCAGTTGCTAATGGTATGTTTTCATGGTCAAAGAATCTAAATATTTAGATGAAATAAAGGTAAGACTAATATTTATGGTCAAAATGACAATATGGCTGAGGACTGTGGTGCTGGCAGAGGTCTGCGCTCTCAGAGTGCTTTCTACTTATTATCAATTTTATGTTGTTTATATCTGTTTTTGTTTATATTTTTGTTGATATGTATCTTTTTATCTACTTTTTGTAACCATGATTGGAATTCTAATTTCCCTGGGGAGTTTTCTGAGCGGATTAATAAAGTGCTATCTATAAGTTGGGTGGGTCAGAGGTCAAACTGAACATTAACAATGTCTGATGATTAAGCCCCGCCCCCTCTCTCTCCTTCAGTGGTCGAGCAGCAGCCTGATGAGGGCAGTAACACCGATGAGAGCTGTCTGGAAGGCTGCTGCATTGCACTGTGTCTCGGCTGCCTGGAGGGAATGATGCACGCCATATGCTGCGGCCAGTGACCACGACCTCTGACCCCTGTTAGCGAGCGACTGTGATCAAACAAACCATGAAAACGACCATCCCGACTGTGACCTGCTCTGTGGTCTGAGGACTTGGACATGGGCTTCCCATCGCTCCTCTGCTGGATCTTCTCTGGTGTGCTCGCTCTTTACTGTCTTTAATATTTGTTGTTGTTTATTTATGTGTGTTTTGTGTTTCTTTTCTTTAATGGACCGTTTATTTCAAATCTGAAGAAAAAAACATGCATATATATATATATGTATACTTTTATACAGACACAATAAAATAAAATATGTAAGTTAACAAATGCAAAAAGCTCACTGTTAAATTAAAGTTTTTTTTTTAACCTATTAATCCTTTCAAAACCAGATTCTGTTTGTTAACGGTTTTGGGAGAAGGTAAAAAAACATCTTAAATAGTCCCAGCGCTAATTTACGGAAGAGTATTAGGTACGGTTGAACAATTAATTGTAAATTAGATTAAATCGAACATGGCTGTTGCAATTTTCAAATCGCAGAAGGTTCAATATTTTTTGCCCAAAAGGTGTTGAACATTTTGGCATTGTGATGTAGTTTCTTGCAAATTCATGCCTATTTTTTTCCCTCTATTCATACACTTTTTTTTTCCCACTTTTGGACTATTTTTACCCTTTTAAATCCTGTTTTTACAACTTGATGCCTATTTTGCCCAATTCATCTTTTTTTGGCCAATTTATTATCAAATTTAATTCCCAGTTTTGCTGCCATAATCAATTTTCCTAAGCTACTTTAGGGGTTTTTTGCTATCCCCCCCCCTTTTTTTTTTTTTTTTTTGCAATTTCATACCTATTTTGCACATATTTATTAACCTTTATATAATTTTTCCAATTTTTGCAATTTCATGCCTATTTTTTTTTACCTCAATTAATACCTTGTTTTCCCACTTTTGGCCCATTTTTACCTTTTTTAAACCTCGTTTTACAACTTTATGCCTATTTTGCAGCCATTCATCTTTTCTTGGCCACTGACAGAACCATTATTTGGAAGTTTTACATGGTTTTTGAAATTTAATTTAAAATTTAATTCCCAATTTTGCTGCCATAATCAATTTTCCTAAGATTTTTGGATTTTTTTTGCCAATTTTCCCCATTTGTTTTTCTATCTCCAGGCACTGTAGGTAGAACCAAAACGTGCTTCTGCTCTGAAAGATCCGAGTACAACCACATCAACGTTTTGTTAGTTCTGCTATTGTGATTACACGATGTTGCCATGAGAGTAAATCGATGATTATGAAAAAAAGATCAATTTTACTTAATATTATTTAGTTTAATCTAACTTAAATCTTACTAAAGTGGTCAAATTTTTTAGACTTATGAAAATTGGATTTAAGACATTTTAATGCCAATTAAGGCCTTATTTTTAGAATTATGAATTCAATGCCTTTTAAGACTTTTCAAGGATCCGCGGGAACCCTGGTAGAAACTCAGGTGAGAGTTTTAATTAAGTGGAGACAGCGTCGTGCATGAGCCCTGACTGATAAGACGATTTATACGGTGAAATATGCTGTTATAGTCTGAGGATCTGACCAATCAAAGTCTGCCATCTCAGTTTTATGATGTTCAGCAGAAACCTTTGGACCGGATCAGATGAAGATCTTCTGATCCTCGTTTAAGTAAAGGTGGACTTCACAGAATCTCCGTCTCAGGTTTCTGTCCAGAGTCACATCACAGACAGGTGAGTCCATGAATAAATCTACTCACTATTTAACCTTTAATTTATCCTCACCTTTCATACGGAACTAAAACTGAGCAAGGACATTTCTGTTAACTCTCCATAAAACTTTGGTTACCTCGAACATCATCTGGTCCTCGAAGAGACTCCAAATTCTTACCATTTAAGACATTAAAAATTTAATATGCTTATTTATTTACATTTTAAGAGAGGGTAATGTTTCTTCACAGTTTAAGATGAATTTCAAAGCTAACTCACAGACTGTACCGTCATTCTTCTGATCCTTAAAAAGAGAAACCATGATCAGATTTAAAAGAATGTTACAAATATGGGCGGACATTAGCTCAGTTGGTAGAGCGTCCGCCCACGTACGGGGACTTCCAAACCCCAGCAGCGGCAGTAGGTTCAAATCCCGGCCACAGCCCTTTGCTGCATGTCTTCCCCCCTCTCTTCACCTGCTTTCCTGTCATTCTCCAGCTGTCCCATCAATAAAGGCCACAAAAGCCCAAAAAAATAGCTTAAAAAAAAAAGAATATTAAAAATATAAACTTTAAATAACTATAAGGCTGAAGAGCAGCAGTTTAACATCTAAAAAATATAGATATGTTTTCCTGACTCTGTAATGTCTTTTGGTGTTTGAGTCGGGGTGGATTATATGTATGGAAATTAAATATGTTTAAATGTGCATAAACACACTAAATATTTTACATATGTAGAAAGTAAAAACATCACAGCAGGATGTGGTAATAAAAAAGGAAAGATTAAATAACTTCAGATTTCTTCTTACTCCTTTTCGAGCATGAGGACTTGCTGCACATGCAGGATGTTGTCAGCAGTTTATATTAATTTATTTCCTTTAGTTTTGGTGTATGCATGTGTTTGTTTGGTTTGTGTTTCAATTTAACTCAATTCAATCCTCATCCACCAAAAACTCATACCTGCAGAGGTCAATTCTCATTCAGAGATACAGGTAGCAAATTATGGGATGGATTTTCTCATCTGCTAAAGAGATGTTCTTCAGCAAATTGTTCAATTTCGGTTAACATTCAATAAATGTTTACCCTAATAGTAAAACATTAATTTTCTTTTGTCATTCATACCTGTATTCTGTATTTTTATTTCATTTTTTTCTTTGTTGTCAATGTCTCTGCAGTCATTTGCAATACACACCACACTCACGTTTTCTATTTTAGTCTTTTATCTTTCTTTGTAATTCTTGCTGTATGCATTTTGTCATCGGTTTTTCATGACTAGTTTTTTGTGTGTTATATGATATACTTTAAGTGGAGGCAGCAAATAAGCCCTTTGAGCTTTTCGCCTCTCCCTGAACTACATATTACTGTTATCATTGTGTGTCATGAACTTCATAAATACAGTGGGAGGAAATAGTAAGCACACCCTTTGTAATTTGTACATTTCTGCCTAAATTGGTCATAAAATGTGCTCTGATCTGAACTCAAATCACAAGAAAAGGTAAACGGTGTCTGCTTAAACTAATGCCACCCAAACAATTACATGTTATCATTTTTTTATTGGCCATTAGATGTGAACATTCACAAGAGAGGGGGGAATAAGTAAGTACACCCCCCTGGCTAAGGATCCTCCAAGAGCTAGTTAGTCAAATTTATGAGTCAGGTGTGAGCCAACCTGAAGTTCAGTTACTGAGGTGTGGCTTAAAGCTGCCCTGCCCACTGGAAAACACACACCAGGTAAGAGTTGTCTCTTGATGAGGGGCACTGTCTGATGTGCACCATGCCTCGCTCAAAAGAACTCTCTGAAGGCCTAAGATCAAGAATTGTTGATTTGTGTAAAGCTGGAAAAGGTTACAAAACCATCTCTAAAAGTCTGGATGTTCACAAATCCACGGTGAGAAAAACTGTCTACAAATGGAGACAGTTCGGCACTGTTGCTTCTCTTCCAAGGAGTGGTCGCCCTGTAAAGATGACTCCAAGGGCACAGCGCAGGATCCTCAATGAGGTAAAAAAGAACCCTAGAGTGTCAGCCAAAGACTTACAGAAATCACTGGAACATGCCAACATCTCTGTTGACACATCTACAATACGTAAAACATGAAACAAAAATGGGTTTCATGGGAGAACACCACACAGGAAGACATTACTGTCTAAAAAGAACATTGCTGCATGTTTGAAGTTTGCAAAAAAGCATTTAGATTCATCACAGCACAACTGGGAAAATATTCTGTGGAGTGATGAAACCAAAGTTGAATTGTTTGGTGGGAACACACAACGTCATGTGTGGAGGAAAAATGGAACAGCACACCATCATCAAAACCTTATTCCCACTGTTAAGTATGGTGGGGGGAGCATCATGGTGTGGGGCTGCTTTGCTGCCTCAGGGCCTGGACAGCTCGCCATCATCAATGGAAAAATGAACTCACAAGTTTACCAAGATATTTTACAGAGAAACCTGAGACAATCTGTCAAACAGTTGAAGCTCAAAAGAGGATGGATGCTGCAACAGGACAACGACCCAAAGCACAGAAGCAAATCAACTTTAGAATGGTTTCAGAAGAATAAAATAAATGTTCTGGAGTGGCCCAGTCAAAGTCCTGACCTAAACCCAATTGAGATGCTGTGGCATGACCTCAAGAAAGCTGTTCACACCAGACATCCCAAGAATCTTGCAGAACTGCAGCAGTTTTGTGAAGAGGAATGGTGCAAGATTCATCCTGATGGTTGTGCGCGCCTAATCTGCAGCTACAGGAAACGTCTAGTTGAAGTTATTGCTGACAAAGGAGGGTCAACCAGCTACTGAATCCAAGGGTGTACTTACTTATTCCTCCCTGTCTTGTGAATGTTTACATCTTATGGCCAATAAAAAATGATAAAATGTAATTGTTTGGGTGGCATTAGTTTAAGCAGACACTGTTTACTCATTCTTGTGATTTGAGTTAAGATCAGACCACATTTTATGACCAATTTAGGCAGAAATGTACAAAATTACAAAGGGTGTTCTTACTGTTTCCTCCCATTGTATGGGGCTTCATCCCTTTAAACGGTTAGACTGATATGTGTTTCTGCAGCTCTGTCAGGAGCCTCAGTCTTTATAATGGCTGTGTATTACACATTGCATTTTCCTTGAAAAGTTGACAGATGACAGAGGAGGCATTGATGAACAAAAGTTATGTAGAAATTTGCTGTTTCTTGAATGGTTTCTAAATGATGAGCCCTCAAATTTGGGGAACCCCAAAAAAGCCCTAGCAGCTCCTCCCATTCAAATCAACGGGGAATGATGGGAAAGCAAGAGGCATCCTGTGTCAGTTAGGCCTTTACAGAAAAAATAAAACATAGTAAAGCTCTAAAAATTACATGACTGGCTTCCAGAAGGAGGAACAATGGACTGTGAAATACACACCTGTTACAAAGACTGAGACTCCTCACAGAGCTGCAGAAACACATATCAGTCTAACTTAGAGCAGTTTAAAGGGATGAAACCCTCAAAATGGAGGTCAACGGGCCATGAGGGACCTGGGACAGAGCAAGGACCCATCCATCGCTGCTTGCAGCTTTGATTATTATTGTTATTTTTACTTACATACCTGTCAAACAGCGCTAATGGCCTGATGAATGAACTTCTTCTGTCCTTCAGGATGGATGATGATCCACCCCCGTATGAACCATACCAATCACCTCCGGCCTACACTCCAGGTACGTCTGAGGGAGTTCAGATCATATTTTAAGTTTATTAAGCAAATCCAAGTTGATCCAGGGGTTCATTAAATCTTTTAAATAATAAAGAAAGTCTACGTCAGGACAGTTCTGACCACACAGTTAGGTCAAAGGTCAGCTGAGTGGATTTTGTCAGAACAAAGTCCACACAGCCAGACTTTGGATCTTGTTTGACCTTCATGACTTTATAACCAGAGTAACACTGAAGATCTGCTCCTCGTTTGTCAGGCTCTCATAATGACGGACAGCCTTCAAAACTTTCCAGCATTCATCAGAATCAGAATCAGAATAGCCTTTATTGTCATTATACAGGATGTACAACGAGATTGGAGAGCTTCTCTTTCAGTGCAATAGTGAGTTAAGTTAAAAAAGTATACAAAAATAGTATAATTAAATATACATGATAAGACGCAGACTTGTGCACAGCACAATTGAGGCTCAGTGTACAATATGAGGTAGATGATAAATATTGATGAAAAATAGTCCAATTCCCAGATCTTAGTATTTCTATGTTGTTCACACAGTATTGCACAGACACCAGAATATGTATTAATTTTTAGTGCAAATGATGAATGGTATATAAAGATGAGTAAAAGTCACATATAATTGTATTGCACATGAGTTGTTAAATAAATATAAGTTTTCGAGGTAGCGTTAAAAAGTAGCAGCAATTGCAGTGGCAGTGATATAAATACTGCACGTTTTGCATTACGCTAATGACCGGAATCGTTGTATATCCGAGTTCAGGGTGGTGATGGCTCTCGGGAAGAAGCTGTTTCTCAGTCTGTTTGTTTTTGCTTTGATTCACCTGTAGCGTCTGCCAGAGGGCAGCAGGTCAAACAGCTGGGCACTGGGATGTAAACTGTCCTTGATGATGTTTCGAGCTCTGCTGAGGCACCGGGTGGAGTAGATGTCCATCAGGGAGGGGAGAGGGCAGCCGATGATCCACTGTGCTGCCTTGACTGTCCTCTGAAGCCTCCCTCTGTCTGCCTCAGTGCAGCTCCCGTACCAGGTGGAGACGCAGTAGGTCAGCAGGCTCTCGATGGACGAGCGGTAGAAGGCCAGCAGCAGCTCCCTGTTGAGGTTGTTCCTCCTGAGGACTCTCAGGAAGTGTAGACACTGCTGGGCCTTCTTTATGACAGCCGTGATGTTGGCTGTCCGGGAGAGGTCATCGCAGATCTGGACTCCCAGGAACCTGAATGTGTGGATCCTTTCCACACACTCGCCATTGATGTAGAGGGGGGGCGGGTCACTCCTGTTCCTCCTGAAGTCCACGATGATCTCCTTAGGTTTTTGCGTGTTCAGGGTAGGGCTGCCACAAACGATTATTTTGATAGTCGACTAGTCACCGATTATTTTTTGCGATTAGTCGACTAATCGGATCATGCATAAACTGCAGCTTATTGTACCAGCATACAGCTAACATCATTAGTTTCCAGCTTCAAGTGTTTAAGGTATGTACTAAAAATGAAGACAATGAAGATGATAGTTCATTCAATTTTTAATGAACTTTGCAGCTTGTAGCAGCATTATGTCATTAGCATTATGAAACATTAGTGTCATCACATTTTCTATTCAAACACATCGCTATGAAGTAGATAGCTCACTGCTGACGTTAATGTTAGCAGCTAACTAGCCAATTAGCTTACCGAGATTGTCCTTCTTCGTCCGAAAATAAATCAGCCACGACGTGCTTTCTTTTCAGATGCTCGTGCATTGCTGTTGTACTGCCATGGTAGGCCATTTCTGCTTTGCAGATTTTGCATTGCACACTTTTCTCCTTTATTTTGGAAAAATGCTCCCAAACTTTCGAGCACCGTAGCCGGCTAGCCATGATACTGATGGGCATAACACTTCTGGTGACATCACGTGTGACCCCGGATACCACTTCTGCGCATGTGGGTAAAGGACAGAACGGCAGACGAGACAGCTGAAAGTACAGCGGCAGTTTTGAGGGGAAAATAAGGTTTAAAAAATATTAAAACAACGACGTTGATTATAAAATAAGTCGTTGACGATCGTCGTGACTAATCGACTAATCTTGGCAGCCCTAGTTCAGGGCCAGGTTGTTGTCAGAGCACCAGGTCGTCAGCCTCTGGACCTCCTCTCTGTAGGCTGCCTCGTCTCCCTGTGAGATCAGCCCGACCACTGTGGTATCGTCAGCAAACTTGACGATGATGTTGTTGTCATGGGCCGGACTGCAGTCGTAGGTGTAGAGGCAGTACAGAAGGGGGCTCAGCACGCAGCCCTGTGGTGATCCGGTGCTCAGACTGCGGGTGGAGGAAAGGTGGGGGCCGAGTCTCACAGTCTGGAGTCTGTTGGTCAAAAAGTCCTTGATCCAGCTGCATGTGAGGCGGGGGGGAGGCCTAGGGTGTCCAGTTTTATGGTCAGTATGTCCGGGATGATGGTGTTGAAGGCAGAGCTGTAATCCACAAAGAGCATCCTGGCATAGCTGTGCTGCTGATCCAGGGCTCAGCACCGCATGCAGGGCTATGGCGATGGCGTCCTCTGTGGATCTGTTCGCCCGGTATGCGAACCGGTGGGGGTCGAGTGCAGGGGGGAGACAGTCCTTTATGTGCTGAAGGACCAGTCTCTCTAAGCACTTCATGATGATGGGTGTGAGGGCAACAGGGCGATAGTCACTGAGGCTCGGGATGGGGATGATTGTGGTGGATTTCAGGCAGGTGGGGATGACTGCTTGGGCCAGGGAGGGATTGAAGATCCTGCAGAAGACTCCGGACAGCTGGTGTGCACATGCTCATAGCACCTTTCCAGGTACATCGTCAGAGCCAGGGGCCTTCCTGGGGTTCACTGCTAGGAGCACACGCCTCACATCGTGCTCTCCTACAGTTAGTGGGGGGGTGGGAACAGGACTGGAGCAGATGAGTGTCGCTGCGGTGTTTCAAAGCAGGCAAAGAAACTGTTGAGCTCCTCTGCCAGTGACACACTCAGGTCTCCTGACGTCACATCACATCCTCTGAAGTTAGTGATGCTCTGCAGTCCCTGCCACACCTCTCGTGGTCTGTTGCTGGCGAGGTGGGACTCTATCCTCCTGTTGTAGTCCGCTTTGGCTGTTTTAATTCCTCTTTTCAGGTCAGCTCGAGCTGCACTGTAGAAAGCTCTGTAGCCTGACCTGAAGGCGGAGTCACGGGCTTTGAGGAGGGAGCAGACCTGGCTGGTCATCCAGGGTTTCTGGTTTGGAAAAACCCGGATGACTTTGTCCACAGACACAGTTTCCATACAGAACTTGATGTAGTCCAGTACTGTCACTGTGTATGTTTCCAGGTCCTGATGATGAAATAAGTCCCAGTCTGTGTGCTGAAGGCAGTCCTGAAGTTCACTGAGTGCATTCTCAGGCCATGTTGTTTTCTTTGTGGTGGGCCCGGATCTGCATCTGAGGGGGGTGTATGCAGGGGTGAGCAGCAGGGAGAGATGGTCTGACTGTCTGAAGTGGCGGAGGGGTGTTGCTCTGTAAACTTCGGGAGTACAGTCTTTAAATTGGCCTTATTAAAGTCCCCAGCTATAATATGAACGCCTTCAGGGTGGGCCGGCTGCTGTTCATTGATGACGTTCAGCAAGAGAGAGAGTGCCGTGCTAGCGTTAGCATCCGGTGGGATGTAAACAGCGGTGACGATCACAACAGTTAGCTCTCTCGGGAGAAAATAAGGCCGGCATCTAACAGACATGTACTCAATGTCAGGGGAGCAGTGAGTCTCTAAGATCTTGCTGTTGTTGCACCAATCCTCATGCATGTAAATACAGAGCCCCCCACCTCTGCTCTTACCAGAGTCCTCTGTTCGATCCCAGCGGTGCAGACAGCGCCCGGCTAGCTGCATGCTAGCATCGGGGATCCTCGGGTTGAGCCAGGTCTCCGTGATGACTAAAACACAACAGTCCCAAATGTAGCGGTTTCCCACTAGTTGTAGCTCCAGGTCGTCCGTTTTGTGGGTGATGGATCTGGCGTTGGTGAGATACAGGCTCGGCAGGGGTGGCTTATGTGGGTTGTTTCGTAGCCGTAGCAGTAGGCTGGACCCGCGGCCCCGCTTTTGCTTCCTCTCCCTACGCCGCCTGCGTCTCATTCTGGACCTGACAACAATCCAAGGAGCACCCAGTGGTCTCGCTAGTTCGTCTGGGATGTTGTGTCGATGATGAGGTCTCTGCAAACTACCAGTTTGTGTCGGTAGCCGATGTCCACGAGGTCCTGTCGGGTGTAGTGGTGTAACACCGATGTATACATGGACAGAGTCCATAGACTGACACATATAAAATACAAAAAAAAGCACTGAAAGGGAGAACCGTGAGCCGCTGCATCTGTGTGCGCCACCATCTTGGTTTCTAACATAACACATAACACAAAAAAAAGAAGAAAAAAAACAGACAACAAGGAGGCTGCAGCTGTTTTTAGCTACACATCGACCTCATGGGCCCTGAAAGATTTGACAATAAATCAGAAAAATCACAAAATATTTGGTGTTGATCGGATGCTTACAAACATATAATAAACAAATTTGAATTTGACTGAGAAAAGTCACCATGAGGCAGCATAAAGCTGCCTGAGTACAAGACAAGCGTTAAATATAAGAGGCCCAGCAGGGGGCGCTGATGTTAACTGGGAACAGTTTTTACACAAGAACATAGTAATTAAGGAAGAAGGCCTCATCACTGTGATATTTAATGACATGAAGTGTCATTAATTCACATTAACGGTGTTTCATGGACATCACCGTGGGCAAGATTTAAATGGAGAAGAGAACTGGACTTAACACGGAGCCTTGAGGAACTCCAAAATGGACTTTAGTGTACACAGAAGACTTACTGTTCATGTGTACAAACTGATATCAGCTAAATAAGGTAACAGGACTTTTAATCTAATCAGATGTTTTCCAAAAGTGTAATTCATTTTTTTAAGTTTGCATAATTCAAACATAAAACAATCTGCATCCTTTTTAAAATACAAGCCCCCTATTGTGGGTATGCATAATTAATTTCTTAAAAATCATTTAATTGTGATTCATCTGCAGAAAGGCGTCAGAAAATTTGTTAACTTGAAAGGCTCAGGTAAGTGCTTAAAATTAGGCTACTGATAGAAAAAACAGAAGATCATGTCCTCGGGGTAGATAAAAATATGCAGGGGGTCCAGGACCCAAAAAAGACTGAGAACCACTGATCTATGGTGTCAAAAGCTGCACTGAGATAAAACAAGACAAGTACAGGGAGAAGTAGTACGTTAACCCTTTGACTAGCATTGTAACTGTTGAAATTTTGACGCCATGCCAGTGTAAAACTCTGAAGGTCCATCTTTGTCTATTCTTCCTTATTCACCTTTCTGCATTGTGTTTGAGAAACCAACATTTATCCACTGGGTGGCGCTGCTGTACATGAATATAATAGTTTGAAAACTAGAAAAATTCGGAAGTGATTAACTGCTTTATGGCTTCTTTAGAAATCTGACAGTACGAGCATACATCAGGATGAGAAAAGGTCTCTCAAGATATTTCCAGATTCTCAAACAGTTAATGTTCGTTGAAGGAAACAAATTTGGTGATAAAAAATGTATCAATGATATCTCAGAAAAATGGTGAACCACTACACATGAAAATTTTGTTTTCCAACCAAAAAAAAATTAAATTTGTTGCAGAAATAGAATAAATCTAATCATTCCGAGGACAGACCTAAACAGGCAAGTCAACCTGCTAGTTGGCCTGCATATCTAAGGAGTAGTGGCCAGTAGCCATTTTAAATTTATGTATTGTTTAAATATAATTCCATTTTATTTTATTCTATTATCACTATTATTTTTAATGTTATTTACATTTGTTTTCTTATATTTTTGTTTACATCAGTGGTTTTTATGCATCTTTTTATGCACAATGTTGTAACTAAGATTAACATTCTAATTTCCCTGAGGAGTTTTCTGAGGGGATTAATAAAGTTTTAATCCAATCTAATATCTGCTCCCAGATTGGGTAATCGGAAAAAGAAAAACATGAAATGTTGCTAAATGAAGAGCAGGAACACTCCAACATCGTTTCTTAGTTTGTTAGTCAAAGGATTAAGTAACTGATGAAGGCTGATGGTGGAGTCTTGACCGTGCTAGTTTTTTCTATAAGTTGGGTGGGTCAAAGGTCAAACTGAACATCAACAATGTCTGATGATTAAGCCCCGCCCCCTCTCTCTCCCTCAGTGGTCCAGCAGCAGCCTAACAGGGCCAGTAACACCAATCACTGCTGCCTGGATCGCTGCTGCTTGAAATGTCTAAATAGCTTCTGCATTGGACTGTGTCTCGGCTGCCTGCCGGGAGTGGCGTGCTGCATATGCTACTGCTGCTGGTTATGACCTCTGACCCCTGTTAGCGAGCGACTGTGATCAAACAAACCATGAAAACGACCATGCCGACTGTGACCTACTCTGTGGTCTGGGGACTTGGACATGGTCTTCCCATCGCTCCTCTGCTGGATCTTCTCTGGTGTGCTCGCTCTTCACTGTCTTTAATTTTTGTTGTTGTTTATTTATGTGTGTTTTGTGTTTTTCTTTTCTTTGTTGGAATATTTAATTCAAATCTGAAGAAAAACACTTGCATATATATATGTATACTTTTATATAGACACAATAAAATAAAATATGTAAGTAAACAAATGCAAAAAGCTCACTATTACAAAGCTTAAACCAGTGAAGTTGGCACGTTGTGTAAATCTTAAATAAAAACAGAATACAATGATTTGCAAATCCCTTTTAACTTATATTCAATTGAATACACAGCAAAGACAAGATACTTAATGTTCAAACTGGTAAACTTTGTTATTTTTTGCAAATATTAGCTCATTTGGAATTTGATGCCTGCAACATGTTTCAAAAAAGCTGCACAAGTGTCAAAAAAGACTGAGAAAGTTGAGGAATGCTCATCAAACACTTATCTGGAACATCCCACAGGTGAACAGGCTAATTGGGAACAGGTGGGTGCCATGATTGGGTATAAAAGCAGCTTCCCTGAAATGCTCAGTCATTCACAAACAAGGATGGGGCGAGGGTCACCACTTTGTGAACAAATGTGTGAGCAAATTGTCCAACAGTTTAAGAACAACATTTCTCAACCAGCTATTGCAAGGAATTTAGGAATTTCATCATCTACGGTCCGTAATATCATCAAAAGGTTCAGAGAATCTGGAGAAATTACTGCATGTAAGCAGCAAGGCCCAAAACCAACATTGAATGCCCGTGACCTTCGATCCCTCAGGTGGTACTGCATCAAAAACCGGCATCACTGTGTAAAGGATATCACCACATGGGCTCAGGAACACTTCAGAAAACCACTGTCAGTAACTACAGTTCGTCTACATCTGTAAGTGCAAGTTAAAACTCTACTATGCAAAGCCAAAGCCATTTATCAACAACACCCAGAAACACCACCGGCTTCTCTGGGCCGAGCTCATCTAAGATGGACTGATGCAAAGTGGAAAAGTGTTCTGTGGTCTGACCAGTCCACATTAACAACCGGACTGTTATAGGCGCAAAGTTCAAAAGCCAGCATCTGTGATGGTATGGGGGTGTATTAGTGCCCAAGGCATGGGTAACTTACACATCTGTGAAGGCACCATTAATGCTGAAAGGTACATACAGGTTTTGGAGCAACATATGTTGCCATCCAAGCAACGTCTTTTTCATGGACGCCCCTGCTTATTTCAGCAAGACAATGCCAAGACACATTCTGCACGTGTTACAACAGCGTGGCTTCGTAGTAAAAGAGTGCAGGTACTAGACTGGCCTGCCTGTAGTCCAGACCTGTCCCCCATTGAAAATGTGTGGCCCATTATGAAGTGTAAAATACAACAACGGAGACCCCGGACTGTTGAACATCTTAAGCTGTACATCAAGCAAGAATGGGAAAGAATTCCACCTGAAAAGCTTCAAAAATTGGTCTCCTCAGTTCCCAAACGTTTACTGAGTGTTGTTAAAAGGCGATGTAACACAGTGGTAAAAATGACTCTGTGACAACTTTTTTGCATTGTGTTGCTGCCATTAAATTCTAAGTTGATGATTATTTGCAAAAGAAAATAAAGTTTCTTTGTTCGAACATTAAATATCTTGTCTTTGCTGTGTATTCAATTGAATATAAGTTGAAAAGGATTTGCAAATCATTGTATTCTGTTTTTATTTATGATTTACACAATGTGCCAACTTCACTGGTTTTGGGTACTGTATATTAAAGTATTTTGTCTACCCATTAATCCTTTCAAAACCAGATTCTGTTTGTTAAGGGTTTAGGAAGAAGGAAAAAAAACATCTTATCTAGTCTAAGTCCTAATTTACAGAAGAGTATTAGGGCTGCTTCATATGGAGAAGATAATTTTGGAGAAGTTGACGTTAAAGTAGAAATTTCAGGATCAAATTTGAAATGAGAAGAATAAAGTTAAATAATTTCATGATAAAAGTGGAAATGTTGGGAAAAATGCTGAAATTTAAACAAAAGTGTCTAGAAAAATGTGAAAGTTTTGAGGATAAAGTTGAAAAGCATTATATGTCAACTTCACTCTCGATAATTTGGACTTAAATTTTGACTTACCCAAAATTATTTTCTCCATCTAACATGGCCCTAACACTCTTGGGTACTTACTCATAGACAATAATATAGTTAGTAAAATAAACAACATAATCTGACGAATAAGAATAAAACACAACATCCAGAAACAAAAACAGAAGTGACACACACCGCGCCCCTGATGTTACCGATTTTCTCTTTGTTTTTCTGTTCTGTATCTGTTTCATATTTCAGTTTAAAGATGAATTTACACCTTTATATTATTTAAATGCTTTCAGGTCATCACTGTCGCTGTTTTCAGTTTACAAAAACTTTTCAATTCTGTTTGGTACCTGCTGATTTTTAACTTTATACATAATTTTGATAGTTTTATAATCAACTTGATCCTTAAACCTAAATGTATTAAGTTTTAACAAGAGTTGGTTTGTGGGTTTTCTGTTTGTGGATTTGTTTATGATTCTTATTTCCCTTTTCTGTGTTTGTTTAGTATTTGTTCACACACAGTAAAGCATGTATGATGTATAAGGGAGCACTACAAAATGTATAATAAAGATTCATTAAGGAAATATCTGACTTAAAGGGACTGTGAGGAGTCTCCCTTTTAGATATATGCCTGATGGAAATACACACTTTAAGATGAGTTTTATAGCATCTAAATAGGTTATCTATAAATGCTATTCCTTAGCTTCACGGTCGGGTCGGACAGGGCTGGACTGGCCTGGATACTCAACTTCAGGAACAAGACAATTAAAACTAGAGCAAATTTATATTATTCAGACACGTCTTAGAGCACCGGGCTGTAAGTAGCCATATATAGCCGGCTACAAAACTACAATACTAAGTTTTCCAAAAATTGCTTGTTGCACACATCAAAAACTACCACTACGTAACTAGATAGAGATAGATAAACACGCTTTGCAGTGTTTCCCCTAGGTTCATTGCCTTGGGGGGGGGTACTGGTGCTGGAGGGAGCGTGGTCCATCAAAAGTGCTCTGGAATATCACAATTACAGCGCATATAGATTTGAATAAATAGTGAACACTGATTTTTGTTCACTTTTTTGGCAATGGAGCACTTTTTTTTACAACTACAACATTCTCATTTAAAAAAAAAAACTGCATAAAGTATAAAAAGTATTAAAAACAGGAAGAATGTAACATTTCATGTAACCATGTAAGCTCAGCAGGTGGAGAGAAGATGAATCATGCTTAATAAAGCTATAGTGACTGACAATAAGGAGAAGCTACATGCTGAAAGTTTCCTACACTGCTCGCTGTGCTTCCCTTCTTGGTAAGGACAGTTGGCTTAAAAATGCTGAGATTTTTGCTTGGAGAGATTGTTTGGTAAACTTCTGCTCATCCATTAATGTTTGTTTATATAATTTATTTTGTTTCCCGCTATGGTTGCTCCTTCCTCCGCCTGTGTGTGTGTGTGTGTGTGTGTGCCTGTGTATTTATACTCCCTTCACGTTCCCGCGCAGTAACACACCGTCTCCAATCCTTTCAATGAGGGACAGGCGGCAGACAGCAAGCGGTTTTGACCGCCGCGGTAAGACTCAGAAGCGATTGCCGCCGAAGAGCATGTGCACAGCTGTTGCCCTGCTGCTCAGAGTCCAGCGTGTTGACCTTTCTGGCTGCAGTCGCCTGGCAGCAGCCAATCATATCGAACTATTGAAAAACTGGACATGAGAAAGCATTTCTACTGAAATGTTTTTATGGAAGGGAGTGTTGCGAGACACTTTTAGGTGGCCCCTGCTCTGATGTTCGCTGAATCACCGCTACGTCTCGGACCGTGGTGTCAGCAGTCGCTTGAAACAGACTGCATTTCGGGGGGACTCTGTCTGCAGAGAGGCGGTTTGGTTGGCGCGCGGCTCATCAGTGTTGTGCGAGAGGAGTGGGAGAGGAGGCCTTTGGCAGAGCGGAGAGGGAAAATTCATTTTATTGAATGTAAGCAAACCATAGCGTGTGATTTTTTAAAATCTACATCTGTCTGAATCCTGTAAGCAGGGTGGGTGCGTCTGTTGGGGGGGTGGGGCGCCCTCCCAAATACACTATAGGGGAAACACACGCTTTGGCTTGGGTCACGTCTTTTGGTGCGTTCCAGTTGTATTCAGAAGTAGGAATTTCAGAGTTCAGAGTAGGAAACTGCAACTGGAATGTCCCCCAAAGTCGGAATTTCCTACTGGGAACTCGGTGAAACCTCATCACCCCCCGAGTTGACAATTGAAGATGGATGCCCCCAGTGTGAACAGTTATTTAGCTCCTGTAATAATCCATTTATTTGCACTTCTGACTGGGGTGTGTCGCTCTAGATCAGCTGTATACATAGTATTGTTAGACTTATATTTACAAAAGTGCTGCCATAGTGATAATCACATTCTTCATGTGATATTTGTGAACAACAACGCAGGGCGTGCTAACAACAGCTAACAATAGCCTGGTAGATCGGCATGTTTTTTTCAGACTTCAACTGGAATGCCGATAAGTCGGAGATGATGTCACTCCCAGTTCGGAAGTTACTTGAACGCAGCATTACGACAGTCGCCGCGCGTGCTCATGGGTAGCAGAGTCTTTATGTCGTCGGTGATAGATTCTCCTCATAGCACCTTCAACATGATATTTTTTACTTTGATGTAGTTTAAGATTTCCAGCCCAGTTTCTCATCCAATGTAACTCAAGAATTTTGATTTCATTTAGACACTCAGACTTTACTAACATTTAATAAAGGGTTATTAGTAGGGCTGGCTTAAAAAAAAAATTTAATAGATTTTAATAGATTTTCCTTTAACTGGTTCATGATGGATCCATAAAATCCAAAGATGGATCTTTTAACTTGGGTAGTTTTTTCTTCATTGGATGTGCAGAGAAGCAGCCTGTGGTATCAACCCTGCTAGTCTGGTGTGATCAGCGTTTAGCGTTGCTTTCTACTGAACAAGATCTCATGAGATGTTACTGCAAACAAACATGGTGAAGCTCTATATGGGCACCACTGGAGAGTTTAAAAGCTGATGTTTGGATGGACAGTATTTTAGATTTAACAAGTACAAAGGAAAATACCAGTTGGACAAAAAACAAGTAATATGAAGAATATGCATTAATGCATATCATTAAAATATGATTAATGTAACTGCTTTGGGGCCATTTCTTAATGTAAAAACAATTTTTGATGATGTGCCAGGTCAAAAGGTCACTTTTTAAATTTACAGAGTTATTTTATCTAAGATATCCCAGACTGAATAAATATAGAATAAAATCTTGAATCAAATCAATTTGAGACCTTGTAATATCGAATTGAATCGATCCAGAAAATCAGAATTAGAAAATGCCTTACCCTTTACACTTCAGACTTTAGTCGACTAAATTTACAGCAGATTTCATCAACTAAATTAAAAACAGTTCAGAGACTAAATTATGGTTAAAGGTTAAGATATTTTAGGCAAAAAACTAAAACTAAATTCAAAAGTGCTGTCCAAATTAACCCTGGACTTTACTTCCAATTCAAATAAATATTTACTCAACACACCTGCTGTCACCACTTAACACAGGCACAAGTTAAACCGTTACACCAGCCAGACATGGTGGGAGGACTTGATAAGAAAATAAATCTGGATTTAAAGAGAAAAGGAGAAAAGGTCATGGACAGGTAATAAACAAGCTAATGTTTGGACATGTTTATTAGTTTTAATATATGAATTTACCTTTGGCAAAGCTGCAGTGTGTCACTGCAGCCTGAAGGTGGAGCAGTGTGCAGGTGTAATTTCAATAAAATAAATGTAGATTTTTAACCCATCCTGAGTGTCTGGATTATTCCTGCAGACTTTTGAGGTTTAATGTTTCTGCACTAAAGCCTGAAATATTAATCAAATTTCTAATTTATGATAAAAAAGAAAATTTGATCTTCTTTATATTTTATCTCCTGTCTTCTCTTTTATTCGACTCGTATTTTTTTATTCTTATTTTATTTAAATATTTATGCATGCATTTTTAATGTTGGGTTTGTTTTTATTTCATTACTGTTTTTAATGTCATGACTGTTTTTATATATCACTATTAAGTGTGTGCAAGATTATTTTTTACCCCTGCACAGCAAATGTCTGGATTGGGACAAGAAACAAATGATTTGATTTTGGTGTTGATTCGGATCACCGTCTGGATCCACCATGATGAAAATTTGGATTTTTGTGAATAACTCCTGAACTAAAATAGATATTATGAATCCAGTTGCTCATGGTATGTTTTCATGGTCAAGGAATCTAAATATTTAGATGACATAAAGGTAGGACTAATATTTATGGTGAAAGCACACTGTGGGAGGGGACTGTGCTCTCAGAGTGCTTTTCTAGTTTTTTAAATTTGGGTTGACTAAAACACAAAAATAATGTGTTCATTTATTTTAAACACGAGGTTTGTTTCATTAAGCAAAGCTTTGGGTTTTAATTGTTCCACACTGATGCTCGTCTGGTTGGCTCACCTGCTCTGACTGAATAAATGATCATTTTCATTAATAATTCAAAAATAAAAAAGTTAAAATGCATCCAGCAAATATGTCAGAGTTTTAGAGTCTGTGAGAGAAAATGATGAGAAAGTATTTAAAATATTTTCATCAGTTAATTGATAATCCATATATATATATCTATATATATATATATATATATATATATATATATATATATATATATATATATATACACACATATATATAACACACACATATTCTTGCCTCTTCACTATTCTGTTTTAAGTCTTACAATTTCTGTTACCACACACACATATATATATATATATATATATATATATATATATATATATATATATATATATATATATATATATATATATATATATATATATATATATATATATATATATATATATATATATATATATATATATATATATATATATATATATATAAATAGATAGATAGATAGATAGATAGATAGATATATATATACATATATATATATATATATATATGTATACATATATATATATATATATATATATATATATATATATGTACACACATACATATATATATTTATTTTGGTCTATAAAGCACTTTGTAACCCTGTTTTGAAAAGTGCTATATAAATAAAGTTTATTATTATTATTATAATTACTACTCAAACTCTGAAGGGAAGAGGAAGTCCACATCAGACTATGTCAAACTTCCTGTTGATTTCAAAATAAAATGTTTCTGATGCAGTTTTCTGTCACGCCTGAAGTCTGTGCTGCATCGTTCTGTACGCACACACAGGTAATTAATTAAACAATTAGTTAATGAAGGTCTCACCTGTGAGCGCTCTGTCAGGTAGGAGAGGGCGGGGCTTCAGTCTGTTTGTGTTTACTTCAGTTCAAACTGGTCTCAGTCTAAACTCTGCAGGCTGTTTGACTGAAGGAGGATCACCTGCAGGCCTCCACAGGTGAGCGTGGGGGGGGGCGTGGGGGGGGGGGCTGTTACCTGGAGACCAAAGGTTAAAAAAAAGAAAAGAAGCTTCAATGACAAAGAAAAAGTTCATCAGAAACAACAGCAGACGACCACAGTGTAAAAACTTCCTCTGTGGAGCTTTGCTGTTGTTGGATTATTTACACAGAAACTTAGACGTCCATATAAGGGAGTGGGCGGGGCTGTGACATCATCACGCCGCTCGCAGCCCCCGTCTTCCCTCCGTGGATCCATCAATCACCTGAAGCATCAGCCACAGGTAAAGCGATCGTACGAGGAGCTGTCAGGTGAGTCCAGACCAAACTCCCTTTAAAAAAGTCTCATTTTAGTTTGATTGAGCTCTGTGGGATTTTGTCTTTTTGAGTTTGGATTTAAAATAATTTTAAAATGATACCAGAGCAGAAATTTTAGCTTAGAGTTAGCCGAATTAAAGATGGTCCCTGTTATTTAAGAAATACGGCCACATTCAGTCGATAATCAGCAAAGATGATTAGCCCTAACCCAAACATGAAAATTAGTTTGTTTTTGAATGGAATAAGTCTCAGCTTTTGTCATGGAAATATTTGACTGAAACAGGAGGGACTGTGAGCAGCTGTTTATGAAGAATAACTGCTAAACTGCTTTTATTAGTATACCCATCATTTTTTATTACTATTATAATCAATATAAATGCAGTAAAAGCCACTGTGTATTTAAATGTGCCTTTTGCATGTCTGGATCAACGTAGTTTTAGTTTTATCTTTAATTAAAACTTCTACTTTACTGGAAACTTTGTGCAAACAGATTCTGGATTTTATACTAAATTAAAAGTTTGTGTTCCAGCTGTTTGACACGTGATCAGAGATGCACAAGATTTGATATGTGCAGGAGTCCCATATGCTGATATTTCTGTCCTCATTATCATTAATATAGATACTAAAACATAAAACAAAAAAACATTTACTCTTGAAAAAAAACTTTTGATATTTGTCTGTACCTGTGCAGTGATGATGAGGTGGAGCATTTATGTTTATTTTTGTATTTTGCTGATATATAAATATCTACAAAAGTGTATTATTTATGATAAATGTTAATATGTCATTAAACAATAATGTCTAATTAAAAAACCGAATAGCTGTCATGAAGTGAAACATTAAAGTAGATCTAAACTATTTCACTCTGTCAGAGCAGGTCATGCATTAAATTAAAGTGTTAAATTATTTTATTTATTTATACAAACCTTTTCTTCAATAATCAGCCAGATGACTGTTTTAATTAACTAAAATCCTGTGATGGCCTTCTTTGTAATATGTAATGGTTAACTCTGTAAACTTTCAGAATATTTATGAAATAAAACATTTAGTGTTTTTTTTAAAGATGTTACATAACATCTGTTATATTTAAGTGCTTTACAAAAGTTAACTGTTTATAATTATTAATAATTTAAACTTTCTTTATGAACATAAACATAATCTATGAAAGTGTTCAGGATCAATAATCTGTTTTAAATAAACTGATAAAGATGTAAGAATGGATTAAAATGTAAGGTTAATAATATTCTCCTGTTTACCTGCAGTCTGACGGTTACACTGGTTAAACTGGAAACTTATTTACTGTCTTAAAACAAACAAACCTGTTACCATGGAAACCAACACCTCCATCAGGTGTCCTCACCTGAATTAGACCGAAAGACGGACATTACTCCACCGTCACCTTTTCTCTTTTAATGTTTATTTAATTTCAGTCAAACTTTACGTGCTAACAGACGAGGGGGTTGGGTAAAATATGTATTTAAATTAGAGCTGAACGATTACAGAAAATAATCAAAATGGGATTTTTTTCCCCAATATTGTGATTTACTCTGCGATTGTTTTAATGTTCCTCATCTTCTGTATTCTTAAACAAACATAAGCAGTAGATCTTTTTATAGTAAAACCAATATGACATTAAATTAATCTAAGGATAAAAGATTAGAGAAAAAGTGGAGAAGTGAAGAACAGAAGCAAAATAGGTATGAAATTGTAAAAACTGGGTAAACAAAAATAGTATGAAAGAGGAAAAAAGTTAATAGGTGCAGAATAGCTATGAAATTGCAAAAAAAAAAAATGGTTAAAAAAAATCAAAAGTGACTAAGGAAAATGGATTATAGCAGCAAAATTGGGATTAAATTTCAAAAACCGTGTAAAAATTCCAAATATGGTCTGACAGTGGACAAAAAAAAGATGAATGGGAGCAAGATAGACATAAAAAAGGTTAAAATAGGCACGAAATTGCAAGAAACTACATCACAATGTCAAAATGTTCCACACATTTGTGGTAAAAATATTGCACTGTCTGCGATTTGAAAATTGTAACAAGCCATGTTGTGATTTAATCTAATTTGTAATTAATTATTCGGCCCTAATTTAAATATATATATATTTTTTAATTAAATATGATTTATTTTAACTTAAACACCAAGAACACAGCCCATAATAAGTGCAGTAAAAATTAAAATAAAAATAGTAAAAAAATAAATAATAAAAGGAGGAGACAGAAAAAACATACGTGTTTAAGAAAACACTCAAAAAGAGATCTAACCCTCAAATCACCTTCAAAGTCTCGAGGTCGTATGAAACCTGCTCTCTGATTTCTTCTAACTTTTTTTCGTCTCTCTTCAGGATGAGCGACTACCCGCCTCCGTATCCAAACCCGTCCCCGGCCAGCATTTACCCTCCAGGTACGTCTTAACCAGGAAAAACCTTTATTAACCCTTTAAGGCCCCAGACCATAGATCATTAGAGCCTGAAAATTCTAATTTTTCAGATCTGAAATGTTTGTTTCACTTTCTGCTAAAATTCATAAAAATCAAAATGTCCATAAAATTCAACATCTAGATTTTTCTTATCTCATTTGATACATTAGGTGTTTTTGGCAGCTGATAATCCATTTGAGGACATTTTTATCATTTATCTGATTATATCCAGATGTTTTTTTGTAATTTGTTGATCATGGAAATGTACATTTATAAATGAATTTAAAGATATTTTCATGTATTTAGGTGTACATAAAGGTGTGGTGTTTAAGTATATGAGGATAGGTAATCAGATAGGTAGAGAGGTATTTATATGTGTATAAAAATAGGTAGGTCAATGTTTAAATAGATTTCATTAGTCCATGTTATTTGCTTTCATGATCAGTCTATTGGAGTACAGATGTTGAACAAAAGTCAAATATGAAACAGGGAATAAGAGGACCAGATAAGTTTGACTTCTTCCTTTTCAAGCATGGACATTGTAACTTCTGATAATTATAAATTAGTTATCTGTTTTCTAATTATTTCCTCTTATTTTTGTGTTGTATATATTTTTGTTGTTATATGTTTAAAATAAACAAATAATAATTTAATTTAAATTTAACCCTATTAAGTAGATAGAGGTATTATAAATGGATGTATCAAATATAATACAATTGGTTTTTATAGGGTTTACTTTATTATTTATTTTATTTTATTTTTTATTATTATAGCATTATTATTAATTATTCATATTATTATTATTGTTATTATTAATTATTAATTTTCATTTGATTTATTGAGGTTACTTTTCAGGTTTTTCTAATGCTTTTGTAAATAAATTCTCCTGATATAACCTTTTCAGCCCTGAGTATTGGCTGATTCTGAAAATATTCCTTATTCTGTAGTCTGGACTGTAAGGAAAGTCTCGATCAGGTCAGATTATTTAGAGAACAGTAGGCAGCAATAGTAGGTATGAGAAAAACTGACCTATGTGTTATTAACTAATGGGTTCAATACATGTAACTTTTAACATAAAAATATACTACAATCAAAAAAAATACTGAAAAATAAATTAGAAGACTCTAAAAAGTAACCTCAATAAATCCTGTAAAAACAAAAAACAAATATTTTAACTTGTAAAATGACCACTGTGTTTAACTTAAACATAAACATATTCTACAACTTAAAAAAAATAATAAATAAATAAATAAATTAGAATGGACTGCTTTTTTAGATATTTAGCTGCAGGCCGATATAATCTGATTTATATATTTTTTTTATATAAATATCAGATCTGGACATCCCTACCTAAAAGGCTGATCTTCAGACTTTACTTGTTTTGACTTCACTTAAATCATAAAATCTTCAATAACATGTTTGCTTATTTTGTTGCCACGGTAACAACACTTTTCAGTGATTGGCCCTCAGCCCTCTGCGTTCCCCGGCTCCTCCTACCAGGTACCCAGCATGCACTGCTGCCTGATTGATTAACAGCCTTTCCCGTGTCACATGACCATCCTTATGACAGCCACGCCTGTTTCCCCGCAGACGTTTCCGCAGAGCTACACGGGCGGAGGAGACCGCCCCCTCTACCCCCCCGGGCCGCCATCCGGGCCCCCCGGGGCCTACATGAACCAGGGCTACCAGAGCGGGCCCTACGGCGAGCAGCCCAGGCCCAGCACCACAGGTAGGTCAAAGGTCATCGCGGGTTTAAACTGACAATGAGAGCGGGCCGAGGATGGATCCTTGAGGGACGCCTCACACTGACACTCACCGTCATTTTCTAAAAAACAAACCAGTTTTTGAGCAAACAAGCAAACAAAAAAAGATATTAAGATCAGATTAGAATATAAATAGATAAATTAATAAAAAGATCGACAGGTCAATATAAACATTTAGTTCACAAATAAAAGATAAACTGTCGGAAAGGCAAAAACAAAAATGCTCTAAAAATAATAAAAACCATAAATTAATAAACAGCATTAATTTTTATCTAATTAATGGTAATCGTGCTCTGTCATCCAAGCAAACAAAAAAAGATATTAAGATCAAATTAGAGAATAGATAAATGAGTTTTTAAATAGATCGACAGGTCAATACAAACACAAATAAAAGATAAACTGTAGAAAAGGCAAAAACAAAAATGCTCTAAAAACAATAATGAAAACAGAAAATTGATAAACATTAATTTTTATCTAATTAAAGGTAATTGTGCTCTTTCATCAAAGCAAACAAAACAAAATTACATGTTTTATGCTAAAAAGAGTTAACTTTCCAAATTTTATTGACATTCTCTTATGTTCAGAGTCAGACTCTCAAAAACGTAAACTTCTGCCATCTTGGGAGTTTCGCATTTTCATTTTTGCAGAGTTGATTTTCATTTTTTATCAGTTAATATTTCATGTAGAAAACAATTTTGGTTTATTAATCTGTTGTTTAAATAACATTTTGTAATCTGGGTAAACAAAAAACAAGTACAGGTCTTCAGATAAAATGTTTTTAAGCAGATCTAAATGTGTAACCGTATTTAACACTGAAGTTAAAAACTTATATCTGCATAGATCTTTATAAATATCATTAACTAAAATAAGTGTAGTAACATCAGAAGTAAACTCTTAAAGTTACATCTTTTTATTGATGAACCCTCCCCTCTCTCTCTCTCAGTGGTCGTGGTCGAGCAGCAGCGGCAACAACAAGACGACGGTGCAGAGGAGGGACTCCTGGCAGCGTGTTACGCCGCTCTGTGCTGCTGCTGCCTCATGGACATGCTGAGCGACGACCACGACGACTGTGACGACCTGTGACTGCACAACCACGACGACCTGTGACTGTACGACAGCGACGACTGTGACGACCTATGACTGCACAACCACGACGACCTGTGACTGTACGACAGCGTGCACAACTATGACGACCTGTGACTGCACGACAGCGACGACTGTGACGACCTGTGACTGCACAACCATGACGACCTGTGACTGCACGACCACGACGACTGTGACGACCTGTGACTGCACAACCACGACGACCTGTGACTGTACGACAGCGACGACTGTGACGACCTGTGACTGCACAACTATGACGACCTGGGACTGCACGACAGCGACGACTGTGACGACCTGTGACTGCACAACCATGACGACCTGTGACTGCACGACCACGACGACTGTGACTGCACAACCACGACAACCTGTCACTGCACGACAGCGACGACTGTGACGACCTGTGACTGCACAACCACGATTACCTCTGACCGCACAACCGCAATGACCGAATACCATCAACCCATCTGAACCACAATGTTTGACCCCTGCTGTGACCTTATGACCTCAGTCCTCCATAGTTGAAACAAAAAAACCCTGAGCTGACCTCTGACCCTGCCAGCGATCAGACGACCTTGGCGGCCATGATGATCATGTTAACAAACAGACCGCTCCTGATGAAGTTCATGCTAACGGCAGCATGTAACTATGGCAGGACGACCTTAACTGCTCCAACCTTGGACCAGTTTGACCCTGTGACCCTGACTGTGGGTGAAATAAATATTGTTGGTAAAGAATTAAAAAGTGATTAATTATTGAATTTTAGGATAATTTAGGTTTTTAGCCTTCAGTCATTTCAGAGACTTTAAAGCCGGAGCTCTCTGATTGGACGAGGAGGCTGATATATTTGAGAGTTATTTCCTGTTTCTGTGGTTGTTTTGTGTAATAAAAAATATTAAAGTTGGTAAATTTACTTTATGGCTGATTTTTCTGTCATTACTGTGGGTGTGTTTGTTCCTGCCATGAAAAATGAAAAAGTCGTCTGTGTGGAGGTGAGCACCCCCCCACCCCCCTGGAGCGGTCTTTAAGCAGTCATGGCTTCTGCCTGATGAGCAGAAACACACATGTGGGCGGAGCCTGTATGATTATGACATCACAAACTCCAGGAAGTAAAAACAGAGCATGTAAAAGGGGTCTTTTTGAGGAAGGACAGAGAATTTCTTTTTAAAATCATGATGGGAAATATTGTACACACGTCCACTCTGAGTCAGGGATCAGATAACGGGGCTGGAGGTCAAAGGTGAAGGTCATGGATCCTGCATGATATTTATTAGACTGTCCCACTGCGCCCCTCTGAAGAGCCAATGATCAGATTTGTCTGTAATATCAGAATGCTGTTAGGGATGTACAGTAAGATCTACACAACTGTGTCTGGGACTAGTTTGTGATGCACTGAAGGACGGCGTATCCTTCCACCAGCAGCTTAGACCAGGAGTACGGTGGGAATATTTTCAGCTATTGTGTCCCAGCTTCGTTGGAGCTGGGGTTAAACAGCCTGACAGCACATGAACAGAGGAAATAATCAAGATAAAAACCTTCATCCCTGAAGCAGAACAAACACTTTTCCATGACGGACAAAGCATCAATAAGAAATTATTTTGACTTTAATAAATTTAACCACACAACTCTGTAAGTGTGAATATGAAAGCTGTCAGAATTATTCCCCTGAGGTCATTTTAATACTTTAATAAATTTAACACTTACACATATATGCATATTTCCATATATTTATCCCTCTACATATATTTATATTAATATAGGATTTTCCCCCATACACATATTTCTGTTTTTTACATATTAACCCTCTACAAATATGTGTTTTATATATATTTATATATTTTAACTGTCTACATATATTTACGTTTTTATTTATTTAACCCACTGCATATGTTTATATTTATATTATTTCAACATCTACATATATTTGTTTTATATATATTTCCCCTCTACATATATTTATATTTTTACATACATTTTCCCTCTACATATATATTTTCATGTATATTTACCCATGCATATATTTATATTTTTATATATTTTTACCCTCTACACATATTTATATTTTTATATATATTTATCCACTACATATATTTATATTTTAATATATTTTTACCTGCTATATATTTTTTAAATATATTTTTACCCTGTTTACACATTTATATTTTTACATATTTTAACCCTCTACTAATATTTATATTTTTATATGTTTTAACCCTCTCTATATATGAATATATTAATCTGTTCTTTCTCAGTGACCTGCTGTTTACCTGCAGAGGTGATAAAGTCTTGTCTGTGACTCAGTGGAAGGTCACAGCTGATTGGCTGATTAAAAGTTGGAGTTTCCCTTAAATCATGAAAACAGGTCATCATCAAATAAGATGATGAATAATGTTCTAGCAGGTAGGCTGCAGGTTCAACCCCATCTTGGTCAGGTCCTTCCTGTGCGTGCCTGGGTTCTCTCCGGCACTCCAGCTTCGTCCCACAGACTTGAACCTGCTCGTCAGGCTGACTGGTGGCTTTGTGAGGGATTCATGAGTATGAGCTATGATGACTGCGGCCCTGGGACGTCTCCATGTGCTGCATGAACATACAGATCTTCACAGCCATGACTGAAGCCACATGTGATCCACCTTTGACCTCTGCCCTCCTCTGAGCAGAGTCAGACTGAGGATCCAGGTCCAGGATCCAGGTCCTGCTCTTGTCTCAGTCTGCAGCTTTTCTCTTCATTTCCTGTTTGTCAGGCCGTGGTCGACCTGCTCTGTCAGGGCGTTACTGCCAGTCTGAGCTCGCTCAGTCTGCACCTCACTCCCAGCCAATCCTGGGCGAGTGTGGGCGCAGCTGCGTTTGCATGAGGCGAGTATAAAGAGAGCTCAGAGCTCAGAGTGAGCAGCAGAGAAGGGCGCCAACAGGACGCCGGCCAGGGTCAGCGAGGGCGGGAAGCAGGTGCACCGACACTGCGTCTCCACCGAGGCCGCGGGCGTCAGGAACTTGTTTGTGTTTGAGCGCATCGGCAGAGAGTTTCTCTCTGACTGGTTTGATCATCTCCTGAAACAGAGATTACTCTCTCTAAGCTCTCAGATCATTTGGCACAACATCACAGCTCACCTGCAAAAGCACAAACGTATCTCTCCCAAACTGATCACTCGTGCTTCTAAACTTACTTCCTCTCTAATATCAATAGTCAGTTCCACAAAAAACGTAAAGATCTTCTCAGCTGCTTTGGCTCATGTGTTTACACTGACTCAGTACTGTCGGTGCCTGAATGCTTCAGCTGAACACCTGAGCTCACCTGCAGACTCTCATTTCTCTCCCTAAACACTTCAGTCGTGTCTAAACTAAAGTCCTCTCATATGAACAGTGAGCTCCACCATAAAGCATCATCCAGCTGCTGCAGGTCCAAATGTTAGCATGTTTGTCTCTGTGGTCCACCAGTCTGAACCCAGTCTGTCACTCAGAGTTTTATATATATATATATATATGTATATATATATATATATACATATACATAGCTAAATAATAGAGGTGTGAAAAAATATCGGCATCGCAATATATCGCGATATTCTGACTCCCGATACAATATTGATATTTCAAATCTTAGTATCGATATTTTTGTAAAAATAAAAAATCATATTTTATCAGAGTTCGAAATAAAATACTACTTATAAATATGTATGCACAGGTGTCAGTTCAGACAGTGACAAGAGAAATATGTGATTTTTTTAGTTTTACTTACTGTTGTTCTGTCAGTAACTCAAAGCACTTTGTTCCTCGTGTGTTCAGTTACAGTTTGAGCTGCACTGCAGGTTAGGATGCTTTAAATACTTTAAGGGGAAAACAAGAATAACTTCTTTGCAACATTAATTTAAGTGACTTGATCCACTCTGTGTTTCAGGCTAAGTGTATTAATGTAACACTGCATTTGACATATTTCAATTACAATAAAATGGAAAGGTTACATATTCATTGTGTCTAGGTTTTACCTAGTTTACTCTATAATATCGCAATATATCACAATATTGTGATATATTGCGATATTATTGTATTGTGACCAAAGTATTGTGATACTTACCGTATCGTGAGGCTCTTGCCAATACTCACCCCTACTAAATAAACATTGCAAAAATTGGCAATGTTGTAGAATCTAAGGCTGGGACGATTCACTTTTCTCCCGATTAGATTTACTGCGATTTTTTAGGTGCTGATTCAATTTCAATTGCGATTCTATGATATTGCCTATTTCTGTCATCTTTAGTTAGCTTTTTCATCACCAGTGAAAAAGATGAACAATGATGATGCCTACAGACTATATCAGGAAAAACACACATCACATGTGAGTCTGTTTTTAGGATTTATTCAGCAATATATTTTAACCAGCTGTTTATACTCTCTCTTCAAAAGACTGGACTGACTTTAAAAAGTGGATTATTAATAGGGATGTCCCGATCCGATATTGATATCGATCAAAACAACAAATATCGGATTATATCAGCCTGCATCGTAAATCTCCGATATCAGCACACTGATACAAGCAGTCCATTCTAATACATTTATTTTTTATTTTATTCAGTTGTAGAATATGCTTATGTTTAAGTTCAACACAGTGGTTATTTTGCAATTGGTGAAATATGTTTTTGTTTGATTTATTGAGGTCACTTTTCAGGGTCTTCTAATATTTTTTATTCATGTTGTTTTAATTGTTGTATATTCTTATGTTTAAGGTTAAAATTTATTTAACCTATTGGTTAATAACAAATGGGTCAGTTTTTCTCATACCTACTATTGCTGCCTACTGTTCTCTGTTTGAGTAATCTGACCTGATCAAGACTTTTCTTACAGTCCATACTACAAAATAGGTAATAAAAGTCTGTATGATTCCTGCTGATATTGTATCGGATTGATATCGGTATCGGCCAATACTCAAGGCTGCAATATCGGTATCGTATCGGAGGTGAAATAGTTGTATCGGGACACCCCTAATTATTAACCCTTTAGGCACCAGAGTTTTTTAAGAAAATATTCAATTTTGCTATGAAGCCTTTATAAAGGCTGTAGTTTCAAAGCTGTTAGTTTCCTCAGGCCTGAAAATGAAATCCAGTTTTTATCACAAAACTCAAGTTACAATTTTAATTGATATTTTTCCCTCTTAAAGATAAAACCTCTAAGTGACACAAAAACAGGAGAATCAAGTTTTGCTTTGATGTTAAAAATATTTTCTGAACATAAACAGAATGATCCTGATAGTTCAGAGTTTCAGAAAATGATGTAGTTTGAACACAGGTTTGTCTGCTAACTAGGGATGTAACGATATGAAAATTTTCTATCACTGTTATTGTGACCGAAATTATCACGGTTATCATTATTATCACTGTATTGTTGCTGTGTGCTCAAAATGTTCAAAAAGTACTTTTACACACAATTTAATCACTTAATCCCTTCAATATTATTATCATAATGGTTCTTTTTTGTCTTTTTTATCAATAATGTGTCAAGAAATGCCCTTTGAGTACATTTTTATCCTTCTTTCATGAGAAATAAAAATAAAGAATCCTGGAAAGTATTTGTCATTATTATGTTATTAACAGTGTGATTACAAGAAAATAAAACAACTGATATGAACTTTAAACAGGATTCTCTTTATAAACAATTTTAAATGAACATGTTCAAAGTTTTCAGATGATAAAAAATGACCGTAAACTATTTTATATACACTCACACATTTTAGTTTGTCTACAGCATTAGTGTCCATGTTACAGCTCATTATATTAGACCATGTCCAGGACTTTTTTTTAAATGATGATAGTCCCTGAAGGAATTAACCCCCTTCATGATTCTCCTCTGGTCTCCCCTCTCCTCGGTAGAGCTCCTCTGTATTTTCTCCTCTACATATTTCCAAATAACGATCAATGAAATCCATAAAACAGGAACTCTGACAAAAAAAGACGATCTATGTCAAAATACGACGAATACACAGCAAAACAAAGGCAGGAACACACTCCAGAATGATACTAATTCTGTTATTTATAAGATTTATACATTTTTGGATAGAATTACTGATAAGTCACCTGTTATTCTGTCAGGCATGGCTCACTGAATCCTCCCTCTCTCTCTCTCTCTCTCTCTCTCTCTCTCTCTCCCTACGGATCCATCAGTTCATTTACTCGAGGAGTTCCTGCCGTTGAAATCACGCACGTCTTTTTCTTTCGCTGCAGCTTCGTGTTTAGACAGGGAGACTGTCATGTATCAGTTTCCCCTCAGCATCCTTGTAAAAATCCAAAATTCAACCAGACTTCAGAGTCTGTTTCGAGAAAACTCTGCTGTGGCTCGAACTTTGCTCTCAGGCTCAGAGGCCAAACAATGCAACTGCGCATGTGCGAGGCTGCAAACTGCGCATGCTCACACCGGTTTAGGCTGCTTAATCGAGGACAGAGACATAGGTCCGGCTTTTCCAGGCAAACAGCAGCATCACCGTGAGTTATTGACACAGGGTGGTGAACAAATACGGTAAAACGGTAATTTTAAAAAGACACGGTAATGATTACCGTGGGAAATTTTACCGCGGTTTACCGTTTTACCGGTAACCGTTACATCTCTATCTACTACATGATCTGAGCTGTTTCACATTAACATGAAAGTCTCTTTAAAAACAAACTCTGAACATGTGCCTGTGCAAAACCGGACACCATGACCACCGATCATGTTTGGAGTTTATGTTTTAAACATTCAAACAGCTGAAGGTGAGGCGAAGAGTCAGGAAAAACAACCTTTATCTCCTTTTTCAGTTTTTAATCTTCTGCTAATAATAATTCTAATTAATTTCATTATAGCCCAGAAAGACTGTATCGTCTGCAAACGTTATGATGTCCCCGTGCTCAGGAAGGGACCTGCAGTCACCTGTGAGGCCCTTTGCCTGAGGCCCTCCCTCTGTCTCTGATGGACGTATCTCTGAGGTTGTAGACTGCTCTGTAATCTGATTACTCTGTGACCTCAGCTAACCCCGCTCCTGCTGGGACATGTGGAGGAGGTTCAGTCTGTGTCTGGATCAGGGCCAGGTGATCTACCTGCTCAGGTACGCGCCCTGGTTCTCCCTCAGCCTGCCTGTGTTTACCTGTGCTTCTACAGTTCTTCTTGTGGACCCCATCAGGGGGGCAGCTGCAGGTTTCTGGGCTCCACCCCCCCCACACACACCTGTGCTCACCTGCACGGCCCGCAGAAACCCCGTCCAGAGCGTTTCAGAGACGGGACGAGGGCAAAGGTGAGTGTGAGGCCCTCAGAGAGACGCCGCGTGGGACATTTGAAGTCCACACACACAGACGGAGCAGGTACCTGAAGGGCATGCTCACCTGGAGGAGGGGGGGGCGGGCCTCCCCTCCTCCCTGACGCTCAGGTGTGGTCGTTACTCGTCTGTTTTTGGAGGATTTAAGCCCTAAAACGAAGCAGAGAAAACACAGAGAGGAAACACAGTCTGACGGCTGCTCCCACACTTCACTCTTTATGGTTCTCACCTGCCTTATAAGGGCGGCCTCTGACACCTGCTCTGCACCTTCAGACTCACCTGGAGAAGCTCTCACTGTATCCAGCTCACACTCAGAGATGGCAGAGGACGCCGCAGCAAAATCACCGGCAAAACCCCCGGCAAAAGCCTCAAAGAAGAAGGCGACCCAGCCGAGGAAGCCCAGCCTGCAGCTGTGGAAGCTCGTCATCAATGCCATCAGGGTGACCTCAGGGCGCCGGGGCACGTCAGTGCCCACCATGAAGAAGTGCCTGAAGAACGACGGCGTAGACGTGAAGAAGAACAACAGGCTCATCAACCGCACCATCGTCAGGCTCACCGAGAAGGGCCAGCTGGTGCAGGTGACCGGGAAAGGAGCGTCCGGCTCCTTCAAGCTCGCCAAGACTGAAAAAGCAGTAAAGAAGCCCCCTGCCAAGACAGCCCGAGGAAAGAGGCCCCCCGCCAAGAAGGCAGCAGGAGGGGGGAAGGCAGCAGGTAAGGGCAAGCCGAAGAAGACCGGGGTCAAGAAATCCAACAAAAAGAAGGACAGCAAGAAGAGTGGCACCCCCAGAAGGAAGCCCAAGGCCGAGGCCAAGAACAAGCCCAAGACCGCC
This sequence comes from Scarus forsteni, assembly GCA_036419115.1. Lineage (NCBI taxonomy): Eukaryota > Metazoa > Chordata > Actinopteri > Labriformes > Labridae > Scarus > Scarus forsteni. The sequence continues at coordinate 1,311,684 of JAZDUH010000228.1, read as the reverse complement.
AAGCCCAGGAAGCCAAAGGCGAAGAAGACCACCAAGCCCCCGGTGAAGAAGACCAAACCCATGACCAAGAAGTCTCCAACCAAGAAAGGCAAAAAATAAGCAGCATGTCCAGACTATAAATCAGCAGTAACTGCAACAACGGCTCTTTTAAGAGCCACCACATCCTCACTGAGAGCGTCCTGCTTCCCTGACACAGCCTTTAACACTAAGGAGGGTTTAAGTCTATTTAAAAACTATTACAGGGAAACAATACCTGACTTAACACTGACCAGAGTTTAGTTAAGTCTACTTAAAAACTATTACAGGGAAATAACACTTGATTTAACACAGAGCAGAGTTTATATAAGTCTACTTAAAAACTATTACAGGGACATAACTTCTGATTTAACACTGACCAGAGTTTAGTTAAGTCTACTTAAAAACTATTACAGGGAAATAACACCTGATTTAACACTGACCAGAGTTTAGCAAAGTCTACTTTAAAACTATTACAGGGAAACAATACCTGATTTAACACAGAGCAGAGTTTATATAAGTCTACTTAAAAACTATTACAGGAAAATACCTGATTTAACACTGGCCCTGAATAAAAGTCTATATTGAAAACATTTCAGGAGAACTACAGAAGTACTGATCATTTTAACATGTTTTAAAGATGGCCCTTAAGGTCAGCTGTTATAATATTGAAAATATTAAAGCATAATAAAACTAAAATTTAAGTTTTTAGATTATTTAAGTATTTTTATATATAGTAAAATATTAATGAAGAGACGACCTGCTCCATCTCTGAAACCCTAATTTTTCACATATAAATTAGTTTAAACTTGGAAATGAGTCTGATTTTCCACCCAGGTGAGTGTCGGGATGATACATTGTTGGCTGCCTGGAGTATAATAAGATTTAACTGATAATAAGCTTTATAAAGTTAATTTAGATATTGAATTTCTTAAAAAGCACAGTAATGCCCCCCTCAATTGTGCTGCTAATTGAAATTGGAGTTTATAATCTTCCAGTATCTGTCAGAATTGATTTAGAGATTATTTTATTCATTTTTGAATGTCTTCATGATCTTGGGGCTCATTATGCGTTTCCTGTTTCTCACTTACACATACAGTGAGGTCTTTATATTTTGTTTAGTTAGTTTTAAGTCAGTTTTGTATAGTTTTTTATTATTTATTACATTTTTAATTTATTTGGGTTTGTTTTTCTCATGTAGTATTTTGCACATACTTTATCCTGTTCATACTCTGTTTATGTTTATGTACATATGTAGTATGGAAAGTGCTAAACAAATAAAGTTTGATTGAATATCTTGTCTTAAAGACAATTTCATTCTATTGGTGGAGAAACAAAAATATTGATTTATGTGTGCTTGTAATTTTTACACCAGACGTTCACAAGCTTTTCGGCCTCAAACTCCAGAACATGACCAAAACCCCAGAACATGACCAAAACCCCAGAACATGACCAAAACCCCAGAAAATGTCCGGGGACCCCTTCGTCGTTAATTAAAGTATTTATTGCACTGGAACACAGATTTGCTAGGCCAGATATAAGGGAACTTTTTAAATTGAACATAAGTTCATTTTGATCTTTAAAACACCCTATTTGCTTTGGTAAAGTACAGAAAAGATTAAATTCAGTGTTCATCACAGCCAACAGAATTTATTACCGACAGGCTCCAAGATAAATTAATTTAAAAAATAAATGATGCATCAAAGTAAGAATAACACTTATTTCATAATGAACCCTGACCCACATGCTGAACTCTTTCTATATGCCTTGTCTGGGTCTGCCCCGGGGCTGAAAAGCTCAGTTTTTGTCATTTTCACCTTAAATTCGTCGTCCTAGTTCAGGGGAAATTCTTTAAAACAGTGAGATAAAACAAAGGACACATAATGGCGGCAGCCATACTCACCAAATCCTCCATACAGCCTCTCCCGCGTCCTCCCGCCTTCCTCTCACTCTGGAAACCGTCCGTGTGGGCGTGGTCTGTTTTAAACTATTTATCCAATAGAAAGCCAGATGTTTCGCGCGACCCCTCCAAGGACCAATCAGGGCAGAGCTCCCCTCCTGCGGAACACATATAAAGCTGCCACCGGCAGCTGCAGGTGCAGTCTGTCCTCTGATCTGATGAAGACTCTGACGTCATCTCGTCGCGAGCAGATGTCCCGTACGTGCTCCGGCGGGAAACCTCCCGGGCAGCAGCCGGGCAGAGCGCCGCGGATACAGGCGGAATGACGGAGCTTCACCGCCTCAAGCCGGGAGAGGCCCACCGAGCTGCGGGGCTCACCTGTCCGAGGACACCGACCTGTGGGGGTCTCCATCAGGCCCGAAGACACCCAGCTGTCCTGGAGGGTCCGCGGGGAGAGAGCCGAGGGCTGACCGCCGAGGGTGACCTCCACCCCGAGGGAGCGTCCGGGCCCAGCGCGGACCGGACTGAACGAGCCAGGGAGGAAAATAATAATGAACTGATAATAATAAAATTAATGACGACAAAGCTACAGTATTGTATTTTTAACCAAAGTGTTTCTTACGTATTTATGACAGTAACATGGATGTATGAAGGGTTCTCATGAGTATAACTGAGAGGAGCCTCATCATGGCACATTATATATTAATACAGAAAGATTAAAACACTGTAAAGATTGAGCTTTTTTTACTGAAGATCAGTTAAAATCTTAAGTTTAAGTATAAACATGTCATAAGATATTGTTGATTGATCTCTAAAATATGTTTTGTATTTACTGCAGCACAGTATAGTGTGTTAATTAGACTTTTCTTTCTATTTTTTTAAATTAAGGACATTTATATTTAAGTGTACTTTGACAAGAAAGTCCCTGTTCAAGGTAAGAGCTAAAGATATGCTCAATATATTTAATATCACAGATTGAACATTTTTATAAACATGAATTTTTCTTACGTAAAGAATGACATCTCATACATCCAAATGTCTTATTGATAAGCTCTCATTTATTTTAGTTACATTATCATGAGTTAGCTTTATAAATAAAACCCCAAACCTTGGCACACACTCAGGAAATGTCAGATTTTATATGTATTTATCTTTAAACACACTGATCACATATTTAGATGAACATTTATAATAAACTTAATCACATCATAAACTCATGCTGCATTCTCTCTGCTGTCCACCAGGTGATGCTGTGACCAAATAATAAAAGTCCTCACTTAGAAAAACAAACACATTTTACTAGAATCAAACTCTCCTGCAGGCACTCAGATATAACCAGGACACAACATTAGGTATACTGAGGACATCTGTGGAAATATTTGGATTTGACTGATTTAAAACAGCAAATATATACATCAGTAATCATCTCTCTCTCTTTACATAAATATATAATATATATGTGTGTGTGTGTGTGTGTTTTACAGTGACCTTCCTGTTTCAGTTCTAAGGGTCAAAGGTCAACAGGTCTGGTGTTTAGTTGATGTCATCCATACACATTAAAAAAAAGCACAGGCGCTGCATTGGTTTGTGGGGCGCAGGAATTCCTGCCACCATCTTGGTGTGGTCATCCGTCCTGTAAACACAAAGTTAAGCAGTGGCGGGTTAAACGTGCCTGAACACTGCGCAGTGTATTCCCACGCCAATCAGCGGACCAGAGCGAACAGGTCACGGGGATCACTTTTCATAAGTAAGATTGGAAATTATTATTGGTTTATTTTGTGAAAAGAACACTACTGTACAGTATTTATGTCTACCAGCCAAATCGTAGCCAGCTAACGTCAGCTAGGCCGGTGTTCACTACCGGCCAACTTTAGACTTTACAAGTCTTATATTTCATAATACAGACTTGGATCACAACTTGCACATTCTATTATAGAAATCAAACAAACATTGACCAACAGAATTTAGACAGGTGACACAAGCTGAATTCTGTTCACCTGTAATTCTTCCACCCTAACAAAAGCAAGATACCGCTCAGGTGTGGTACATACCCAGCCCACTGCCTTAAAGACACAGACATCATCTGTCTTTACAGCAGTCTGCAAACAAGCTCACCTACAGTCTCAGGTTCAGTATCACATCAAAGACAGGCTTCAAAAGGGAGTTTTGTTAAATGTTTGGAGGAATTTTAAAGGAGGAAAAGTGGCATAGCTTCTTTTTTTAAAGTGTTTTTGTTTTGACTCGGTCAAATCTCCCTTTTCCATTTTGAAGGTTTCCCAAAGACAGAGATAACAGGAAGAAGTGGGAAGTGGCTTTAAGGACAAGTTCAGTTTCTACAGCTTTCACATTGTTTATAGACATAAACAATGTGAAAGCTGTAGAAACCAAACTTATCCTTTAAGGAGGGACAAGCGAGTCATTCGTGATCTGCAGCCAACATTTTCATCCACACCACTTTGACAGGACGTCCCACTCAGAGGTGGTGTTGTTTCCTCCATCTCTCCACTCACCGTCCACCTTCAGAGAGTAGGTGTATCATCATAGGACTATCTGCATAGGAATAAATAGATAAATAAATATATTTATTTATTTATTTATAGAGAGAATATATAGTCTATATATATATATATTTACAAACACACACATAATAGAAGTCGCAAAATACCTATCACAACATGCCACACGTCAAAATGGTCTATTACCGTCAGGCCAACTGAATACGCTGAACCATGTGTCCTATGTCACACCTACATGTGTCTGACTTCTACAGGAAACAAATCTGTGAGTATGAGTTTGGTATTCAGGGAGAGAAGACTGATTTAATGTGCTGTCACTGCGCCTGCCGAACAGATCACAGTGAAGGGAGCGGCTGACCGGACAAAGATGGTGGCCCAGCGGCTCGCCAGCGCCAATTGGTAGTAGCGGTCGATGCGGACTCTACTCTTTCTTATGTCTATGATGTCATCAGATCATCCGTAAAGTGAGGTCAAACTTCCTGTCTGTGAGGTCAAACTTCCTGTCTGTGAGGTCATGACCTCACATCATTAATAACCCCGATGATGGTTCACGATGTCCCAGAATGCTTTGCGTGCAGACTGTAGCGGCCTCCTGCAGAGCCGGGGAGCTGGTCAGAGGGCCGTGGCGAGGGGCGGAGCCTGGAGGCCACGCAACGTGGGCTGGTGCTGACGGAGGAGAGCGTCTGCTGGGAGCCATTTTGGAAAGAGGAGCTGTTGGAGCTGTGACGGGAGCGCGAGTTGAAGTGAGCCTGGAAACCACGACGCTTCTTCTTCCACTGACAGCGAAGGATCCTGACGAACGCCTGCAACCAATCAGGAAACAGGAAGACAGCGTCACGGACACGCCTCCAAACAGTCAGCCTTTAATTAAACTGGTTAAATCAAACTGTGATAGGAGGAGACAGAGTTAGTATTAGACAGTACTGGGAGTATTTATAGGCAGTAGTGATAATAGTTATAGGCAGCATTTTCTTGTATTTATAGGCAGTATTTGTAGTATTTATAGTCAGTATTGTTAGTATTTGTAGGAAGTATTTGTAGTTTTTATACTCAGTATTGTAAGTATTTGTAGTTTTTATACTCAGTATTGTTAGTATTTGTAGGAAGTATTTGTAGTTTTTATACTCAGTATTGTAAGTATTTGTAGTTTTTATACTCAGTATTGTAAGTATTTGTAGGAAGTATTTGTAGTATTACGCGGTAATATTGGAAGTATTTGCAGGCAGTAATTGTAGTCAGTACTGTCACTATTTATATGCTGTATTTGTAGTATTGATAGGCAGTACTGACAGTATTTATATGCAGTATTTGTGGCGGTCTCACCAGCTTGAACTCGCGGCTGTAGCAGGGGTAGATGATGGGATTGAGGCAGCTGTTGAAGTATCCCAACCAGAAAATGACCTTGAAGAAGGTTTCAGGAGGACGAAGGTCACTGTTGAAGGAGGCTGAGCACAGAGGAGTAAACACAAATAAATACATTAAGAAATAAATAAATGCATAAATCAATGTGAGGAGAGGGGATGCAGCTCAGAGTTCCTTAACGGGAGTCAAAGTGAACGTTTACAGAAACAGCTGATCAGTCTGAAGGTCAAATATTGAGCTGATAAAAAAAATCAAATTTAATTTCAAAAAACTTATTAAAGTTAGTATGGAAATATGTTCATCTAAGTCCTGCTATGTTCTGTGGGAAATGTGAGTTAACATGTGGACCTTTGTTTGTTTGTTTTGTTGTTTGTCTTTGAAAATAAGAAATAAAGAGCTGTGGCTCTTTTTTGTGTGTTTAGTTCATTAATATGAGGAGAAAGGAGCAGACTCATTTATGTTTGAGATTTTATTTGTTTGTATTGTATGTTTTATATACAACAGAAAGAAAGAAATAGTTCGCTGCTAAGGCCATTAAATCAAAAATTGCTAGAATATGCATTTTGCACATTTGGACCTTAATGAAGTTTTAAATAGAGCTACAATATGCAAAAGCAAAAAGGGGGAGTGTGACAAAAAGCACTTTGAAAAAGTAATTTATTGAAAACAACAAGTAAATGAAATAGGCTGTTTATCAGCTGATCAAAAGACCATCGCTCAAAAAATGACAAAATGTAATGAGTAGCTCCACCGTTCTTGTTAATCACTTCAAACATTCCTTTGGTCATGTTTGATGAGAGTGTTTCCAGGAAGCTTTTGGGAACATTGCTCCAAGTGGTGAAGATGGCTTCATGAAGGGCATCAACTGTCTGAACTGATGACCATTTTTATAAACTTCCCTTGACCTCCATCCCCAAATGTTCTCTATGGGATTTAAATCAGGGGAAGATGCAGGATGGTCCAAAAGAGTGATGTTCTTCTCCCTGAAGAAGTCCTTGGTCAAGCGAGCATTGTGAACTGCAGCGTTGTCCTGTTGAAAAACCCAGCTGTTACCACACAGACGAGGGCCCTCAGTCATGAGGGATGCCCTCTGCAACATCTGCACGTAACCAGCCGCCGTTTGACGACCCTGCACCACCTGAAGCTCCAGTGTTCACTGAATGAAAAAGCACCCAGATCATGATGGACCCCCCTCCACTGTGCCGGGTAGAAAACATCTCAGGTGGGATCTCCTTGTCATGCCAGTAATGTTGAAGCCATCTGGACCGTCAAGGTTACATTTTTTCTCATCAGAGAATAAAACTTTTTTCCACCTTTCAGTGTCCCATGTTTGATGCTCCAAAGTCTAAACGGGCAGTTTTGTGGCGTTGAAGGAGACGAGGTCTTTGAATTTGTTTTTTGTTTTTGAAACCCTTTTCCCACAGATGCCGTCTGATGGTTATTGCGCTGCAGTCGGCACCAGTAAGGGCCTTAATTTGGGTCGAGGAGCGCCCTGTGTCTTGACGGACAGCCAATCGGATCCTCCGGCTCAGAGCAGGTGTAATTTTTTGGGGTCTACCACTTGACTTTTTTGTTCCATAATGCTCAGGATCTTTTAAAAATGTAGAATGACTGTCTTACTGCGTCCAACCTCAGCAGCAATGGCACGCTGCGAGGCCTTGCTTATGCAGCTCGACGATCCGACCACGTTCAAGAAGAGAAAGCTTCTTAGCTTTAGCCATCAGGAGGGCATGACCGTGTGAATGCCTGACAGAAAATGAACATTGTGAGCAGATTTTGGCTTTAATAGTCTGTGGTCTTAAACTTTTGATCAGCTGATAAACAGACTATTTCAGTTTACTTGTTTTCAATAAATTACTTTTTCAAAGTGCTTTTTGTCACACTCCCCCTTCTTGCTTTTGCATATTGTTGCTCTATTTAAAACCTCATTGAGGTCCAAATGTGCAAAATGCAGATTCTAGAAATTTTTCAACTGGTCTAAAGATTTTGATCAGGACTGTAGTTAGCCGTTAGCCGCTACAAATGCTACTGGTGCATTCCAGTTGTAGTCAGAAGTCAGAATTTCCGAGTTCCGAGTAGGAAACTGTAACTGGACCGCCCTCCGAGGTCAGAATTTCCTACTGGGAACTCGGTGAAACCTCGCCACCCCCGAGTTGACAATGGAAGATGGATGCCCCCAGTGTGAACAGTTATTTAGCTCCTGTAATAATCCATTTATCAGCTCTCCTGAATAGTGTATGTCGCTCTCAAACAGCTGTATACATAGTATTGTTAGACTTATATTTACAAAAATGCTGCCATAGTGATAATCACATTCTTCATGTGATATTTGTGAACAACAACGCAGGGCGTGCTAACAACAGCTAACAATAGCCTGGTAGATCGGCATGATTAGTCGGAGATGATGTCACTCTTCACAGTTTCGAGGTTAAAGGAGCACAGCATATGTCATAGCAGCGTTGCTGGATATGATTGGTCTGTGATGAGTGTGATGATCCAAACGATCGTCCAATCACAAACTGTGGTTGTTTTTAAAGGTTCTGCTCCTCACAGATGGATCAGTGAAATATTTCCAATATAGAGCTGTCCGTCTGACGTGTCAGGCTAACAGTGAGGCTTCAGCTGTGATATCTGCTCCAGGTAAATTTATTTTATTGGAGATTATTTTACTTCAACATCAGCTTAGGATTTATTGATTGTTTTTATTTGTTTAAATAAAATCTGAATCCAGACGAGTCAGCAGACTGTGGATCTGAGCAGAGACAAACACTCTCACTGAGACCTGAACTGTTTCAGACACATGTCTACAAGCTGGTCTCCTCCTCCATCACCACCTTCTCCTGGATGGTTCCTACTCCTCCTGCTGATGGTTTCTCCTCCTGATGGCCCCTCCTCCTGTGAAGGTGTGTGGAGGTGAAGGCCTCTGGTTTAATTCCTCCGTCATGTTTTCTCAGCGGCGTCTCCTCCTGCTAACATGAGTCTGATCAGAGTGTGGGGATGTCGAGGGATTTGGGGATTTTGGTGGATCAGGTGGATCAGGTGGATTACTCTGGCCTGCGTGTGGACTTGTAAGGTGAAGCTCGGCTCTCTGACTATATAAGACGCTCCATCATCAGAGGCTCGTGTGGCAGCGGACCATGATGCACTGTTCACTGTCCTCCAGCTCCAAGTTTGGACATCCACTCTTCAAGTATAGAGCTTTTCTAGTCTGAGCGAGTTTTCTTCTTCTGTGGTGGCTTTAGGTCACACAAACACCCCGCTCTTCTTCTGTGGTGGCTTTAGGTCACACAAACACCCCGCTCTTCTTCTGTGGTGGCTTTAGGTCACACAAACACCCCGCTCTTCTTCTGTGGTGGCTTTAGGTCACACAAACACCCCGCTCTTCTTCTGTGGTGGCTTTAGGTCACACAAACACCCCGCTCTTCTTCTGTGGTGGCTTTAGGTCACACAAACACAGAGACCCCACCCAATTCCAAATGAGCAGTGGGCTGCATTTGACCCCCTTTTGTGTTCACATATGATTGTTTTCTTAATGTTCAAGTTAACGGAAATACTGCCAACAAACCAGAAGGACTCATATTTTCTTTGTGTGTCATTTAAAGGCTTAAAAAAGGTTAAAGCTCTAATTATTATTGCATTTTATATATATTTATATATATATAGAGAGAGAGATATAACTATATATATATATATATATATATATATTTAGATATATAGATATATATATGTATATATATAAATATAGATAGATAGATAGATAGATAGATAGATAGATAGATAGATAGATCTAAAAATCTAATTAATTACCTGATTTATAATTAATTAATCTAATTAATCTAATTTTAATCTCATATCTACTTAAAGTACCCAAATAAAGAATTTGAATTCTAGGATATTATAAAATTGTAGTGCAGGACTAATCAAATGAATACACTAAGAAGTGAAGATTTGTAAATCCACATTTTTATTGGTGACTAAATAAAACCAAAGTCAGGGCAACTTGTCCAGAAAATTCTAAGCTCAATCAGGCAACTCAAATTACACTTTAAGTGTGTTTCATAAATCAAATTCAAAATAAGAAAAAGGTCGAGGACATCCAGCAAAACAATTAGGCCTGATGCATTATTAAAGAATGTAGTACAAATACAGATAAATAAATTCAAAAATAAAATCAGACTAAGTCTTAAATATGCCATTCCTGTTGTCACCTGGGCTTTGTTTGGTTTGACTAGAGACGCATGTGTGAAGTGACACGTGCCACTGCCATGTACGGGTCCTCCAGCTGGACAATATTAAAATGTTTGTGTGCTATGATTAATCTGTGATTAGTGTTTATAGCGCATTAATTTGCGGTGTTATTAATTAATCTAATTAATGTACTAAAGTGACAGCCCTAACATATATCTATCTATCTATCTATGTGTGTATATATATACATATATGTATATATATATATATATATCTATATATATCTATATTTATATATACATATACTCATAAATATATATATATATATATATATATATATATACATATATATATATACATATATGTATATATACTGTATACTGTTAATCATCAAAACATTTTATTTACTTTTCAAACTCAATATAATTAATTTCAAGTAATTTTGGTTGTTTTTTATGTACAATATTTCTGCCTTTTCTAACTGTTTTTGTCCCAAATATCTGAATCAATTGTTGACTTTTAAAATCTTTCAATCATACACCAAGAAAAATATCTGTTTTTGGTTTGTTTGTAGTTTCCTCTGTTCCTTGAATGCTAACTAAATCAAAGATTTATTTTGTTTTTCAAACATTAAATGTCCCTGAATGTATTGATTAAGCTGGTAGTTAAAGGGTTAAACCTCGTAAAGCTCTGCAGGAACATACATATGTGTATATGGATGATTTACAGCAGGATGTTGTGATTGTTGCCTACAGTTTATTTTTGGATTAGAGGATTAAATAAAGATCTAAATGTGAAACACAGATCCTTCTGCAGAGATCAGTCCAGATGACAGAAACATTTTGACCATGTTTGAGTGAAGGGGTTAATAAATCCTAAATAATAAATCCTTAATCGCTCCGTTTTCCCTCATAAACCTCCCACAGCCTGAACGCTGGCCTGGCCTCGCTCCACGCCTGATGTCGAGTGTGAGGAGGTGACGCTGGCTTCTGGGTTTGTCCTGAAACGCTCCGTGCTGATTGGACGCTGCCAGCCTGACAGGTCAAATATGTGAAATATGAAGCTGAAAAATGTTTCTCATCGTCAATCACACTGCGACGTCCTCCTGAGGCTGATTCTGGACGTAAACAGACGGACATTTGTTTGGTTATTTCTCTGAGTGTTTCAGCTGGAGGAAATCAACAGTGAAAAGATAAAAAAGGGTTTAATGAAGCTCTGTGATTGGCTCCTTCTCCTGTGTTTAATAATAGATCAGACTTATATTAATGTTTACATTAACCTCTCTGGAGGACTCCCTCAGGAAATCAGGATTCAGCTCCATTTACAGCAGAGAGAGGAAAGAGATGGATATACACAGTTTAATCGGATCATATAACAGTGGGTTATACCATTATATATGTATATAATATAACAATGTGTTATACCACAGGATATATATGTATATAATATATATATGAAATGATATTAGGTTGCACATCTCTGAGGTTTAAAGGGTAATAAAGAGTCTGATTGGTCTTCAAACTCATCACAGCTCGTTATGGAGCAGGACAGCCATCCTCTGTGAGGCTTTTTTTACTCTTAACTAACTCTTTTAAACACTTTTAACCCTTTTATAAAACATTTTAACCATTTATAACCCTTTAATATACTCTTTTTAACCCATTACAACTCCTTATAACCCTTCTAAACCTTTTTAGAAACTCTTAATAACTCTCAATAACCATTTTATAAACACTTTTTAACCTTATAAAAAACTGATAGCTCACTCTGATTGGTCTTCAGACTGATAGCTGGCTCTGATTGGTCGTCAGACTGATAGCTGGCTCTGATTGGTCGTCAGACTGATACTCGCTCTGATTGGTCAGCTAACTGATAGCTGGCTCTGATTGGTCGTCAGACTGATAGCTGGCTCTGATTGGTCGTCAGACTGATAGCTGGCTCTGATTGGTCGTCAGACTGATAGCTGGCTCTGATTGGTCAGCTAACTGATAGCTGGCTCTGATTGGTCGTCAGACTGATAGCTGGCTCTGATTGGTCGTCAGACTGATACTCGCTCTGATTGGTCAGCTAACTGATAGCTGGCTCTGATTGGTCGTCAGACTGATAGCTGGCTCTGATTGGTCGTCAGACTGATACTTGCTCTGATTGGTCATCAGACTGATAGCTGGCTCTGACTGGTCAGCTAACTGATAGTTGGCTCTGATTGGTCGGTTTGGACCTACCTAAGGGCAGAGCCATGAAGAAGGGCAGCCAGCAGAGGATGAACATCCCGACCACCACGCCGAGCGTCTTCGCCGCCTTCTTCTCCCGGGCAAACTTCTGCAGTTTGAGGCTGAGCGAGCTCTTGGCGGCAGAGGCTCCGCCCCCTGCGGCGCCGGGGTCCTGCTGCGTCCTGCAGTGGATCCTCAGCGTGAGCTCGGAGTTCTCCTGCCGCTCCTTCATCACGCCGGCCTCCAGGTTCTTGGTGGTGCGTTTGGCGACCACGTAGACGCGGCAGTACATGGCGAGGATGACGAAGAGCGGGATGTAGAAAGAGCCGAGCGAGGAGAAGAGGGCGTAGAACGGCTCCTCTGTGATCACGCACACCGTGTCATCCTGCACAGAGGGGTCAGAGGTCAGCTGAAGGTCACTGCAGACCAGCTTTAGATGTTAGAAGTTTATTTCTGGGTCAAAGTCTGATGACATTTGTCAAAAGTTGGAGATTAAACTTTATTTAAAAATCATGTTAACATCTGGATTAAAACTATTATAACAAAGTTTAATATGGTTTAACACCAAAATAACTCTAACAGGTTTTATATTATGGTTTACAGTAGAGCTGAAACGATTCCTCGAATATTCGCGAGTACTCGATTACATAATATCCTTGAATTAAATTTTGTGCCTCGAAGCCTCGTTTAATATATAATTATACATTTAAATATATATCTGGACTACCATGCAGTGCACTGTGTTTGACACAGACGGTCATTTCTGTGGCACAACGCGCCTGCTACCTCCGCTGCTGCGCTGCTTGTAAAATCATGAAGGAAGAGAAAAGAGAGGGACAGAAAGGAGAGAGTCCACAGAAGAAATGGCAGAGAGTGTCCCAAGTGTGTGGTCACTACAAGAAGGGACGAAAAGAAAACACAGTGCAGTGTTTCTGATGTCAAACTGAGTGAGTTTAGCACGTAGCTTAGCATGATAGCACGTCGTTAGGACTGCAACTATTACTATTACAGCATTTTAAATATGCTCATCACAGACATGCGTCCTCTTTCCATGGTGGAGGACACAGGATTTAAGAACATGATCAAGGATTTCAATCCAAACTACACAATGCCCTCCAGAACACACTTCACAAATATAATTGCAGAATTATATTACTGCTTTGTAAATCAGTATTGTATTGGCTTTGTTTTAAGCCAGTACTGGTTTAAACTTTGAAAGTTGTTAAAATAAAAACCCTTTCTGAGGAATAAACGGCATTTGGTTGCTCATTTTGAAAGCCCTAACATGTTGCATTGTATACAATTGATTTATTTGTTTAAAAACAAAAAAGTATATTTTGTTAGAGTACTCGAGTACTCGAAGAAATAATTGACAGAGTACTCGATTCCAAAAATACTCGATAGTTGCAGCTCTAGTTTACAGTGTCTTTATATGGTAACAACTGCATCTTCACTGGGTTTATTTATAGGATTAAATGTTTTAAAACATTACGTTTTGTTAAATTGGATTCACTCTGGATTAAAACAATGAAAAAATGTGTTTCCACTGGTTCAAACCAAATTAACAGGATTGAACTGCTTTCTTCAGTTATGATTGAGGCATATGAAGCGTAGAGACAGAGAAATGTTTGCTCCTAAACTTATTGGAGCTCTGGTCTGTTGGATTTCTCTGGCTGATTCACAAACTCGTCATTATTGTAACGGCCAAAGCTCCAAATCCTCCTCAGAACTCGACCTCATGATCAGTTTCATCGCTCGGGGTTATGTCGGATTAGCCTCCCTCGGTTTGAGGATTTCACGGGCAGTTGGAGGCGTGTTCAGGATTATGGCTCAGGTGCAGCGGTGCATGATGGGATACCTGTGACGGCGGCTGCTTCCAGCCCAGCAGCGGGCCGATGGAGATGACGGTGGCGAGGATCCACACCCCCAGCATGGCGAGCAGCGCCCGCTTCTCGGTGACGATGGTGGGGTATTGCAGAGGGTAGCGCACCCCGATGTAGCGGTCGATGGAGATGACGCACAGCGACATGATGGACGCCGTGCAGCACAGCACGTCCACCGCCGCCCAGATATCACAGAAGATCCTGCCGAACACCCAGTAATCCAAAATCTGACAAGACCGAGGGACACAAACAGACTTAATATTTAATATCTGAAATGATTAACACAGAGCAGCTTTAATATCTGAAATGATTAACACAGAGCAGCTTTAATATCTGAAATGATTAACACAGAGCAGCTTTAATATCTGATATGATTAACACAGAGCAGCTTTAATATCTGATATGATTAACACAGAGCAGCTTTAATATCTGAAATGATTAACACAGAGCAGCTTTAATATCTGAGATGATTAACACAGAGCAGCTTTAATATCTGATATGATTAACACAGAGCAGCTTTAATATCTGAGATGATTAACACAGAGCAGCTTTAATATCTGAAATGATTAACACAGAGCAGCTTTAATATCTGAAATGATTAACACAGAGCAGCTTTAATATCTGAAATGATTAACACAGAGCAGCTTTAATATCTGAAATGATTAACACAGAGCAGCTTTAATATCTGATATGATTAACACAGAGCAGCTTTAATATCTGATATGATTAACACAGAGCAGCTTTAATATCTGAAATGATTAACACAGAGCAGCTTTAATATCTGATATGATGAACACAGAGCAGCTTTAATATCTGATATGATTAACACAGAGCAGCTTTAATATCTGATATGATTAACACAGAGCAGCTTTAATATCTGAAATGATTAACACAGAGCAGCTTTAATATCTGAGATGATTAACACAAACCACAATAAAACTGGTATAAAGAACATAAATAATGAGTTTCTGATCATTTTGAGTCCTGAATTATCATTATATATTTACATTTACCTAAAGATTGTTATTGTGTTTGTTGGTTTCGTCTGTTTGGTTTGTTTGTAAAGAAAACAACCAAATTAAGTAAATAAAGCATCAAAATGTCCTCATTTAACTCCTTTAAACTAATGTCAGCATCAGCTTGGAACTCATTTAAAATAATTAAAAATTTTTCTTTCTTATTTCTGTTTTTTTTTGGGTCCAGTCTGTATTAAGGCGGTGTTAGATGGAGAAAATAATGTTGGGGAAGTTGACATTAAAGTTGAAATGAACAGAATAAAGTTGAATAACAATTTTGTGATGAAAGTGGAAATGTCAAGTAGGGCTGGGACGATGCACTTTTCTCCTGATTCTATTTTTTAATGTTTTTTTTAGATGCCGATTTGATTTAAATTGTGATTCTATGATATTGCAGATTTTTTCAATCTTTAGTTAGCTTTTTTAACACCAGTGAAAAAGATGAACAATGATGACGCCTACAGACTATATCAGGAAAAATACACATCACATGTGAGTCTGTTTTTAGGATTTATTCAGCAATATATTTTAACCAGCTGTTTATACTCTCTCTTCAAAAGACTGGACTGACTTTAAAAGTGGATTATTAACACAGACTAAAATGAAACATTAATATTTGGAAAAAAAACGATTTAAAAATCGCCAAACAAAAACTCCTGATACTTAAGTGAATTGATTTTTTCTCCCAACCCTAATTGGGGCCATCTTAGATGAAGAAAACAGTTTGAGGGAAGTCGACATTAAAGTAGAAAATTCAGGATTAAAGTTGAAATGAAGAAAATAAAGTTGAATAACAGCTTCTCGATAAAAATGGAAATGTCAAGAAAAAAGTCAAAATTTGAATAAAAAAGTCCAAGTGTGGACAAAAAAAGGTAAAATTTGAGAATAAAGTCAATTCAGGACATTCTGTCTTTTATCATGAAACTGTAATTCACCTTTATTCTCCTCATTTAAACATTATGCTCGTATTTCTACTTTAATGCCGACTTCCCCAAATGTATTTTCTCTATCTAACATGGCCCTGATACTCTTCCTTACTTCAGAGTGGACACTGCTCATTCATAAAGTCACTTACAGGATTTTACAGTAATAATTATGATATAAAATAAAGAATTAAATGATGCTCACACTGTCCCGATCAGATACTTCACCAACGCTGATCCTGCATCACCTAATAAATAACATCCTGGCTGAGCAGTGATCTAACTAACAGAACTCAGTGTAGTTACCAAAGGAGTGCCCCAGGGTTCAGTCCTCGTACCACATTTTATTTTCAGTTACATCAACAGTCTTTGGTCATGGTGCTCACTCAGATGCTGAGTTTTTGCAGGCTGCTTCTAACTTTGTTCAGTCTTATCTAAAAACAAAATAACTTGGTTTTTAATACAAATATCCAAACTATCCTCCTGCACCAGGAAAACTGACCGAGCTGCTCTATAACTACCTGTTTTTCTTCTCGATCTGGAGTTTTCTTTAAATCACACACCACAACTAGGGATGGGTACCTTTCACATTTGAACCGATACCATACCGATGCCCGGTACCTGGGAATCGGTATCGGTACTCAACGGTACCAATTTTCGGTACTTTGTGTGTTTAAGATCTCAAATTTTTCAGTGTTTTTTCAATTTTTTCAGTTTCTCTCAGCCATGCTTGCTTTGTTGACTGAGCCCGCGGCTGCTGACGTCATTATGCTATTGCTGTGCTGTGTTCAAGTCCGGTATGAAAATTCACCTACTCTACCCAATAGTATGCCTGCTTCTTCCACTCCCTCACAGTCACAAGGATGCGTTTAGGTACCTAAACATGGCATCGTTTGATTTACGTGAATCGATACTCGGTAGTACCTACAGAATTCAGTTGGTACCTCTTAAAGTACTGAATTCGGTACCCATCCCTAATCACAACGTGGTCACTAAACTCAGAGTGAAGCTATGTTTTTCTGTCCGCTCTGTTGGGTTGCAGCCATTTTTGTAGTCCTTGCTAGCAGATGGTTAGCAACCGTCATTTTAAACACAACAGCAGTTTAAGAGTCAAATGCAGGGAACATCAGGTGCATTTTTATTTCCTATTAAACATGAAAATCATGTTTGTGTGCTCACCACAAACCTGATTAACCAGTTTCTTCTCCAGGCTCGTTCATTAATTACCATTTACCAAAAACCCAACACTGTGCAGCCCTACACAGCCATATTCAACCTGATCTTCAATCAATCTTTCCTGATTTAAATACAGCCAAAACATTTCTGCAATGTAAGTGACGTTTTTCCTCTTAGTTAACAACACTGCAGATTAATTCAGATTCAAACAGGTCATCAGTTTAGCTTAGAAAGAACTTTATAAATCTCTTTGGGAAACTCCATCAAGGAAATTAGGATATTAGAAGCAAAAAATGGACTTTAAAATGGATGAATTCACAGCCACCTACACAATGGAAACAGAGGGAGATGATCTAAATAACAGAGGCTTTAACTGCTCAATTATAACTACAGTATGATATCTTAGTGAAGAGATGGTAACCCATAGCAACATATCTCTTTAATTAAAGGGAGCCCTACATTGTACCTCTTAATTATTCTGCATTCATTAGTCTTGTTCAGCTTGCTCGGCTTCAAGGTGTTTTTCTGTCTCTTTACCTTTTCCTCACACTGTCATACATTTATTTATGTTTGTATTTTTGTTATGAGATGTTGTCCAGGAATGTTTAATGTTGGACTTTTTCCATGTTTATAAACATATAATAAAATAAAGTTTAAAAAATGGACAAAATTATAAATAAACATAAATAAAAATATAACTACTGGCTGGCTACTGTATATCTGTCTGTATTAGCAATAATCTGGGAGCTGAAAAATCCTTTTTCTTATCAGTGATATTTATATAAGAGGCCTTGGATAAGCTTTGCTGTCAGACAGAACATATTTAACCCTTTACCTACAGCTCAACGGTTTGGCAGAGGTCATCAATAAATTAAGGGATATTAATGTTTTTAAAAAAATAGAGAAAACTACAAAAACAAGCCAAACACCAGACATTTACTTAGTGTGGGATTTAAAGATGTAAATAGGTAATATTTGATAAAGTGATGACATAAAAATGCACAAATGTTTGGGACAAAATCCATCAGAAAGGGCAAAAAAAAGTACAAAAAAAAAAAACTTAAAATAGATGGCACACAAAACATTTTTTTGAATAACAGATTTTGTATAAATAAATCATCATATCATTAAGTGGTTCAGTATTTAAAATATAATTATGGTAATTCTAATAACACTTCAGTCTTTTCAACCTTTAAATCACACACAAAGAAAATATAAGTTACTCTGGTTTGTTTGTAGTTTTTCTGTATCCAAAAACAATACCTATTTATCATTTTATATATTAGATATTCCTGAGTTTACTGACCTGAGCCACAGGGAGCCATCACAAGTATTTCCTAAATTATTAACTAACTCAGTAGTGATATTAGTTAATAAATTAATGTTAATAACCCTCATGTCTGCAGCCTGTAGTTAAATAAGGAGAATAAAGGTGTTGTGTCAGCAGGCTGAACAGAGCAGGTGAATGTGTCCTAATAAAGTTAATTTGAAGTTAATTCAGACAAAGCCCGTGTATCATGGTGCCGGTAAAGGGCCCACGGACACCGGCTGGCTCACCTCCAGCGTGGCCGACACGGGCAGCACGGTGGTGCCCAGCAGCAGGTCGGCGATGGCCAGGTTGATGATGAAGTAGTTGGTGGGGATCCGCAGGTGTCGGTTACACACCACGGACAGGATGACCAGGATGTTCCCCACGATGGCACACATGATGAAGAAGGCCAGCACCATGCCCACCGGCACCGCCCGGCGCAGGTCCAGCGGGGCGGGGACGTGCGGGGAGGAGCGGTTGATGGAGGAGTTGGAGTCCGGCAGAGGCGCCTGTGTGCCCGGGTGGAGCTCCACGGAGGAGCCGTTAGTCCACAGATCCATGATGGAGGATTTGGACTTCTATCTGACAGTGGAGTGAAGTTAAAATATTAAAAATAATATAAATATTTAATTAAAAATTCATTACTTTAAAGAAAAAATCAGAGTTTTATCTCCTCCTCTCTTCTCAGCTCCTACATGTGAAAAATATTTTAGATTTTCGGTCAAAATCCGTAAAAAGCCGAAGTTTTCCCGCCCCTGACTCGGGTCTTCTCTCCATGTCCGTGGGGGGCACTCGGCTCGGCTCGGCTCGGCTCGGCTCGCGCGGGAAGCAGCAGGTGGAGGTTCGGGTGAGCTCGGCGTCCCCGGGCGGTCCGGGAGCCTCCTGCCGGCCGGTGGAGCTCCTCCCCGGGTTAAAGCGAGGCGCGGAGCCCGGAGCAGCGTGTCCTTTTATGGTCCAAGGGTTTAATGTGGGAAAGTTTGAGAGGATGGACACAGAGGAGCTGCTCTCTCTCTCCGAGGATTCAGAGCTGTGACAGGTCAATGCTTCAGCAGGGAAGTCTATTAAATACAAACATCTCCATATTATCATTACTGCTGATGAGCTCTGTAAAGTATTAAAGTAAAGAAGCACTTTGCTGTCATTGTTCTCCAAAACTCATTTTAAATATTTTATTTATCCATGTAAAGTGTTAAACTACAAGTTTCATTCATCCAGACCTTTCTGACAGTGTGGCTCAGGTTACAGAAGTGTTTTTATGACATTGAAGAAAAGAATATAGAGGTTATAAGGTTAAAGTCAGGATTATTATTACATCCAGATTAATTAGTCTAAATCAGAATTCTAAAATAGTTTGTATTTGTCAAAAAGGAAGATCAGATTATTTTTCACTTATAAAATGTTAAACCCCTGAAAGATTTTTTGGTTATTATTTGAGTTCTTGTTTTTCTACTGAACTGCTTAATTTTGTTATTAAATTAAATTAAACATAAATAAAGGGGGTACTGGTTTGCCATGTCCCACATGAACATGTTTCCAGTGTCCTCAACGGAGCCTCCCTCTCCTGTCCATACAAGTGCCCAAAAATATAAAAAAAAAAAAATTTATTCTTATAGCACCAAATCATCATAAATGTTTTCTTTACAGAACAGCAGGTCAGTGCCCTGCTCTTCTATTATATTGGAATTTTAATCCATTTAATTGGATTTGATTTATTGTTATTTTTAGAGAAAAGTAAAAACATGGAGGTAAAGGGAGGAAAATGTTCAAGGACAGAAAAAAACAAAGTGTTCACTGTCTACATAGTATTCTGTATTTTCATCAAATTAAAGAAAAAAATTAAAGAGAGGGAGGAGAATCTGTTTCCACCGACATAAAGACTCTGCTACCCATGAGCACACGCAGCGACTGTTGTAATGCTGCGTTCCGCTAACCTCTGAACTGGGAGGGACATCATCTCCGACTTATCAGCGTTCCAGTTGAAGTCTGAAAAAAACATGCTGATCTACCAGGCTATTGTTAGCTGTTGTTAGCATGCCCTGTGTTGTTGTATGAAGAATGTGATTATCACTATGGCAGCATTTTTGTAAATATAAGTCTAACAATACTATGTATACAGCTGATCTAGAGCCACACACCCCAGTCAGAAGTGCAAATAAATGGATTATTACAGGAGCTAAATAACTGTTCACACTGGGGGCATCCATCTTCCATTGTCAACTCGGGGTGGTGAGGTTTCACCGAGTTCCCAGTAGGAAATTCCGACTTCGGGGGACGTTCCAGTTGCAGTTTCCTACTCGGAACTCAGAAATTCCGACTTCTGACTACAACTGAACGCACCAAAAGACGTGACCCAAGCCAAAGCGTGTGTTTGTTGTGATGCTAATGAATGCAGCTCTGACCTTCCTCAGAACTCTGCATTGCTTTACAACTTCTTTTTTCAACAACTTACAGGATGCAAAGCCACGAGGTAATGTATCTCTTTCTAGTTACGTAGCGGTAGTTTTTGATGTGTGCAACAAGCCATTTTTGGAAAACTTAGTATTGTAGTTTTGTAGCCGGCTATATATGTCTACTTACAGCCCGGTGCTCTAAGACGTGTCTGAATAATATAAATTTGCTCTAGTTTTAATTGTCTTGTTCCTGAAGTTGAGTATCCAGGCCAGTCCAGCCCTGTCTGACCCGACCGTGAAGCTAAGGAATAGCATTTATAGATAACCTATTTAGATGCTATAAAACTCATCTTAAAGTGTGTATTTCCATCAGGCAGATATCTAAAAGAGAGACTTTTTTGTAATTACTTAGAAACTCCTCATAGCATCTTTAAAGAAAAAACTTAAATTGCATTTAAATCAGAGATCAGATTTAGCCTGAGGAAATCAGAGGTGTTATTCTGAGGTCATATGTACAGCCCTCTTCATCACCTCTGACATGATTATCTGTTATTATTTATGTAACTCTGCTTCACCTCATCGCTCCTCGTTAGCGTCTAACACCTCGTTAACTCTGACGAGTCACAGCCAGAATTATCCTCAGTGACAGGATGGGAATAGACCGGCTGAGGACGGAGCTTTAGATTTTTCACATATCTGAATGATCTCTTTAATCCAAACACAAATACATCTGATCATCGAGGAAATCCTCCTCCAGCAGGAGCTGATCTTTCCCACGGCCCCTGAAGGCCTCGAGCTCCACTGTAAGATCAATCAGTCCATCAGCGCTGCGCTCACCGGCTGTTTAATAAGATTATTTATTATTTTACTGAAGAAATCATCATTCTGTTCATCACCAGGTCTGGAACAGCTGATGCACACGTTTGGACACATACTGCAAACTAGGGATGTCCCAGTCAAACTTTTCTATACCGATCTTTTTTCTCGATTGGTGGAAACAAGAAAAGATTTCAGAGCAACGAGTCTCATAAGGACGTCTGAAATACACAATAAAACGACTAAATTATCACATTATTATGCGAATAAACACATTTCTGATGGACTCTCTAAAGCTACTAATTCAGTTTAACAAGCAAAACTGTGCAAATAGTTCGATGAATAAAAGGCAGAATTTAAAAATGAACTCAGTTAACGTAACTGATATCACTGTTAAATATTTCACTCACCCACCTTATTATCACGGTTCAGCTAAAATCTAAATAACTCTACAGAATACTCATTTTACAGAGGCAACTTGAACGCATCACAGTGTTTCCGACTGGTCCTCGAATGCATCATTAATTCTGAGATTTATATCAAAATCCACTAAGTAAAACTTTAAAAAACTAAAAATGTAATTAAAGATTAAAACTGGAAATTCTGGGACATGGCTCTGGATTTTTTTTTTTTATGAAACTCAGAATTCAAAATAAGAAAATATAGAGTTGGGAAAAAATCAGGAAAAAAGGGTCACAATTCTACCTGTAAACTGAGAATTCATGTTTTTCTGAACTCTGACCTAAATCTCTGAATTCTATTCGGGTTTTCTTCAGGCTTCAATAAATGTTCAGAATCTTAAAATACTTTTTTAGTGGCTCTAATCCTGTTCCTGTTAAATAATTCAGGCATAAAAACAAACACGTCAATAATGAAAATAACTAAGAGAACAATTAAGAATGACAGGTAAAATGATAGTGGTTAATGATAGGTAAAATAACAGCTAACCACATTTATAATAACAGTTTATGATATGTAAGATAACCAATGACGGGTAAGATAACAGCAGATGATGCATAAATAACAGGCACTGTAAAATAGGTCAGATAGTTAAAATAAAAACTGTGAGGTAAAAAACAACTATGGAAGGTAAATCAGCGCTTAACATCATTCTAACCCAATAACAGATGACGCTGATGTTTATTTATCTGGTCCATTTGAGAAAGAACTCATAGGAAGTGTTTGGGAGTCAGTCGAGGCAGGTGATTGGACGATCCATCTGTCAATCACATTCAACACCAGCCAATAAGATGAAGCCATAGGCGGGCATGATGTGGCAGAATGAGCCACTGCTTAAGAGTGAAAATGTCCTTTTAATGGAGACGTTTGTTTACCTGTAGCTCCGCCTCCTCCTGCTGTAAAGGACTCTGATTGGCCGTTCACAGTCACTGTGTAATGGAGGAGGATCCAGCTTTATTAATGTTGTTGACTAATTATTTTTATCAATAACCTTTTTCTCCTGATGAAAACTAGACAGTTACTAATAAAAACAAAAACTCAAACTAAACTAACTGACATTTTCATCATCAAATAAAAACTAGACTAAAATGTCTGACAGACTTAATCCAATCAGACCTAATATGGTCATGTAGGAAGTAGAGACAAGTGATGAATCTATCCAATCACAGCTACTTATTTTTATTTATTTTAGGCCAATTTTAAAGTAAAATTTGAGGAACTGTCCCAACAGTTTGCTCCATTGCTCTGGTTACACCGACTCAGAGGTAAAGAGTTTATCTTTTGCTTGTGCCAAAAAAAACATGAAAAACTTGACTTCAGAAAATCAAAGAAATTTAAAAAAAAGCTGTACACTTTACACTTTATATTTTAGTTGACTACATTTACAGCAGATTTCATCGACTAAATATGGACTAAAATTAAAACCATTCAAAGACTAAATTAAGACTAAACTTAATATGTTTCAGCAGGAGTCTAAACCTGAACTACGAGGCTCTGCAGCTTTGTTGGTTTCAGTTTAACACGTCATTCCTCGCTGACCTTCCTGCTCGGTTATATAACCCTCTCTCTTTAACCACGTTATTTCATTAGAGCTCGTTTCAGCTCTTCATCTCTCTTTTACTCGACCCTGCAGCCCGTCACTCCGTCTCCGGTCCACACGCGTGTGTGTGGCGTGTTCAGTCCAGAAACCAGGATGACTCTGAACCAGGGCTCCATCCAGTCTGAGACAGCAGCAGTGTGCTATCATTCCACCTTAAATCAGTGAAAAATTATCATTCCACCTTAAATCAGTAATGTGTTGTCATTCCACCTTAAATCAGCAATATGCTATCATCCCACCTTAAATCATGTCAGGATTTTGTCCCTTCGTAACTCAAAAAACTCAGTAAGGTCCGTACCAAAAACCCCTGACATAACTCCAAAAAGGAAAAATGATGATGAGACAACTGAAGGCAAAAATGATGAGAGTTAATACAGCGCTGGAGTTTAACATGTCAACAAGATGCTGATGCTGAAAAAACTGAAGATGTGTCATGTTCTGTCTCTATTTATGAGAGTGTCAAGAAAGGTGTGTGTGTGTGTGTTGACCTCCGTACCTCACTGTCTTGGAATGAGCTGGTATGGAAGATGTCCCTCAACAGATAAGAGGTCGAAAGACAGCCTCCACACCGAGGTCAGATACGGAGGTCAATGAATCAGTATATATGGCATGTACTAAGATATGTCTAAGGCATGTGGGTGCGTGATGTGTTGTAAGAAGAGCTAGATAATTACAAGCATGGTTACATGACAGGATTAAAACAGGGTTACATAGAGTCAAATACATGAAAAGGTTATAAGGTTAAGTGATCATAAACACGTGTACAGAGTTGTACAGAGGTTAATTACATGACTGAATACATAAACTGTACAAGGGTCAAATTATTCTTCACAAATCACTAATGTGCTATCATTCCACCTTAAATCAGTTAAAGGAGACATATCATGCTGATGCATGATTTAATACTTACATATAATATAATAAATTTGAGAACAAGACCTTACACCCCCTTAATTTTCAAAAAATGAGATATTGTATTTTTTCTGATATCCTAGAACGAGATTTGATGCCTCTGAAAATAGGTCATTGCGAGATGTCCGCGAGATTTCAAACGTCGTGGCGACCACGAACCTTTCTTTTTATTGGAGTAATCTGATAAAACACTTCCTCCTCTGTGATGTCCGTTAGCCACAAAACTGTCACCGAGGAACACATCCACCAGCAGGGGTATATAGCTCCCTAGCTCACACTCACTCATTACCAGCTCTGGCCTGTAGGGGGACTCAATACGCAGCCGCTGCTTTGAGCCTGCTGGAAAATACAGTAGAAGAAGAAGGACAGGCTGGCTCTACCCCCGATAGAACTGACCAATCAGAGCACAAAGGGCTGTGACGTTGCGAGGTAACTGTAGGTCATCCTGAGATCTGAGCGTTTCAACGAGAGCTTGATAATGGCCTAAAATGAGAATTTTGAAAACGCTATTGTGGGGCAATGAAGGAACTAAATGACTTGTACTGAGGGCAGAAATGCTTTACAGGCATCCTAGTCTGGCATAGTGAAAAGGAGAAACAAGCATAATATGTCTCCATTCAGTGCTATCATTCCACCTTAAGACAGTAACATGTTATCTTTCCACCTTAAACCAGTTAAGTGCTATCATTCCACCTTAAGACAGTAATGTGCTATCATTCCACCTTAAATCAGTAATGTGCTAACATTTCACCTTAAATCAGTAATGTGCTAACATTTCACCTTAAGACAGTGGTATATTATCATTCCACCTTAAACCAGTTAAGTGCTATCATTCCACCTTAAGACAGTAACATATTATTATTCCACCTTAAACCAGTTAAGTGCTATCATTCCACCTTAAGACAGTAACATGTTATCATTCCACCTTAAATCAGTAATGTGCTATCATTCCACCTTAAATCGGTAATGTGCTAACATTTCACCTTAAGACAGTGGTATATTATCATTCCACCTTAAACCAGTTAAGTGCTATCATTCCACCTTAAGACAGTAACATATTATTATTCCACCTTTAGACTGTAAAATGTTATCATTCCACCTTAAGACAGTGATATAGTATCATTCCACCTTAAGACAGTGATATATTATCATTCCACCTTAAATCAGCTAAGTGCTATCATTCCATCTTAAGACATTAACGTGTTTTATATATATACATAAATATATATATATATATACACACACATATATATAAATGTACATATATATATGTATATACATATATAAACATATATATATATATATATATATATATATATATATATATATATATATATATATTTATATATATGTATAACACATGTATAACACACTTAAAAACAAAGGTTTACAAAGTGTTCTGGCAGGAACAAAAAGACAGAAAAACAAGAGAATAAAAATCAAAGATCACTGAAGACACAAAAGACAGAATGAACCTGAGAGAGTCTGTGGCCTAGAAAAACAGACAATAAAAGACCACGAGGACCAAAATAAAAGCTAAAAAACATACCAAAAAAAAAAACATTAAAAATAAATAAATTATTATTATTAATATTATTATGATTATTATGAAAAATAAAAAAAAGAATGGAGATCATAAGAAAGATAGAGGACAGTAAAACAATGAGCTGGACATATTTGTTTAGGTGCATGCATATTTTCCTCTCTCTGTTTTACAGAGATATTTTTCTGTTATTGTTTTTGTTTATTTGCTGTTGTTTATTCCGTCTGAGTGTTCTGAACGTTCTTGAACAATAAAGCAGATAAATATAGTTTTACTCATGAGATAAGATTATAATAAAGGCAGTTATGTTAATGATCTCTGCTGCTGTTTTCTGGTGTGTTTGCAGATTTTCGTGCTCGTCTGCAGACTTTTCTGTCCTGAAGTTACAAATCAGATTGTTTGACCTCTGACCCCCGGCTCAGGCTGCAGTCCATATAAGGAAACAGGATTCAGAGTTTTGGGTTTGTTTGAGTCAGAATGATTTAAAGGCTGAATTATTATAAGGCTGAATATTTGGGCCGAGCATTAAACCATCAGCACACACACACACACACACACTGAGGGTTAAAATGACGGCCTGATCCTTTAATTTACTGCAGAACATTCCAGAAACATCCAGATAGAGAGAGAGGCTTTAGAACAACAGCACACACATCAGACAGAGCCTTATATCATTATGTTAGCTTACATTATATTACATTATATTACATTATACTATATGACATTACATAGCATTATATTACATTATACTATATTATACTACATTACATCTCACGTCTCACGTCTTCTCCCGCTTATCCGTGGTCGGGTCGCGGGGGCAGCAGCCTAAGCAGGGAAGCCCAGACTTCCCTCTCCCCAGCCACCTCGTCCAGCTCTTCCCGGGGGATCCCGAGGCGTTCCCAGGCCAGCCGAGAGACATAGTCTCTCCAGCGTGTCCTGGGTCTACCCCGGGGCTGCCTTCCGGTGGGACGTGCCCGGAACACCTCACCAGGGAGGCGTCCAGGAGGCATCCGGACCAGATGCCCGAGCCACCTCATCTGGCTCCTCTCAACGCGTAGGAGCAGAGGCCCTACTCCGAGTTCCTCACGAATGACCGAGCTTCTCACCCTATCTCTAAGGGAGAGCCCAGCCACCCTGCGAAGGAAGCCCATTTCAGCCGCTTGTACTCATGATCTCGTTTTCTCGGTCACGACCCAGAGCTCGTGACCATATATGAGGATAGGGGTGAAGATCGACCCGTAATCGAGAGCCTTACGGCTCAGTTCCTTTTACCACGACAGACCGGTGCAGAGCCGCATTACTGCTGGCGCGCACCGATCCGCCTATCGATCTCGATCCACCCTTCCTCCGCTCGTGAACAAGACCCGAGATACTTAAACTCCTCCACTTGGGGCAGAATCTCTTCCCCCAACTCGGAGAAGCACTCCACCCTCTTCGGGTGAGGACCATGGACTCGGATTTGGAGGTGCTGATTCTCATCCCAGCCGCTTCACACTCAGCTGCGAACCGATCCAGTGAGAGCTGGAGGTCACGGTTCGACGAAGCCAACAGGACCACATCATCTGCAAAAAGCAGTGACCCGATCCTGAGGTCACCAAATCGTAACCCCTCAACACCCTGACTGCGCCTAGAAATTCTGTCCATAAAAGTAATGAACAGAATCGGTGACAAAGGGCAGCCCTGGCGGAGTCCAACCCCCACCGGAAACGACTCAGATGTACTGCCGGCAATGCGAACCAGACTCTGACACCGGTCATACAGAGAACGGACAGCCCGTAACAGGGAGCCCACTACCCCATACTCTTGGAGCACCCCCCACAAGATCCCACAAGGAACACGGTCGAATGCCTTCTCCAAGTCCACAAAGCACATGTGGACTGGTTGGGCAAACTCCCAAGCACCCTCGAGCACCCTATGGAGGGTATAGAGTTGGTCCACAGTTCCACGACCAGGACGAAAACCACACTGCTCCTCCTGGATCCGAGGTTCAACAATCCGACGGACCCTCCTCTCCAGTACCCTGAATAAACCTTCCCAGGAGGCTGAGGAGTGTGATCCCCTGTAGTTGGAACACACCCTCCGGTCCCCTTCTTGAAAAGAGGAACCACCACCCCGGTCTGCCAATCCAGTGGCACTGTCCCCGATGTCCACGCGATGTTGCAAAGACGTGTCAACCAAGACAGCCCTACAACATCCAGGGCCTTGAGGAACTCCGGGCGGATCTCATCCACCCCCGGAGCATTGCCACCGAGGAGCTTCTTGACCACCTCGGCAACCTCAACTCCAGAGATAGAAGAGGCCACCACAGAGTCCCCCAGGTCTGCTTCCGCACTGCAAGACGTGCTGGTGGGATTGAGGAGGTCTTCGAAGTATTCTTTCCACCGATCCAAAGCGTGGCTCAGAAGACCATTATGATGAGCAAAAATATTGGATCCAGGTTTCCCTTGCCCGGACGTGGGTCACCGGGGCCTCCCCCTGGAGCCAGGCCAGGGGGTGGGGCTCGCAGGCGAGCGCCTGGTGGCCGGGCCTACGCCCACGGGGCCCGGCCGGGCCCAGCCCGAAAGAGAGACGTGGGACCCCCCTCACATGGACCCACCACCCATGGGAGGGGCCGTAATGGTCGGGTGCAGTGCGAGCTGGGTGGCGGCCGAAGGCGGGGACCTTGGCGGTCCGATCCTCGGCTGCAGCGTCTAGCTGTAGGGACGTGGAACGTCACCTCGCTATCGGGGAAGGAGCCGGAGCTGGTGCGCGAGGTCTAGCGGTTCCGACTAGATATAGTCGGACTCACCTCGACGCATAGCGTGGGCTCTGGAACCAGTCCTCTTGAGAGGGGTTGGACTCTCTTCTTCTCTGGAGTTCTTGGTGGTGAGGCGTCGGGCTGGGGTGGCAGTTCTTGTCTCCCCTAGGCTCGAGGCCTGTGCGTTGGGGTTTACCCCGGTGAGCAGAGGGTAGCCTCCCTCCGCCTTCGGGTGGGGGGCCGGAACCTGACTGTTGTTTGTGCTTATGCACCAAACAACAGTTCAGAGTTCCACCCTTCTTGGATTCCCTGGAGGGGGTGCTGGAGGTGCCTTCTGGGGATTCGCCGTTCTGCTGGGGGACTTTACGCTCACATCGGCAATGACAGTGTGACTTGGAGGGGTGTGATTGGGAGAGCGGCCCCCGATCTGAACCAGCGGTGTTCTGTTATTGGACTTCTGTGCTCGTCACAGATTGTCCATAACAAACACCATGTTCAAGCATAAGGGTGTTCATATGTGCACTTGGCACCAGGACACCCTAGAGTGCAGTTCGATGATCGACTTTGTAGTCGTATCATCGGACTTGCTGACGCATGTTTTGACACTCGAGTGAAGAGAGGCGGAGCTCTCAACTGATCACCACCTGGTGGTGAGTTGGCTCGATGGTGGGGAGGATGCGGTCAGACCTGGTAGACCCAAGCGTGTTGTGCGGGTCTGCTGGGAGCGCCTGGCGAGTCCTGTCAGAAAGAGTTTCAACTCCCATCTCCGGACCATGTGGCAGGGGAGGCAGGGGACATTGAGTCCGAGTGGGCCTTGTTCCGGGCCTCTATTGTGGAGGCAGCTAATCGGAGCTGTGGCCGTAAGGTGGTTGGTGCCTGTCGTGGCGGCAACACCCGAACCTGCTGGTGGACACCAGAGGTGAGGGATGCCGTCAAGCTGAAGAAGGAGTCCTATCGGGCCCTTTTGGTCCGTGGGACTCCGGAGGCAGCTGACGGGGACCGGCCGGCCAAGCGGAATGCAGCTTCGGTTGTCGCTAAAGCAAAAACCCGGGCATGGGAGGAGTTCGGAGAGGCCATGGAGAACGACTTCCATACGGCTTCGAAGAGATTCTGGACCACCATCCGGCGTCTCAGGAGGGGGAAGCAGTGTACCGTCAACACTGTTTATGGTGGGGATGGTGCGCTGCTGACCTCGACTCGGGATGTTTTGGATCGGTGGAAAGAATACTATATTACATTACATAGCATTATATTACATTATATTGTTATTTAAATGGAGCTGCTGTTGGAGCCACTTTTAGACATTTTAAGAGCCAAACATGAAATCTGTCCCGTCTGTCTCTATCAGGGTGAGAAAACTAAATATAGAAACATAACTGGGCAATTCTGCACTGCTCTACTAATTTTTACTTTTATGTCTTATCTCTATTCTTATTTTGAATTATTTTCATTAACATTTAACCCTTTAACTCCCAGCTGGTTACATTACAGGGATATGTAATGTTTTAAAGAATTGAACAAATCAAATTGTTGTCTGATTTAATGAACAACAAATAAACCAATAAAATGTGTTTTATGTTGTGGGAGTTAAAGGTTTAAGAAGCGAACAGGTGATTACGTGATGACATAAAAAAGCTGAAATATTTGGAAAAAATCAATTAGAAAAGGCAAAAATGTTTGTAAATAAAACAACAATTAAAAATAACTTTAAAAAAATGAATGTGAGTTTGAAAAACACAACAATCTTTTGGATGAACAACAGATTTTTGATATTAAAATATCTTATAAAGAAATTACATATTCAAAATAATAATATTAAGAATAATGAGAAAAGCTGTCTGCATTTAAACCTTTACATCCCACACAAAGAAAATATCTGTTCTTTTGGTTTATTTGTAGTTTATTCTATATTCTAAACAGTGACAGAAACAAATAATGGCATGTTTTAGGGGGTTAAGGTGTTCATAGATTTTTTAAATCATTTTTTTACATTTATTTTTGCCTCTTAAACAACCACATTAACCATCTTTTTTTTTTTTAATAAATAACCTTTATATTTTACATTTTTATGTGGACTTCTACATCCTCTGATGGAATTCAGTGGATGATTATTTAAAATTTCTCGGGTTGTTTTATGCTCGTTAAAACTCTCTGCAGTTGTTACTTTTTAAAATAACAGAAATGTCAAACTGGTTGGACGATGTGATGTTTTTATATCCTCCGTCTAATTTAACCCTATAAAGCCAACTGTATCATATTTGATACATACTTTTATAATACCTCTATCTACTCAATATGATCAACAAATTACAAAAAAAACATCTGAATACAATCAGATAAATGATAAGAATGTCCTCAAATGGATTATCAGTTGCCAAAAACACCTAATGTATCAAATGAGATATGAAAAATCTATATGTTGAATTTTATGGACATTTTGATTTTTGTAGGATTTTAGCAGAAAGTGAAACAAACATTTCAGCTCCCAAAAATGAGAATTTTCTGGCTATAATCTATGGTCTTGGGCCTTAAAGAGTTAACACGTCAATCAATCTGGAAGCTGATATGACTGACATTTAAAGATACTCTGATTTATTATTATTATTATTAGTTATTTTTAATATGTTATTTTCATTATCATTATTACAATTATCATTATTTTTATTAGTATTATTTAATATTGTTTTTATTTCAATTATTATTATTTTCATTATCTTATTAATATTATAATTATTGTAAACCTGCTCTTTATTTCCACTTTTGTTTTTTTGTAAATGGAAAAGTTCAATAAAAACTGTTTTCAAAAAAAATAAAAAAAGAAAATTAAATATGAGGGTCGCTTTAGGGTTAATTTAGTTTATCATAAATCAGATGAAATCTAAACATACAGGAGTTGGAGAGGCTCATCTAAAGATTTCTTAACTTTATCCAGGGTGGCCTGACCTCTGACTCCTGCATTATTAACTAACATTGAATGCCTGTGACCTGTGACCTGTTTTTATTGCTCACACAGCGTCTCACCTTCACTGCAGACCTCCATCTCCAGCATCAGGTTTGTTGTGAATCCTCCTGAGCGCTGTCGGAGCGTCTGACCTGCTGATGAAGATGATGAAGACGAGGATGAAGATGATGAAGACGAGGATGAAGATGAGGATGAAGAGTGTTGTCGGAGGAGAGCAGGTGGAGACGAGGACGTCCATCTGCAGCCTGACAGCAGAGACTGAGTCAGAGACAGACGAGCAGTTTGAGAAAACATGTGCGATGGTTCAGAATAAACCTCTGACATCTTCATCTTCATCATCTTCATCTTCATCAGTCAGACCAAACTCACAGACAGCATGTAAAGGAAAAACAAAAGTAAAGATTTATGGACAAAAACTGTTTAGAGAGATTTAATCAGATCAGAAAAACGTTAATGAGGTTTAATCAGGATTCAAAGAATTAACCTTCATTTACTCCTTTATAAGACAATAAATCTTTATTTAATTCTGATTTTACAGGATTGATTTGAGGCTTAAAGGGTTTGGACTCAGTAAACCTCTAAACCAGATTAATCTCAGACTTTAAACCCTTTAGTCTCGGCTTCATTAGAACATGAAGTTAAAGTTTGAGCAGGAATAAAAACATCAGCTCTGTTTGAAGAGAGACTCAGAGCACTAACTCCTGATCCTGAAGGGTTAAGTCTGGTCCCTCAGGTCTCCGGTCTCTGGTTTTATGTCCCTGTTTGATGCTAAAGTGGTCTACGCTGTAAAACCTTTACAAGCCGGAGGTCTGATCTGATCCACACGGACTCTAACTGGAGTCTGACGAAGAAAAAACATTCATATCAACGAGTTTATGGGACAAAAACAATAAAGGCATAAAACCATCCTCACAGCGCTCATGTGGACTCATGTGGACTCTGAAGGACTCTGCAGGACTCACGTGGACTCTGCAGGACTCATGTAGACTCTGAAGGACTCTGCAGGACTCATATAGATGCAGGACTGGCCGGTCTGTAAGCCTGTCTGACCAATAGTGGCCCAGCATGTAGTCACATCAATCATGTCTGTTGTTATCGATCACAGGCCTCCTACAAACAAAAACAGTTATAGATGAAACACTACCTAGATAAAGAACATTCATGATCCTAAACATGATTATCTCTGCTGGAAACATCTTTATCTCTGCTGTGAGCATGATTATCTCTGCAGGAAACATCTTTATCTCTGCTGGAAATCACGATTATCTCTGCAGGAAACATCTTTATCTCTGCTGGACACATGATTATCTCTGCAGGAAACATCTTTATCTCTGCTGGAAACATGATTATCTGTGCAGGAAACATCTTTATCTCTGCTGGACACATGATTATCTCTGCAGGAAACATCTTTATCTCTGCTGGAAACATGATTATCTGTGCAGGAAACATCTTTATCTCTGCTGGACACATGATTATCTCTGCTGTAAGCATGTTTATCTCTGCTGGAAACATGATTATCTCTGCTGTGAGCATGATTAGCTCTGCAGGAAACATCTTTATCTCTGCTGGAAACATGATTATCTCTGCTGTGAGCATGATTATCTCTGCAGGAAACATCTTTATCTCTGCTGGAAACATGATTATCTCTGCAGGAAACATCTTTATCTCTGCTGGAAACATGATTATCTCTGCTGGAAACATGATTATCTCTGCAGGAAACATCTGTATCTCTGCTGGAAACATGATTATCTCTGCAGGAAACATCTTTATCTCTGCTGGAAACATGATTATCTCTGCTGGAAACATGATTATCTCTGCAGGAAACATCTTTATCTCTGCTGGAAACATGATTATCTCTGCTGGAAACATGATTATCTCTGCAGGAAAAATGATTATCTCTGCTGGAAACATGATTATCTCTGCTGGAAACATGATTATCTCTGCTGGAAACATGTTTATCTCTGCTGTGAGCATGATTATATCTGCAGGAAACATCTTTATCTCTGCTGGAAAAATGATTATCTATGCAGGAAACATCTTTATCTCTGCTGGAAACATGATTATCTCTGCTGGAGACATGATTTTATCTGCAGGAAACATCTATATCTCTGCTGGAAACATGATTATCTATGCAGGAACCATCTTTATCTCTGCTGGAAACATGATTATCTCTGCAGGAAACATGTTTATCTCTGCTGTGAGCATGATTATCTGTGCAGGAAACATCTTTATCTCTGCTGGACACATGATTATCTCTGCTGTAAGCATGTTTATCTCTGCTGGAAACATGATTATCTCTGCTGTGAGCATGATTATCTCTGCAGGAAACATCTTTATCTCTGCTGGAAACATCTTTATCTCTGCTGTGAGCATGATTATCTCTGCAGGAAACATCTTTATCTCTGCTGGAAACATGATTATCTCTGCTGGAAACATGATTATCTCTGCAGGAAACATCTTTATCTCTGCTGGAGACATGATTATCTCTGCAGGAAACATCTTTATCTCTGCTGGAAACATGATTATCTCTGCTGGAAACATGTTTATCTCTGCTGTGAGCATGATTATATCTGCTGGAAACATGATTATCTCTGAAGGAAACATCTGTATCTCTGCTGGAAACATGATTATCTCTGCAGGAAACACCTTTATCTCTGCTGGAAACATGATTATCTCTGCAGGAAACATCTTTATCTCTGCTGGAAACATGATTATCTCTGCTGGAAACATGATTATCTCTGCTGTGAGCATGATTATATCTGCAGGAAACATCTTTATCTCTGCTGGAAACATGATTATCTATGCAGGAAACATCTTTATCTCTGCTGGAAACATGATTATCTCTGCTGTGAGCATGATTATATCTGCAGGAAACATCTATATCTCTGCTGGAAACATGATTATCTATGCAGGAAACATCTTTATCTCTGCTGGAAACATGATTATCTCTGCTGGAAACATGTTTATCTCTGCTGTGAGCATGATTATATCTGCAGGAAACATCTTTATCTCTGCTGGAAACATGATTATCTATGCAGGAAACATCTTTATCTCTGCTGGAAACATGATTATCTCTGCTGTGAGCATGATTATATCTAAAGGAGACATCTATATCTCTGCTGGAAACATGATTATCTATGCAGGAAACATCTTTATCTCTGCTGGAAACATGATTATCTCTGCAGGAAACATCTTTATCTCTGCTGGAAACATGATTATCTCTGCTGTAAACATGATTATCTCTTATATAAAAATGATTATATCTGCTTTAAACATGATTATCTCTGCTATAAACATAATTATCTAAGCTGTTAACATGATTATCACAGCTGTAAACATGTTTATCTTAGTTGGAACATGTTTATCTCTGCTGGAAACATGATTATCACAGCTGTAAACATGTTTATCTCAGCTAAAACATGTTTATCTCTGCTGTAAACATGATTATCTGGTGTAAACATGTTTATCTCTGCTTTAAACATGATTATCTCTGCTGTAAACATAATTATCTAAGCTATAAACATGATTATCTGGTGTAAACATGTTTATCTCTGCTTTACACATGATTATCTCTGGTGTAAACATAATTATCTAAGCTGTAAGCATGATTATCTCTGCTGTAAACATGATTATCTCTGCTATATAAATGATTATCTCTGCTTTAAACATGATTATCTCTGCTATTAACATAATTATCTAAGCTGTAACATGATTATCTCTGCTGTCAACATGTTTACCTCTGCTGTAAACATCTTTATCTCTGCTGGAAACATGTTTATCTCTGCTTTAAACATGATTATCTCTGCTGTAAACATGATTATCCGGTGTAAACACGTTTATCTCTCCTGTAAACATGATTATCTCTGCTGTAAACATGATTATCTCTGGTGTAAACACGTTTATCTCTCCTGTAAACATGATTACCTCTGCTGGAAACATGATTATCTCTGCTGTGAGCATGATTATATCTGCAGGAAACATCTATATCTCTGCTGGAAACATGATTATCTATGCAGGAAACATCTTTATCTCTGCTGGAAACATGATTATCTCTGCAGGAAACATCTTTATCTCTGCTGGAAACATGATTATCTCTGCTGTAAACATGATTATCTCTTATATAAAAATGATTATATCTGCTGGAAACATGATTATCTCTGCTATAAACATAATTATCTAAGCTGTTAACATGATTATCTCTGCTGTAAACATGTTTATCTCAGCTAGAACATGTTTATCTCTGCTGGAAACATGATTATCACAGCTGTAACCATGTTTATCTCAGCTAAAACATGTTTATCTCTGCTGTAAACATGATTATCCGGTGTAAACATGTTTATCTCTGCGTTAAACATGATTATCTCTGCTGTAAACATAATTATCTAAGCTATAAACATGATTATCTGGTGTAAACATGTTTATCTCTGCTTTACACATGATTATCTCTGGTGTAAACATAATTATCTAAGCTGTAAGCATGATTATCTCTGCTGTAAACATGATTATCTCTGCTATATAAATGATTATCTCTGCTTTAAACATGATTATCTCTGCTATTAACATAATTATCTAAGCTGTAACATGATTATCTCTGCTGTCAACATGTTTACCTCTGCTGTAAACATCTTTATCTCTGCTGGAAACATGTTTATCTCTGCTTTAAACATGATTATCTCTGCTGTAAACATGATTATCCGGTGTAAACACGTTTATCTCTCCTGTAAACATGATTATCTCTGCTGTAAACATGATTATCTCTGGTGTAAACACGTTTATCTCTCCTGTAAATATGATTATCTCTGGTGTAAACATGATTATCTCTGGTGTAAACATGTTTATCTGCTGTAAACATGTTTATTTCTGCTGTTAACATGTTTATCTCTGCTGTTAACATGTTTATCTCTGCTGTAAACATGATTATCTCTGTTGTAAACATGAACAGTTGTATAAGACCCCTTCTGTTTCATACACAGCCTCTGGTGGACACTCCGGATACTGCAGCTCTTCCAAAACATTTATATCTTAAATGTTACTGCAGGTTCCTTCCCTTTCAGACATTGCGCTAACAACATAAACAACAAACAGTCTGAACTGAGCATGTGCAGCTTCTGTTCTCTGGTCCCTGATCTCCCCTATAATACCTCTGAGCAGTGCTCCTGCGGTTTAGTCTGAGCTCATACAGAGCATCAGGACGTCGGTGTGTTGATGCTAAATCAGAGATCTGAAGCTCAGAGACGGTAAAGGAGCAGCCTGTGTTTTTATCCTGGTGCATAGACCTCTACAGACGGTAAAGGAGCAGTCTGTGTTTTTATCCTGGTGCATAGACCTCTACAGACGGTAAAGGAGCAGTCTGTGTTTTTATCCTGGTGTACAGACCTCTACAGACGGTAAAGGAGCAGTCTGTGTTTTTATCCTGGTGCTTAGACCTCTACAGACGGTAAAGGAGCAGTCTGTGTTTTTATCCTGGTGCGTAGACCTCCACAGACGGTAAAGGAGCAGTCTGTGTTTTTATCCTGGTGAGTAGACCTCCACAGACGGTAAAGGAGCAGTCTGTGTTTTTATCCTGGTGCATAGACCTCCACAGACGGTAAAGGAGCAGTCTGTGTTTTTATCCTGGTGCATAGACCTCCACAGACGGTAAAGGAGCAGTCTGTGTTTTTATCCTGGTGCATAGACCTCCGCAGACGGTAAAGGAGCAGTCTGTGTTTTTATCCTGGTGCATAGACCTCCGCAGACGGTAAAGGAGCAGTCTGTGTTTTTATCCTGATGCATAGACCTCCGCAGACGGTAAAGGAGCAGTCTGTGTTTTTATCCTGGTGTATAGACCTCCGCAGACGGTTTAGGAGCAGTCTGTGTTTTTATCCTGGTGTATAGACCTCCACAGACGGTAAAGGAGCAGTCTGTGTTTTTATCCTGGTGCATAGACCTCCGCAGACGGTAAAGGAGCAGTCTGTGTTTTTATCCTGGTGCATAGACCTCGGCAGACGGTTTAGGAGCAGTCTTGTTAAACCATGAAGCACTTTGAGAGTCAGACAGTCTAAAGTGCAATACAAATTAGTAATTGTTAAAATAACAATAATCACAATAATAATAATAATAATACATTTTTTTTGTTTCAGGTAGTTTGACCTCTTCTGACCTCTGCTATGACCCTGGTGTTTCTGAAGGTCAGGTGAGCACA
This sequence comes from Scarus forsteni, assembly GCA_036419115.1. NCBI lineage: Eukaryota > Metazoa > Chordata > Actinopteri > Labriformes > Labridae > Scarus > Scarus forsteni. The sequence goes on along the minus strand of JAZDUH010000228.1, from coordinate 1,273,586 downwards.
TCTGTGGTCTTTATTTTGGACCTTTCTGGGCCTCCATAGCGCCAAATGACCTGTTGCTAGTCTATGTGGTGGCCATGTTTCATGTTGCCATGGATACTCTCTTCACTGGCCCCCGTCCTGTGCCAGAGCCTCTCATTAGCATGAGAGCTAATTCTCCTCATCCAGCTGATGCTAATGATTTGATGCTAATGTTTTGATGCTAATGTTTTGATGCTAATGAGTACGGACTACGTGGATGTGGAGGGTTAGCATGTTAGTGAGCCTCATGCTAATAGCCCTTGAAGATAATGGCAGCAGTGCTAATTAGCTGGATGCTAATTTGAGGCTGTGATGCTGGAGGGCGCTCAAGCTGCTGATCTGACTGAACCGTTAGCACTGATTAGCATTGATTAGCATTGATTAGCACTGATTATCATTGATTAGCACTGATTAGCATTGATTAGCATTGATTAGCATTGGTCCTCAGACTGTAATTAGGTCTGAAAAGAAACAGACGATTTTGAGCAGAAACCAGCACCACTGTTTCAAAGGTCAAAGGTGACGTTTGATCAAAATAATAAAAATGATTTGAAATAAATTAAAAACGTGAGGCCAAATAACCTTTGACCTCACAAATCAAACCAGGTAACCTTCAAACGTAAAAGTTTGACAGAAATCACGACACGCAGAAGGTGACCAGGGCTCCATGACCTTGACCTTTGACCTTCAAACTCCAGACTTTAGGTGTTCATAAATGAAAGAGGCCGTCACGACCCATGACCTTGATTTAAGTCTGATGACCTTCAAATCTGCATTAAAAAATCTTTAGTTCAAAGTTTGATGAAAATCTCAGGAGGCTCAGTGACCTTGACCTCTGACCCCCAATAGGTGTTGAATCAGGGTGACCTGGGGTCAAAGTTCAAAGGAGACCCCCTGACATCTCCCTGATGTTCATCTGGCGTCCTTGATTTGACCCCTGAGGTCACCTGAGGTCACCTGCAGTCTCCATCATGACCTGTGGTTACCCCTCTCCAAGATGGCCGCCGCAGAAACACACTGCTGATGTCATTTCACCACCCCGAGGCAGAGGCCTGTCGCCACGGCAACAGATGATGAGATGATGTCATCGAGTCATTAAGACAGAGGAGACGACCTTGAGCGTGACCTTCCTTCATCTCCTCCTCCTCCTCTTCCTGTTTGCTCTGTGAAATCTGACGGGGTCAAACCCCACACGGACATGCCGCCGCAGAGTGATGCATGATGGGAGCTCACACACACACACAGGAATGTGATTAAAGAGGAATGTTTGAGTTAAGTCAGGGAGGGACGCCAAGAACCACAACGACCTTTGACCTCTGAGGTTTGCTCTGTATGCCCACACTGAGGAGAGGAGGAGAAGAGACAAGGAGATAAGGAGTAGAAGGGAAAGGAGGCAAGGAGGAGAGGAGACAAGGAGACAAGGAGGAGAGCAGGAGGGGAGGCAATGAGAAGAGGAGGAGAGGAGACAAGGAGGCAAGAAGGAGAGAGGAGAGGAGGAGAGGAGACAAGGAGGAGAAGGAGGAGAGGAGACAAGGAGAGCAGGAGGGGAGGCAAGGAGAAGAGGAGGCAAGGAGGCAGGGAGGAGAGGGGAGAGGAGACAAGGAGATGAGGAGGCAAGGTAGAGAGCAGGAGGGGAGGCAAGGAGGAGAGCAGGAGAGGGGGAGAGGAGACAAGGAGGAAAGGAGGCAAGAAGGATAGGAGGAAAGGGGGCAAGGAGACAAGGAGGAGAGCAGGAGGGGGCAAAGAGGAAAGCAGACAAGGGGAGGAGAGGAGGAGAGGGGGAGAAGAGGAGAGGAGGCAAGAAGGAGAGGGGACGGGAGGCAAGGAGACAAGGAGAACAGCAGGAGGGTAGGCAAGGGGAAAAGGAGACAAAGAGGAGAGGAGACAAAGTGACAAGGAGGAGAGGAGACAAGGAGACAAGGAGGCAAGGAGGAGAGGGGGAGAGGAGGAGAGGATGCAAGGAGGCAAGAAGGAGAGGGGGAGAGGCAAGAAGACAAGGAGGACAGCAGGAGGGGAGGCAAGGAGAAAAGGACACAAGGAGGAGTAGAGGCAATGAGACAAGGAGACAAGGAGGAGAACAGGAGGGGGGGCAAGGAGAAAAGGAGACATGGAGGAGAGCAGGCAAGGAGACAAGGAGGCAAGGAGGAGAGGGGGAGAGCAGGAGAGGAAGCAAAGAGGAGAGGGGGAGTGCAGGGGAGGCAAGGAGGAGAGGAGACAAGGAGGAGTAGAGGAAATGAGACAAGGAGGCAAGGAGGAGAAGGGGGACTAAAGTAGCCCAGCTGTAGTTATGAAGAACAGTTAATGAGTTAGAGAGTTAATGAGTCAATGAGTTAATGAGTTAGAGAGTCAATGAGTGAATGAGTTAGAGAGTTAATGAGTCAATGAGTTAATGAGTTAGAGAGTTAATTAGTCAATGAGTTAATGAGTTAGAGAGTTAATGAGTCATGAGTTAATGAGTTAGAGAGGTAATTAGTCAATGAGTTAATGAGTTAGAGAGTTAATTAGTCATTGAGTTAATAAGTTAGAGAGTCAATGAGTTAATGAGTTACTGAGTTTGAGAGTTAATGAGTTAGAGAGTCAATGAGTTAATGAGTGAAGGAGTTAGAGAGTTAATGAGTCAATGAGTTAATGAGTTAGAGAGTTAATTAGTCAATGAGTTAATGAGTTAGAGAGTTAATGCGTTAATGAGTTAGAGTTAATGAGTCAATGAGTTAATGAGTTAGAGAGTCAATGAGTTAATGAATTAGAGAGTCAATGAGTTAATGACTTAATGAGTTAGAGAGTTAATGAGTCAATGAGTTAATGACTTAATGAGTCAATGAGTTAGAGAGTTAATGAGTCAATGAGTTAATGAGTTAGAGAGTCAATGAGTTAATGAGTTAATGAGTTAGAAAGTTAATGAGTCAATGAGTTAATGAGTTAGAGAATCAATGAGTCAATGAGTTAATGAGTTAATGAGTCAATGAGTTAATGAGTTAGAGAGTTAAAGAGTTGATGAGTTAATGAGTTAGAGAATAAATGAGTTAATGAGTTAAAGAGTTAATGAGTTAATAATGAGGGGTCATAAATAAAGCGGGTCAGCTCCAGACAGTTTGGGTCTTTATTTTTGTGCTGAAGTATTTTTGAGTGTTTGTTAATGAGTTAATGAGTTAGAGAGTTAATGAGTTAATGAGTTAATGAGTTATTGAGTTAATGAGTTAATGAGTTAGAGTATAAAGCGGGTCAGCTCCAGACAGTTTGGATCTTTACTTTTGTGCCGAAGTGTTTTTGGGTGTTTGTTAATGAGTTAATGAGTTAGAGAGTTAATGAGTTAGAGAGTTAATGAGTTAATAATGAGGGGTCATAAATAAAGCGGGTCAGCTCCAGACAGTTTGGGTCTTTATTTTTGTGCTGAAGTGTTTTTGAGTGTTTGTTAATGAGTTAATGAGTTAGAGAGTTAATGAGTTAATGAGTTAATGAGTTAGAGAGTTAATGAGTTAGAGTATAAAGCGGGTCAGCTCCAGACAGTTTGGGTCTTTCTTTTTGTGCTGAAGTGTTTTTGGGTGTTTGTTAATGAGTTAATGAGTTAGAGAGTTAATGAGTTAATGAGTTAAAGAGTTACTGAGTTAATGAGTTAATGAGTTAGAGAGTTAATGAGTTAGAGTATAAAGCGGGTCAGCTCCAGACAGTTTGGATCTTTACTTTTGTGCTCAAGTGTTTTTGGGTGTTTGTTAATGAGTTAATGAGTTAGAGAGTTAATGAGTTAATGAGTTAAAGAGTTAATGAGTTAATGAGTTAGAGAGTTAATGAGTTAGAGAGTTAATGAGTTAGAGAGTTAATGAGTTAATAATGAGGGGTCATAAATAAAGCGGGTCAGCTCCAGACAGTTTGGGTCTTTATTTTTGTGCTGAAGTGTTTTTGAGTGTTTGTTAACGAGTTAATGAGTTAGAGAGTTAATGAGTTAATGAGTTAATGAGTTATTGAGTTAATGAGTTAATGAGTTAAAGAGTTACTGAGTTAATGAGTTAATGAGTTAGAGAGTTAATGAGTTAGAGTATAAAGCGGGTCAGCTCCAGACAGTTTGGGTCTTTCTTTTTGTGCTGAAGTGTTTTTTGGTGTTTGTGCGTCAGGAGTTTGGAAACATCTAAAAATACAGACGGACAGTGGAAACAGGAAGTGACCGTCTGTCTGCTGCTTCTTCTTCTACTGTCCGTCTGTCCGTCTGAGGATCATCTTCATCATCATCTTCATCATGCTGCCTCTGCCTCACACCTTCATCTGCCTCAGCACAGGTAAACACGCCTCCTTTATTATCACCTTTAACTTTAATCTGAAATTCATTCTTCTGTAACAGGAAAAACTTCTTAAACTAAAAACAGACCAAACAGAAACGATTTTAATGTTTCTACTTTTATCTCGAGCTTTTTTTTAAACACATAAACATAAAAAAACAGTTTTTACCGTTAAAGAAATAAAATTATAGGCCCTATGTTCTTTTATTCTTTAGTGAAAAGTCAAAATTCAGACGTGTCTTCAGCTTAAATCTGAAAAATCAGAGGCTGTATTTCTTCAGAAGTTAAAATAATTAATAAATTATAGAGCTGATAAAAAGTTTAACCCTGACCATTCTTAATCTAAAATGTCTCCAGATGTAATTTGTCATTAAATGTCTAATGATTTGACTATAGTATCTGCATTATAACATTATTTTATAATAATAATTTTTATAATAATAATAAAAATAAAAATAACAAGAATTATCACTATTTTATTTTTCAAAATATTTTTACTCGTACCTTTAGGAGTTAAAAATGGATACATTTATGATAAAGTAAAATTAAAAAGTTTAATCCTTGCCTACTACTGAGTTAATTGTGTCCAGATGTAATTTGTTATTAAATGTAATTAATAATTTGACTGGACTTATCTTCTGTATAATGTTATTTTATAATTATGACAATATTAATAATACTAGGAATAATAAGAAGAAGAAGACGAATTATTTTCATTATTTTTTTTATTGAATCTTTAGACTTTATAAAAAAGAAACATTTATTGTGAACAGATTAAGTGTTTGGTTGATTGTCTCCAGATATAATTTCTTATTAAATGTCTTGAATAATTAAACTGGGCCACAATATCTTCTTTTTAATGCTATTTTAGTGATAATTATTAAATGTAATTATTAACATCAACCTATTTATTTTTATTTATTTAATTTAAAATAATTAATCCATTACAGGACAAATAAAAGCTTAACGTTGACCTCCATATGCAGTAAATCATCATTAATATTTTTAATAATTATCAATAATCTATTTTCTGATTTTTGGACCAATAGAAACTGTCCTTGTTCAGATGGATCGCTGTCACAGGCTTTTATTTTGAAAGGTCTCCATCGTGTTTCCCCTCAGTGCTGGTAACCGTGGCAGGCGTTTCCATGGAGACGGTGGTGGGCGTGGCCGGGAGGAGGGTGACGCTGCCGTGCCGCGTGGAGAAGCAGGGCCAGGCGGGGGTGGAGGTGTGCTGGGGGCGGGGCCAGCCGTCACTGTTCACCTGCCACAACACAGTGATCAACAGGGCGGGAGACCAGACCACGTACAGGAAGTCCAGCAGGTGAGACAGGAAGTCAAGTGTGTGTGTTCATTCTCTTAGATCCTCCCAGAGTCACATGAATAAATGATTTTAAATTTTATAACCCAGTCGACAATCTTTGAGGATAGTAAACGGTGACCTGTGTGGCTTTGTTTTATTCTGTCTCCAGATTTTTATTTTCTAAAAATTAATTAGTTGAAATGTTTTTAAGTTTAAATCCTTTTTTGAATATTCTAATATTTTTTTTATTTATTGTTTATTTGGTTTTCGTCCGGGTTATGTTTTTAATGGGTTAAAAAGTTACATTGCAAGATATCAGATCATTTTTAAGAAATTTTATGTTTTAAAATTCTGACATTTTTGTGACGTTTTTTAAGCGTTTAGTTTTTTCTTTAGCTTCAAAATGTTTTTAAGAAAAAGATTCATGTTTTAAGGTGGTAGATTTTTTATGTTTCATGAGATCACACAATGTTTCAAAGTTTTATTTTGCTTTTACTTATTTTAATATTTGCTTATGTTTCTTTTCTAGAATGACAGTTTTTTAAGTATTCATATTTAGGAATTATTATTTTTAATGCGACTTTATTTTTTGGGATGTTTTTATGTTTTAAATGCTTTTATGTTTTAAAAAAAATTATCTTCGTTATTGTTTGTTTTTAAGTTCTTTGGTCTTGAAATGTTTTAAGTATCTGAAATGTTTTTGTTTGGAAAAGATTTTAAGTTTATGAACTATTTTTGTTCAGTTTCTTCTTTCCTCTGAAATATTTATTTTGTATGTTTATATTATAGAATTATTTTTATGTACTTGTCCTGCATTGTTCTTAAACGTGTTTTAGATTTAATTTGTTTTAAAATGGTGTGATTTATTTATTTTATTTTAGATTTTAAAACATTTTTCATAATTAACATCTGTTTGTTTCCTCATCTTTTTGGTATTGAATGTTTTTGTATGTGAATTTGGAAGTTTGTTGTATTTGAATCTTTTCAATGTTATTTGCAAAATTTAGACGTTCTTTTTATTTTCATTAATTATTTAAAAATATATTTTTTTTAAATGTCATATGTTTTGATATCTTGGAATGATTAAGATAAGACACAGATAGAGACATAAATAAAATCTATAAACATGAGATGGAGAAACAGCAGCAGTCTGCTGACTGTAGTTTAAAGTCTTAAGGTACGTTCACACCGGACGCTACCTGTACTTCCTCGGCGATCACTCTCCATTCAAAGTCAATGTACAGCCGCGATGGGGCGGGGCTAACCCTCCCGCGATGCGACAGCCGGCGATCACTTCACTCGCGCGATGTCAAAGTTAAAAAAATAAGTTGATCTATTCAGGCGATGTCGTGTGTGGCTGTGCAGCATCAGCCAATCAGCGGTGAGTGTACGTGTGACGGTGCAGTTATTCATCCGGACTACAGGGCGGATGACTTCCTTCTAGGCGGAACTAATCTCAGTGAGGACATTTGCAGACGGACCGCGGTAAACTCACAGATAATGCTGCTGCACTTGCAGCTGTGGAGTTTTGTGGTTGATAAGTGAGTGAAAAGGATACAGCTGGAATAATGTCCGCTTATACATCCTATTATATGATATATGATATGATCGCGGTAAAACTCGAGCGGACGTGACGTCACCGACCGACGGCCGACGCCAACGGAAACCAAACAGGTATTTATGGACGCGCGACGCTACATCAGTGGGTAACGCGACTTTGGTAGGTGGGTCGCTTGCGGTGTGAACGCACCTTTAGTCCAGTTAAATGACTGAAGGTCTGACAGGTGTTCTCTGGTCTGCAGGTACTCGTCCTCTTCATCGTCCTCTTCCTCTTCGTCTCTGTCCATCTCAAACTCCCGCCCGTCAGATTCTGGTTTTTATCACTGCAGAGTTCAGCTGCCCGGTTTGTTCAACGACCAGACGTCCACCGTCTACCTCATCATCATCTCCTGTGCGTGAACGAGCCTTTAAATATAATATATACATTAAATAAATATAAATTTAATTATACATATATGAAGTTTGTCCAACAGGAAGTAGCCTGCAGAGCTGCTCTGTGATTGGTGGGTCAGACTGTCCAATCAGAGGTGTTCACCTGGACGTTCTTCTTCTGTGGTTTGTGGTGTAATGTCTGTTTGGTCCTCCTGCAGCTCGCTCTGATGTCATCAAGCCGTCGGACAGAGAGCATGCTGGGAAATTAACCACACCCACTGTGACAGGTGAGGAGGACGGCTCCTGAGTGACTGAGAATGTTTTAACAAAATACTAAAAGTATTTATAAAATTTTCATTTTTTAATCTCCCTCCTTATCAATCTAAACTTTAAAATAATTTTTTTTTTTCTGAGTCAATAAAATGCTGCATTTTTATGTTTAACTTTTAAATTTAATAAGCTTGTTTGATTGTTTTAGTTTTGTATATATTTAAGACTTTTAAAATGTTTTAGACCAGATTTCAGAGTTCAACTGTGGCTCAAATGTTTTAGTGTTTTCTAACATTATTTAAAAGTTTTTAGATTTTCTTTGTTTGTATTTTATGTTTTATTTACTAACAGAATGAAATAAAGACCCAAACCTACATAGATTTTATTTTTGTAAACTCTTTAAAATGCTTGAACTGTTTTTATTTTTATGATTATTATACATTTAGCATGTTTTTAAATCTTTACATCTATACACATGAAGAGTTTTTATGTTAAATGACATTTTAAATGTCTTTAAAGTTTTTATATTTCTGGAGGGTTTTGCTTCTGTTGAAACATCTGTTGGAATATAAAAGCTGTTAAAATGTTTTAAAGATATTTTAAATGATTTTAAATGATTTTAAGCTTCATAAAGAGTCTGAGTGTGTTTGCTTCTGTTCAGCTTTCACCACTGCAGGTGCCACAGAGCAGACAGGAAGTGATGTCACAGGACACCTGTCCACAGAGCTGATGGTGCCGGTTGTTCAGGTAAGCAGTCTTGACCCTGGCTGACCTCGGTGACCTCTGACCTTCGGGCTCTGACAGGTGTGTGTGTTCAGCCGTCTGTCCAGGTGAGGAGTCTGCCGATCTTCATCACCAACACGCTCAGAGCCTCGGCCGTCGTCTTCGTGCCCACGCTGCTGCTGACCGCCGCCCACAGTGAGGACACGCCCACCGGACACTTTATTAGGCACACCTGGAGCCTCATTGAGCCCAACGCTGAAAATAAAGACCCCCACTTCCTGTTTAAGTCACATGACCACAGGAGAGCTGGTCAAAATGAAACCTGGATGTATATTAAAAGTAATAATAATATTATTACTAATAATAGTAATAATGTTAATGATAAAAAATAAAATAATTATAACAAATAATAATAATGATGGTAGTGATAATAATAATAATAATAATAATAATAATAATAATAATAATAATAATAAGACAATGATAATTTTAATAATTAATAATAATAACAAAATAACAATAATAGTATTAATAATGATAATAATAATAATAATAATAATAATAATCATCATCATCATCATCATCATCATCATAATAATAATAATAATGAAAGCCTAAGTTCCCTCCCAGATCTGTGATTTGTTCTGAAGCATGTGTAAAGCTGCTCAGGGGTGTTTTTTTTTTTTTTTTTTTTTACAGTTTTTAAAAACAAAAACAATGATAATAATTTAGTTTGATCACACACCAAAATAAAAAAAAATAAAATAAAATCAATCAAAATACAAACAACGAAAACAAAGAGCACAGAAACGCCACAGCCAATGACACTACACCAAAAGATGAAATGTTAATTTACCTGCAGACATTCACAGGTGTTCTGCCTTTTGCAGGATTCTGGAGAGCCAATCAGAGAGCAGGAACTGATGGAGGGATCAACCAATCAGAGGAGGAGGAGGACAGCTCTGTGTAGAGACTGTAGATCTGGATCAGGCTTCAGGTGTCGGAGGAGCAGACCATAACTTTGGATCAACCTACTGAGAGGGGGCGGGACTTCAGGCTGTGTGGACTCGTCAATCACGTCTTTAACCCTTTCATGCGTGGTGTTCACTGCAGGAGACAGATGTTTGGAATAAACTGTTTACCCTTTAGATTCCAGCACCATGTCCAACTACCAGGAGGAAAACTCCAAAACCTGTCAATCAAATTTAATAAAAATATCATTTTTGCATATTCAGATATTACATCATGAATCAAAAAACAGCCAACGAAGGCTTTCATGCCTGTATCCGGATTACATATAATGTTTTATTTTAAATTTAGTTGTACGTCACAGGTCAATAGTTTGATTACAGCAAACATATATAAACTTCAGATTATGTTTTTACTTTTATTTACTCTTAATAAATGTTTGTCAAAGGCATGTGTGTGGATCCTCCTTAAGTTAAACTAAATCTCTACTGAGATAGGCCGACGGATAACTCCCACAAAAAATAACATAAAATCTAACCATGACTTTTAACTTGTTGAAAGTTAAAAACAAATATTTAAAATATGTCTTTGAAATTTAATATTCATGAATGAAAGGGTTAAACAGCAAAACAAGAGGCCTGAATAAAAGCTGGATTTAAACAATAAAACATTTGATATTAATGCTGCACATCAGCTGTTTCAGCTCTTAGAGACTTTATGATTCTTTAAAGGACGAAAGTCAATAAAACAGAAAATTATTCTTCCCCTCTGTGTCTCAGGAGAGTGATTTAAGGAGACATATCTGATTATTTAGCATTAATATGAGAGAAAAACTGATAGAGAACTTCAAAAAACACTTTGTAAATGTTACAGCAGTCTATTATTCCCCTCCTTTAAAAATACTGATTATTACTCTGGAACAACTTTGAGAAAATTCTCTACAATCACAAACAGTTTGTAAGGATGGGAAGTAAAATAGAAAACGAGGGCTCAGCCAAATAACTAAAAGTTCTTGTTTGATTTTGTTTAAAAATGCAAAACTAAACTCACTAAACTTCAACCAAGTCCACCTGGTAAGGGCTTCAAGATAAAAACAGACTGGATTATTATTTTTATTAATTATATTATGACATAACATTCAAACTTACACAGAGAATGCATTATTTACTTAAAGGGTTTTCTTCAAGACTTCAGAAAAAATAAATTTAAAATAAAATTTAAAAAATTACATTTAAGTTCCAAGATCAGTGTTTACTGGTGCCTCTCTTTCTGTTTCTTCATGTCCCACCAGTCAATTTAAATATCAAATAAATGTCCCAGTGAAGAAAGCACGACAAAATCTACCATGAAAACATTAAAATAGCATTTTTTTTTTTTTTTAAAAAGAGCTTTTATTATCTGTACACGCTCCCCTCTGTGCATACTAACTGTGTGTTAAAATAAAAACTAAACTCTTGGTGAAATAAACAGAATCAAACAGTAAATAATCTGAAAGCCACACGTTTATTCTTCTAATTTCTACAATAAGATTCATTGTTCTCGGACTTACCTGGACCTGTTTGCTTGTTTTATCAGCAGAATCTGGCAACCTCGGGTGGTATCAGGTAAAATGGCGGAGCTCCGTCTGACATCAATCAATCAAACTTTATTTAGAAAACGCTTCAGATGATTTTGATGATGCTCCTCCTGCTGAAAAGTTCTCCTCGTTAAAGCGTGACGGTAAAGTGCCGTATCACCGCCTTCACACTGAGATAAGACGGTGTAGAGGAGAACTCGCTAACGCTAGCTTAAGTTTACCGCGTTTACCGTAAAGGTTAGAGAGAGTGCGCACCTGAGATGACGGAGCGGGGGGCTGAGGCTCGGCTGGTCTCACCTGTCCCGTGCTGATGGACTCTCCTGGGAGGACAGGTAAACTCCGGCAGCTACACCTGAGCGGTGCTGCTGAAGTGAAACAGGCAGGCGAATAAACCTCATTGGCGTCCTTGTTACAGGTATTTACGGTAAAGCAGCACGGTTAGATGATAGCATCATGAGGCTAGCTCGCTGCTGCTAACAGATAATCACCCACATAATCAGTATGTGGTCACTGAAAGAAAATTAAATGAACAGGGCTTCTGTTTTATGTTCTTACCAGGTCATAATCCTTACTTTGGGTCATTTTGTTGAAGTAGTTCAGAGTTCTACCTGCGCGTCCCAAAACAAACTGTTTAGACCTCAGTTATTTCTTAGTAACAGGTGAAATCTAGATTGATAAACGCTATAAGACCGTTTGAAAATCTACCATTTCCCTCATATTTTTATGAATTGTATTTCCAACTGAAGTCAGGCAGGAGTCCATGGTGCTTTAGTGAAGCCGGGTTTCAGAAAAAAGCCGAAGTTAGAACCGAATTAAAGACTGTTCAAAGAATTCTGCACTTTATTAAAATTAGCTCGACAGCGTCATTGTCTCACTCATCCTACTTTTGTGGTGGAAGCTGGTATTGCAGCCACATCCACCTCCTCGTCAGTAAAGTGGTGAGTATCACGCGGGAGACCGGGGTTCGATTCCCCCGACGGGGAGTTCATGTGTCTTTTTTTGTTTGTTTTTCGTCCTTTTTTCCCTTGTAAACTTTGATTTGAGATTAAGAAGTAGTTTGTATGTAATAGCTATCTTTGGTGAACTTATTTGCTTCATTCATCGGTTATAACTTTAGAAAGTCAGACCTTTTTCATTGTGTCTGTGTGTCAACTGTTGGTCAATCTGAATCAGACTATTAATATTTTATTAAATTTCCTTCCTGTCTGTAATATTAATGCATATTAACGCTACTGTCGATACTGGCCAAGGTAATCATAGCTAAGAACTCTTGACTGCTCATTCAAACTAATCAGTCAATTAATCATCAACTAATCAACAATAATTTTCAGAAAAACGGATTTTATCTATGGTTTTTCAGAATGTTGTGATTGGTTTAAAGTGACCTCAAGATGGTAACATTCTCATTTAAATGCACTGAAGTCTTTTTTCCTGTGATAATTCCCCTCAGTAACTAAAGTAAACAGCTTTTATCAAAGTCTGTTGAAGACGTTTATCCAGTTCTGCCTCATGTTTTAAGTGAACAGCGCCAGTGGTCCATCCGCCCCATTGCAGTGGTCAAATACGGTAATGCGCAGTCGTAAGATAAGGCATTCCTCGTTAGTATAGTGGTGAGTATCCCCGCCTGTCACGCGGGAGACCGGGGTTCGATTCCCCGACGGGGAGACCAATGTTTTTTCTTTTTTATCCTCAAAAATGTTTTTGTACCTAAAAGAGCCCCATCCATGTCCTTTACCATACTTTTTAAGATATCCTAATCTGTTTTTATGCCTTCTCTCCTGCTAAATGTGGTGATAACTGTATTTCCACCTGCAGAGGTAAGAAGCTCAGAAAGCCTGCAGTCAGCAAAGCAAAGTACAAAGTGGGCCTCACCGGGCTCTGTACTCCCGAAATGAGGCTCCCCAGTCACTTTTAAATATAAAGGAGTAAATAATGAAAGAAAACAAAACTAGCCATGAAAACAGAAATTTTTCAAAGAAAACTGAACTATAATGAATGTAATTGTGCCTACAAACGCCTTTTTATGTATTAGTAAATGCACTCGTAAAAAAGAAAATATAAATGATTCATTGGTCAGCTGATTTAAATATTTATAATGTTTGAGGTCACATATAGTGTTAGAGGACCTCCGTGATAGAGTTTGAGTTTATTAAGTTATTTTTGCTTTAGTGTCTCTTTAACATTTTCACCAGTGTGTCCCTCTTTAAATGATGATTACATCAATTTTAAAATAATATGTTGTCTTGTATCTGGCAAATTGTATATGAACAGTTTAATTTAAGTGTGGAGGGACAGTACATTTAAAGCAGATGATTTTGTGGTGGAGATGTTAACCACAGTGTCTGTTTTTATCCATGAGCTTCTTAAACAGGGAAACAGCGCCACGGGACCATTGACTCACATGCTGTGGCCACAGTTGGTATTGCAGCCTGTGATGAGAAGTCTTGAATTATTCCTATTAGTGGCATGAATGCCGATTAAACAAATTTTAATGCTTTTTAAAACGATTCTTCTTATAATGTGATCACGTTAAGGAACTTAGAAGAGGTCTGACTGAACTTTAACTTCATCCACTCATGCATCAGCCTGTCAGAGTGTGATCTGAGGTTACTTTTTATAGTGTATAGCTCTACTGTCTGAGGTTCAGTCACAGGAAGACACAGTTATAAAGAGGAAATCATGTGCTGACTGCTGCCGCTCACACTGACCCTCTGATATTGAACTTTAATCAACTATTCATACACTGTTATTTTTTTCTCCCTCATATAATCAGTCAATAAGGAGATATGATTTATTCTACTTTGACTAATTTGACCTGTGACATGAAAAAAGCAGAATTACCGTGTGACTGTTTTTAATTTCCTTTAGTTAATTTAATGATTGTGCATTATTTTAATATTATATATATAGTCAAAGTCATTGAAGGGCATCGATTGGCTGTCTTAATATATCAGTCTCATGATATTATTTCTAATTCACTAACTTGAATTTAGATTAATATTTGCGATGATATAGTTCTTAATGCTTCATACTGATTTGACTTCCATCATTTTTCTCATGAAGGCAGTGGTTCATTTTTTACAGTGTGCAGAGCTGCTGTGGTGAGGGTGTGTGTGTGTGTGTGTGTGCGCGTGTGTATGTGTGTGTGAATATGGTGTGTCAGAGCGAACAGTTTGTCAGTGTGATTGTGTTCATCATGAAGATCACTTTGCTCCTCGTCCTCCTCTCAGGTACTGTGAACATGCTGATATCTTGTATTTACATTTATATTAATATTAACATTCTTTTAAAATGTCCAAACAACAACAGAGACAAATTATGATGTATGTTATGTTATTGACACTTTATTTAATTTCTTTAAATGAGTGTAACTGTTTGAAAATCGTCTTAACAGTTTGTTTGCAGCAGCTCATGAGACGCTTGTGCTTCTTTTCAGAACTTATTCAGATTTTATTTATTAATATATGCAGTGTTCTTAGTACGACATGGGTAAATCCAAATATATGCAGATATTCACAGCTAACTGATCAGACGTTTTTTCAGCCTCAGTTTTGCTGAAAATTAACAATTTTGGTCCCATGCAGTTCTCACAGACAGGTGAACAAGGGGCCACATCAGGCCCCTCAAGCCTTCTATTATTATTATTATTACTCTGATTACTATTCCTAACTTGAATGTCTGAATCCTGACCTTTCCTTCAGACTTAGAAAAAATGTTGAACCTCCAAAAAGATTGTTTTCAGTGTCTCTGATCCTGACTGCAGGTCGAGTGATCTCACTTTGAAAATACAAATTATCATCACTGGTGTATGTTTGTTTGTTTGTTTTACTGAAAAACTCCTGGACAGATTTGATGACATTTTCAGGAGACGTTGGTAATGGCCCGACTTAGAGATGATTAGATTTTGGTGGTTTAAGCCTCATTAGGGAATGGTTGTTTTTGATCAATAACTGTCTCGTTAATAACGTTATCGACATGTTTCTCAGTGCTAGGTGTGTGTTTTCAGGGTCATGAATCATATTTTGATGGTACCTTTATCATGAAACTAATGTTCATAGATGTAACAGCAACATGTGAGCTACTCTCTCTGAGCTCTTTCTAGTTTTAGAATATTTTTGCTGTTGCGTCTTTTTCATGAGCTTTGTCGTGTCTCCACAGTCCATGACAGCAGCAGCAGCATTGTGGGTCGAGTAGGTCAGAGTGTCACTCTGTCCTGTAAATACAACATAAAGAAAAATGGACGATGTGCAGTGTGTTGGGGACGAGGAAACCTTCCAAACTCAGGCTGCAACAACCCTCTCATTTACACTGATGGATCCGAAGTGACCAAAAGTACCTCAGACAGGTATCACCTACTGGGACGTCTGGATGAAGGGGACGTCTCTCTGACCATCCTGAACCTCACAGAGTCTGACGCAGGACGTTACGGCTGCAGGGTGGAAGTACCAGGGCCGTTTAATGATATCAAACATCACGTGGACCTGACCATCAAAGACGGTGAGGACGAAGACGGTGAGGACCGTATGTTAAATTATTCTCTATAAATCTATTTGGGTTTCTTCAAGGTTCATTCTGGTCTCCTCATAAAGACCGTCTTCTGTCTTTTGTCCTTTTGTGTTTTGTAATCATTTGTGTCATCTGTTGGTCCAAAGTGAAGTATTTCCTGTGAAAAACCAACTTTTCTCACCAAGTGTCACAGCAGCACGAGTTGAATGGTGCGGTTGAGGATTACTTCCTGTTTCATGATGAACAAATACTCACCACAGCTTCAGCTTTTTTTCTAAGGGCATCACAGTGAGGCTCTGGTGAAGAACTTAAGTGATTTTAGTGGAACTGAACAGGTTTGGAGTTTATAGCTAATAATGTGAAAAGTACATTTTCGATTTTTTTATAGGCTGCTAATTCAAGCTCATCAAAATTAAGCAGTGCACACTAGTGCTGTCTGACAATTAAAAGGAATTAATCTAATTAATTACAGAATTTATAATTAATTAATCTAATTAATCTCATTTTAATTTCATATCTGCTTAAAGTACCCAAATAAAGAATTTGAATTCTAGGATATAATAAAATTGTAGTGCATGACTAATCAAATGAATACACTAAGAAGTGAAGATTTGTAAATCCACATTTTTATTGGTGACTAAATAAAACCAAAGTCAGGGCAACTTGTCCAGAAAATTCTAAGCTCAATCAGACAACTCAAATTACACTTTAAGTGTGTTTCATAAATCAAATTCAAAATAATAAAAAGGTCGAGGACATCCAGCAAAACAATTAGACCTGATGCATTATTAAAGAATGTAGTACAAATATAGATAAATAAATTCAAAAATAAAATCAGACTAAGTCTTGAATATGCCATTCCTGTTGTCACCTGGGCTTTGTTTGGTTTGACTATGTGTGAAGTGACATGTGCCACTGCCATGTACGGGTCCTCCAGCTGGACAATATCAAAATGTTTGTGTGCTGTGATTAATCTGTGATTAATTTTTATAACACATTAATTTGTGGTGTTATTAATTAATCTAACTAAAGCACTAAAGTGACAGCCCTAGTGCACACACATAAAGATTATTGTGCTGTTTTTGTCCTGACCAAGGCCAACAATCTCCAGATTACCTTCTGTTTTATCAGATTATCCTGTAAGATTATCTTCTGTTTTATCAGATTATCCTGTAAGATTGTTTTCTTTTTTTATCAGATTATCCTGTCAGATTATATTGTGTTTTATTAGATTGTCCTGTAAGATTATCTTCTGTTTTATCAGATAATCCTGACAGATTATCTTTTTTTAAATGGCATTTTGTGCCTTTATTGATAGGAGAGAGACAGTGTATAGGCTTGTAAAAGGGGGTGAGAGAGAAGGGGAAGACGCAAGTACATGGGGTGCCTGGTTGCTAACCACTCCACCAAACCAGCACCCCAGATTATCTTCTGTTTTATCAGATTATCCTGTCAGATTATCTTGTTTTATCAGATTATCCTGTCAGATTATCTTCTGTTTTATCAGATTATCCTGTCAGATTATCTTCTGTTTTATCAGATTATCCTGTGGTCTGAGGTGTTCAGAGTGAGTTTGTGCTGAGTCATGATAATGACTCTGTGATTGTAGCCAATCAGAAGTGAGCTGACTGAGGAACACAGAAGCAGACGTAAATAAAAACAAACATGGCTGACATAAAACAGGAAGTTGGTGGAGCTCAGAAATGGAGCTGTCTGCAGGATTAATTCCACTTTCTTTTATTTTTTAATTATAAACAGTCCACGACTTCCATCATCCACGTTCTCTTCCATGTTGTATTTTCAGTTGTTGCTGTTTTTTCTTCTTTGTTTTTGTCGATCAGGTTTGATCAGATTTCTGTCTTGGACTAGACTGTTGATTGGTGTTGGACAGGATGGTTAAGTGTGTTGGGATTATCAGAGTTTACCACACAGGACAATCAGAAGTGTTCAGTGATTTTATCTTCCTGTGTGGCTCTAACAGATAAAACATCTCCTCAGGTTTAGAAGATCTTGATGTGTTGACCCTGATTTAACCGCGATATGAGCAAAGACAGCTGAGAGGTTTAATTTAGATTGTTGTGGTGAGATGACGGCCTCCTGAATTATATTTAAACTATACCTCAATCTTGATCATGATTTGTACTGACTTTCTCTCATAGATGAGTTCTGATGTGGACCTTTAACAGCATTTTGTAGACCAGTCTGGAGTTAGCATTGCTCTGCTCTAAAAGCCTTTGAGATTATTCTGTCTGTGGTCTGGATCAGGGCTGATAATTAACAAACAACTGAGAAACCTTCATGCTCTGCTCTCTGGGTCTGTGTACTTTGCAGTCATTCGTTTTTCATGTTGATATGGGCAAACAGAAAACGGGAAACCATCCGATTTTCCGATTTCCGTTCGGATGAAGGGAAACAAAAAATGGTAAAATGACTCATTTCCCGTTTTTCGTTTTGTAATCGAAAATCCAAAAACGGAAAATGACTCTTTATCTGATATCTATTACAGGTTTATTTTTTTTTACACAAATCGGGATGTAAAATACGGCCGTAATTCCTTTCGTAAAGCTTGCTTTGCCCTCACCTGGAAGCACTTCCTTCTTCTGCGCTGCTGCTTCTTCTCCTCGTTCTGCTTCTGAAGCTACACTACAGCGAGCCTAAGGCCAGCTCGGCCCTCCACTGACCTCCTGACTCTGACTTTGGGTTTCAGCGCCACAGGTAACCACAGAATCACCGCCGCACAGGGAGACGACGGCGACGACGTCAGGACCACGACTCCACTTTACTACAGGTACGACTCTCAGCCCTGCAGGTCTGAAACACCAACATGAACCAACATGCTCATAACACCCTTATGTTAAAGAAAAACAAGCTCCGCCCTCTCCAGGAACAGATCCTCTGTCAGGCCCCGCCCTCCTTAGTTACTATTGCTGTTATGGCCCTTTTCCATTAGCTCTACTCTACTCGACTCTACCCGGCTCTACTCTTCACGCCTTATGCTGCTTTTCCATTTGCCCCAGTCGCCTGCCCAACAAGGTGCAGTGTCGCTGTAAACAGCTGAGCGGCACTGCAGTGACGTCATTTTGAGCGTGACACAACAATCTGTGGCTTTTTGTCACAAACTGAGTAAAAAAGGAAAGCAGAAGAAGGCTGCAGGTGGTAAGAAGAAATACCCCTTGAGAAGCACAGGAGACTTTTGGAAGCTATACAACAGAATGAAGCCGAGGACGAGAGCAATCCAGCTGCAAAGAAAAGACGTATGATGGTAAGCTAACAGTAGCTACAGCTAGCATGCTAGGTCGTCGCGCTCATGACTCATCGATGACGACATTGTCTGACCAATCAGTAGCCGGCAGTTGGTGACGTCATCTTTTAGTATGGACTCAGCTCACTTGGAACCAGAGCGGAGTAGGTACTAAAACTAGCTTGTTTTAGGAGGTACCAGGCTAGTGGAAACACGCTGCTAATCGAGTAGAGCCGAGTAGAGTAGGGCCAAGGGATGCTAGTGGAAAAGGGTGAATAGAGCACACCTGCTGCTGCCATCCTCTCTCCCATTTGAACACTCCATGATCTTCCACTTTTGTCCAGTTTTTAATAGTTTAAATGTAAAATAATTAAATTACACCTGCAGTTTTGAGAGTGTTTGACTATGTAGCACACCTGTGGTCTGGGCTTCTCTGATTCTGATTGGTGGGTAAGGGAGCCAATCAGAAGCCAACAAAAGGCCTTTTCTTTCTGCTGTGGACTTTAGGTCAGATTTTATTTTTCCATCGTCACGTTGTCATCACGCTGACGCTAGCTGTGCTAAAAACATCTGCTTTCACTTCCTGGTTCTGCAGGTCAGCTGACCTCCACCCCGAGCGTCAGCACTTCCTCTTCTGACAGCGTGAAGGCCGAGGTGAGCCGCTTTCACTTCCTGTAGCTCTAAAAAACAGCCGAGTTTTAGTTTACATCCAGTTATTTTAGTGAGTCCACTTATGTCAGAGCTTCATGCTGTGAACAGGGTTGATTTAGTCGACTATTTATGTTTCTAATAGTTTTAACAACAACCTTTTACCCTTGATGAAAACTAGACAGTAACTAATAAAAACATTCAATAAAGGCTTAGTAGATATTAGGTAGGTAGGTATGTAGGTAGGCAGATAGACATTCAGACTTTACTAACATTCAATAAAGGCTTAGTAGATATTAGGTAGGTAGGTATGTAGGTAGGCAGATAGACATTCAGACTTTACTAACATTCAATAAAGGCTTAGTAGATGTTAGGTAGGTAGGTATGTAGGTAGGCAGATAGACATTCAGACTTTACTAACATTCAATAAAGGCTTAGTAGATGTTAGGTAGGTAGGTATGTAGGTAGGCAGATAGACATTCAGACTTTACTAACATTCAATAAAGGCTTAGTAGATATTAGGTAGGTAGGTATGTAGGTAGGCAGATAGACATTCAGACTTTACTAACATTCAATAAAGGCTTAGTAGATGTTAGGTAGGTAGGTATGTAGGTAGGCAGATAGACATTCAGACTTTACTAACATTCAATAAAGGCTTAGTAGATGTTAGGTAGGTAGGTATGTAGGTAGGCAGATAGACATTCAGACTTTACTAACATTCAATAAAGGCTTAGTAGATGTTAGGTAGGTAGGTATGTAGGTAGGCAGATAGACATTCAGACTTTACTAACATTCAATAAAGGCTTAGTAGATGTTAGGTAGGTAGGTATGTAGGTAGGCAGATAGACATTCAGACTTTACTAACATTCAATAAAGGCTTAGTAGATGTTAGGTAGGTAGGTATGTAGGTAGGCAGATAGACATTCAGACTTTACTAACATTCAATAAAGGCTTAGTAGATGTTAGGTAGGTAGGTATGTAGGTAGGCAGATAGACATTCAGACTTTACTAACATTCAATAAAGGCTTAGTAGATGTTAGGTAGGTAGGTATGTAGGTAGGCAGATAGACATTCAGACTTTACTAACATTCAATAAAGGCTTAGTAGATGTTAGGTAGGTAGGTATGTAGGTAGGCAGATAGACATTCAGACTTTACTAACATTCAATAAAGGCTTAGTAGATATTAGGTAGGTAGGTATGTAGGTAGGCAGATAGACATTCAGACTTTACTAACATTCAGTAAAGGCTTAGTAGGTGTTGGATTTTATCCAAGAGGAAAACAGGACTTCACAAATTCAAGGAAACATAAAAATGCCTTACCCTTTACAGTTCAGATTTTAGTCGACCACATTTACAGCAGATTTCATCGACTTAAAGGAACACTACACCCAAACAACAATTTGGCCTCATTTTCTACTCACCCTCATGCTGAGCAACACTCTGGAGCACTTTTTTGATGTCTCAAATGCAGCTGGAGGTCCGGGGTGATTTTCGCTGTGAACATACTTCCATCTAACAAGGGGATAGCGAGCCGAAGAAAAAAGGTCCATAAAAGTCCACAAAAACATGCCTATTGTCCTTCATACTGCTCGTCCGCTGTAATCCAAGTGTCCTGAGCGGGTAACGTCCATAATTAATTCAAAACGAGGTCATTTAGTACATTTTTCGAGCCTAAACAGTGCTATAGCGTACTTCCGCAGTGCACGTCTATGTGCGCTCCCTGCACTATGTAGCCGTCTGGATTGGTCCGCCGCGGCTTACGTAGCGCAGGGAGCGTAGCGTGCGCAGCTTAGAGACTAAATAAAGACTAAAAGTTATTTAAAACGTGCTGTCAAAATGAACAACAATGATGGAAGGGAGGAGGACAGACTGTACAACTCCTCACTCAGAGGAGTTACAGGAAGACTGAGGAGCCCTAGCCTGTTTCTTTTTTATGTATATTTTTTATTAATTTTCTTTTATATTTTTGTTTAAATTTGTTTGTATTTTTATTTAGATCTCTCTTCTGCCTGACAGATATCCTGATAGTAAAATATTTTGGTGTTTATCATAATTAAAGGTCTGTTGTTGTCCTTTCTGGTGTTTCAGCGGCAGCAGGACAGTGATCTGATGGTGGTCCTGGCGTTGGTTCTGTTCGGGCTCATCGCCGTGGGAACAGTCCTCGCGGTCGTCGTCATCAGTGAGTTGGACATGGACGTGTCCACACCCGTCCCGTCTGAGCCACGATATTAAAACTGTTCAAACTTTATTCAGAAAGAACTTCAGCCTTGTCTGTTTCTGTCTCTGCAGTGAGGAGATGGAGGAGTCTCAAAAAAATGTAAGTAACAGCACATGACCCTTCACAGGCCACTTTATTAGGTACACCTAACTCAGGCTGGACCCCTTCACCTTTAGAGCCTTAATGCTCCCATCCCTCAGAGACATTGGTCCATGTCTCCATGACAGCATCACAGAGAACCTCCTGCTCCACCACATCCCACAGCTGCTCTACTGGACTGAGATCTGGAGACTGTGGAGCCTCTGGAGTGAATAAAGCAGTGTGAGCTGATCTGAGCTCTGAGACATGGAGCTGCTCAGGTTCTCCATCAGAAGATGGTCCACTGTGGTCATAAAGGGATGGACATGGTCAGCAACAATCCTGATCCAGACTCATCAGACCAGGAGACACTTTGTTCTTAGCTGACGGGGGCGTCACCAGGTGTGGCCTCCTGCTACTGTGGACATCTGCTACTGTGGACATCTGCTTCATGGTTGAACATGTTGTTTGTTGTCTATCTGTCATCTCCAACCTCCCTGACATTAACAAGGCATTGTTCCTGCTCATTGGATTTCCTCTCTGTTCTGATGCTCGTTTGAACTTCAGCAGGTCATCTGGACCTTGTCTACATGCCTAAATGCACTGAGTTGCAGCCACACGATTGCCTGATCACAGGGCTGAAAGATGCTGTATATCGTTATTGTACCTATATCTGGATATAAACATTCAAGATATCAATATCAAAAAAGCAACATTATAAACAAGGGCTGAACGATATGAACAAAATTTCATGTCTTGATATCGATATAGTGTTGTGCTAAAGACCACTCTATCTGAGACCAAGACCTGTCCAAGACCAAAACGCACCGAGACCGAGACAAGACCAAGACTTTAGGGAGTCATGACCAAGACCAAGACAAGACCAAGACTTTTGGGAGTCATGACCAAGACGAGACCAAGACTTTTGGGAGTTATGACCAAGACTTTTGGAAGTCATGGCCAAGACCAAGACAAGACCAAGACTTTCAGGTGTCATGACCAAGACCAAGACAAGACCAAGACTTACGGGAGTCATAACCAAGACAGGACAAGAAAAGACCTTCGGGAGTCATGACCAAGACAAGACCAAGACTTTTGGGAGTCAAGACCAACACCATCAAAATTGATCTTAAAAACCATGACAGTGTTGAACAGTTTAGGGGGGAGTCCCTTAGTCATCACAGGAGAAATAACTCATGAACTGAAGCTTTTTGTTGTTTTAGTGTTCCTCCTTATTCACATTAATGAAGCTGAAGAACAGCAGATCAGTGCTGGTCTGGAATGGTCTAGATGGAAAATCCCGAGTTCGGCCAGTGCCAGGCTGAGACAAGACCAAGACCTTCAAAATGTGGTCTCAAGACCAAGACTTGTCTTGGTCTTGAGACCAAGATTTGAAGTGTTGTCCATGTCGTTCAGCCCTACCTGATGAGCTGTTTGTGTGATGGAGGAGTGGAACATGCCGTCCTGACTCACCTGCAGACTCAGAGCTCATAAACCAGACCCTGAAGTTTCCTCTTACTCAGCAGATCTATGACTGGATTTCTCGACTTGAGGAACCACGAGTCAGCATCTTCATCATGGTGGGCTCACACTCGTCATCCTCATCAGGGTGGGCTCTCACAGGCTTTGACACTTTGGTGGTTTCAGACTGAGACTCCTGAAACCTCAGAGTGAGAACTGAAACTCTGATATCAGAGGAAACAGGCCTGTTCCCGTCACTCAGCTGAGCCGGCCTCCAGGATTTATCTGCTGTTTAAGAAGACCATGACCCAGATTCATCTGCTCTGCTCCACAGGGACCTTAAGGTCATGTATTTATTTTTTAAGGTTGTTAACAGCATTCATTCGTTCTGTTCTCCATCATGGTCTCAGTCTGAGAAGCTTTCTGTTCAGCAGAAACGTTAAACTGAGCTGTCAGGAAAACCTCAGAGCGTTGACTCATGCACTCACACGACAGCACAAATGTCAACACGACAGGGTCTCCATCTGCACAGGGGCTGACAAAACCACACGAGGACGCTTCGATAGCCCGCCGAGGCTAACCATCAGGAGGAGGAGCTGCTTCATGAGAACAGATCTGACCTGAGAGTCCAGCCGAGCGGAGAGGGAAGTGAAAGAAGAAGTTGTGAAGACCAGGACGAAACTAAACCAACGGACTCACAGAGGGGCACTGCCAATTCTGTTGGCTAATTATTTTAATTTACCCTTTTCCTCTGATGAAAACTAGACAGTGACTAATAAAACAAGAGCACACAGACACAAACTAACTGACATTTTCATCAACAAAAAAAAACTAGACTAAAATTTCTGACAGACTTAATCCAATCAGACCTAATGGGGTCATGTAGGGCAAAAAAAGTCAGAAAAATATCCTGTGCTTTTATTTTGAAAAGGATTTTTATGCTGTGGTGTGTCAGCTATTCACACTTCTCAACAGCAGGGGGTGATAAAGCCCTGTGATGCAAACTGACACTTTTTAATGGAAAGGTGTATATCCAATAAATATATGCTCTGCAAAAGTTACATTTTTTAAAAAACTAAACTAACTCAAATTAAAACCAGGCTGCTGCTGGTGGTCCCTCAGTCCCACCTGAGCATGGTTCAAACCCCACAGCCTACCTGACCATGTCCATCCCTTTATGACCACAGTGGACCATCTTCTGATGGAGACTTCAGCAGCTCCATGTGTCAGAGCTCAGATCAGCTCACACTGCTTTATTCACTCCAGAGGCTCCACAGTCTCCAGATCTCAGTCCAGTAGAGCAGCTGTGGGATGTGGTGGAGCAGGAGATGTCATGGAGATGTGAAAAAGTGTTTAATCTCATTAATTGAACAATTGTTTGGGCTTATATTTTAAAAGGCTGTGCAGATTGAATTATGTGTTGCATTTAATCTCAGGATTTAACTACAGGCCGTTTACTACAGTGATTTTTTTCGACACACAGACCTATGAACTCTGACCTCTGGAAGCTCGTCTTGTGTCTCTAGAGTGAACTACACTCGCCTCGTAGACAGGAGACATCTGTACAGAGGTCATGTGTCCCACTTTAAGATCTTCACAGAGCAGTGTTCAGATATTATTGGTGATGGAGAAACTGAAAATGAAATTGTATTATAACTTACAAACTTATGACAAAGTTTAATAGGATCCTTTCCCTCAATTCTGAGGGCAAGGATCCTATTGTTCCTGCTTTGCAAGTTTTTATAACTCAACCAGACACGTTAAGCCTACTTTGACCCCCTAAACATGCTCAAAAACTCACCATAACTGGCACGCACCTCAGACTTGGCGAAAAATATGATAAAATGAAATAATTAACCTCCAACATGCCAAAATGAGCTCTCCAGCGTCACCCATGGTCGGAAAACCCCTGAAATGGCCATACCCTCCAGTAGGGATGTCGTAGAGAGATGAAACCAATGCCGAAATGTTTATGTCCTTGAGACTCAAAAGTTCTGAGGAGGTTCCAAAGCCTATCTGCAACAGGAAGACAGCAATTTGCCATTAGCGAATCCCCGTCACAGGCCGTAAATGTTATCAGCTTGAAGCGCAGACAGATGACAGAGGAGGCTATGCTGAACAAAAGTTATTTGAGATTTTGTTGTTTCTCAAAAAGTTTTGGAATGACGAGCCCTCAAAGTCAGTGTCCCAGCTCCTCCCATTCAAATGAATGGGGGAATATTGTAGCGGTCCAGAAAAGCAGTGACAGTTAGGCCTCTACAGAAAAACAAACAGTCCTAATGCTTTAAAAACCACATGGGTGGATTCCTGGCAAAATTCTCCATTAAAATATCATTTTTATGGTCCTCGCTCACGAGGAAACGACCTCTTCTACCTAGAGGTAGAAGAGTGTTTTTGTGTTGTTTCTTTCTTCATACTATTTTTCCCCAAAGGTAATAAAACCTTAATTTGATTCCCTAAACTTGCTCAAAAACTCACCAAAACTTGCACATACCTCAGACCAATGACAAAATTTGATAAAATCAAAACATTAACTCCCAACTGCCTAAATGTGCTCTCTTGCGCCACCTATAGACCAACACCACTAAAATGGCCGAAGTTTGTAATTTCCCTTCCAAAATAAAATTACATGTGTCATAGACAGCGGTCATCTCCTTCTAGGCCGTAAATAGTATCAGCTTAAAAAACAGACAGATGACAGAGGAGACTGTGCCGATCAAAAGTTATTCAGGACTTTGTTGTTTCTCGAACAGTTTTCGAATGACAAGCCCTCAAAGTTGGTCAACCGTGACGCAGTTGTCCCAGCTCCCCCCATTCTAATGAATAGGGGAATGATGCTGCGTTCCATTTACCTCGGAACTGGGAACTGGGAGTGACGTCATCTCCGACTTATCGGCGTTCCAGTTGAGGTCTAAAAGAAACACACGCCGATCTACCAGGCTATTGTTAGCTGTTGTTAGCACGCCCTGCGTTGTTGTTCACAAATATCACATGAAGAATGTGATTATCACTATGGCAGTATCTTTGTAAATATAAGTCTTACAATACTACGTATACAGCTGATTTAGAGCGACACACACTATTCAGAAGTGCAACTAAGTTGATTATTAGAGGAGCTAAATAAGTCTTCTCACTGGGGGCTGCCATCTTTGATTGTCAACTCGGGGGTGGCGAGGTTCCCCCGAGTTCCAAGTAGGATATTCCGACCTCGGGGGGCGTTCCAGATGAAATTTCCTACTCGGAAGTGGGAAATTCCGACCTCTGACTACAACTGGAACGCACCATGAGAAACAGCCTCAGACAAGAGCTGGCAGTGAGGCCTCTACAATCGAAACCAAATGAGCCACAGCTTTAAAAATTAACTGGATTCCTGAAAATATAAGCCATCAGGAGATTAGGTTTGGTTTGGTCAAATTTTTGGCATCTGTGAGGCGGTGTTTCACAAAATGCTTCTTAATCTGAGAGCGATTTGGCCAGAGGATGACATCACTCTTTTCTTTAAAGTCCACAGCTGATCGTGTGACTGAAGGAGGAGCAATGGAATGTAGTACACAGCCATTATACAGACTGAGGCTCCTGACAGAGCTGCAGAAACACATATCAATCTAACTTAGAGCAGTTTAAAGGGATGAAACCCTCAAAATGGAGGTCAAACAGGTATGAAGTACCTGCAACAAAGCAAGGACCTGTCTGATACTGCTTGCAGCTTTCATTTTGTTTTCGTTTTTGTTCCAGGCCTCAGCAGCTGCAGGAAGACGAGTACGTCAACACGGTTCAGTTCAACATGACGTCCTCCACCCTGCAGCTCCACAGAGGCAGCTCAGCCGTGGAGAACATCTACCAGATTGATGGAGGAGTGTACGAGTCCTGCCCGTGAGCCCATCATGATGCTTTATATGAGACTTTGAAGGTCCTGCTGTTTCTCAAGGGAACAACATATCCCAGAGTGCACTGCTAGAGGAACAACCAATCAGAAAGCTTGCTGTTATCACAGCTGATCGATGCGCCGCAAGAGCTGGATCCAGTATACCTGAGAGTGTGATGCTCCTCTAAGCTCCTCTTGTCCTTATACGGTTTCTTCTGAATTTTATTAATTTAATAAAGTGCTCTATCCCTGTGGCTTTAACTGGTTTAAATCAATGACTTTGATATGACTTTTGGATATTGTTGTTTTTATTCACATGTATATATTCAGTGATGAAGTTGTTTTTTTATAAAGGTTAAATAAAATAAAATAAAATAAGTTAAAAAATCATTTACATACCTCATTATTTTGCAAGTTACAGAAGAAAATCCTGTCCATCCCTATAGTGCTGTGTCCTCACAGTCCTGTTTGTCCTCATAATGCTGTTTGTCCTCATAGTCCTGTTTGTCGTCTTAGTGCTTTTTGTCCTCATAATGCTGTTTGTCCTCATAAGGCTTTTTGTCCTCATAGTCCTGTTTGTCCTCATAGTCCTATTTGTCCTCATAATGCTGTTTGTCCTCAAAGTTCTGTTTGTCCTCGTAGTCCTGTTTGTCCTCATAATGCTTTTTTTCCCTCACAGTCCTGTTTGTCCTCATAGTGCTGTTTGGCCCCATAGTCCTATCTGTCCTCATAGTCCTGTTTGTCCTCATAATGCTTTTTGTCCTCATAGTCCTGTTTGTCCTCATAGTGCTGTTTGTCCTCATATTGCTTTTTGTCCTCATAGTCCTGTTTGTCCTCATAATGCTTTTTGTCCTCATAGTCCTGTGTGTCCTCAAAATGCTTTTTGTCCTCATAGTCCTGTGTGTCCTCAAAATGCTTTTTGTCCTCATAGTCCTGTTTGTCCTCATATTGCTTTTTGTCCTCACAGTCCTGTTTGTCCTCATAATGCTTTTTATCCTTAGAGTCCTGTCTGGCAGTGGTTCATTATTCACAGTGTGCAGCTCAACTGCCATATGAGTGTGTGGTCTGGGTGCGTCAGTGTTCGTGCGGACAGTTCGTCAGTGTCACTGTGTTCATCATGAAGATCACTCTGCTCATCGTCCTCCTCTCTGGTAAGTTTTGTTTAGTTATTTGTTTATGTTAACATTTACAGAAAACAATACAACAATAAAAGCACAAGTGTTGACATCTCATAGATGTTTTATTAAGAAAAAATCAAAATCAGAAATGACAGGAAAAAGACTGATATGAAAAGATAAGTTTTCATTTATACAATCACACATACTGTAATTACAGATATGCATATATACATATGTATATATATATATATATATATATATATATATATATATATATATATATATATATATATATATATGTATGTATATATATATATATATATATATGTATGTATATATATATATATGTATATGTATATGTATATATGCATACATATGTATATGTATATGTATATATGCATACATATGTATGTATATAGCTGTAATTTTCTTGACCGTTGAAACACTCACCATTTGTGTCTTTTATCTGCATCTATATAAAGACACACTTGCTTTAAAAGTTTCCATCCCCACACCAGAAACCACAGACACTGTGCAGAGCAAACTGATCTCTTTACAAGATAAAAACATAAAGACAATGGAAATTTACCAAATCTTTATCAGACATTCACAGAAAAGGACAAAGCCTTTATTGAACAGAAACCTTAAAAATCCCTATATATAAAAAAATTTAATCAGAGGAGGAGAATGAATGCAGTTCATGTGCATGTTCAGAAACACTTTAATTAAATACATATTATTATATAATAATAATAATAATAAATAATAATATAATATATAATATATATTGTATGTATTTTATGATGGGTGTTATTGTGACAGTCTCCCTTCACTCTGCTCTGTTGTAAAGTGTCTTGAGGTAACACTTGTTATAAACTGGAGCTACACAAATAAAGACTAATTCAGACATTTGAAGAATTATCAAGTTCTTTATACAGAACTACAACCTGTTGTCAAACAGACATGGAGTATAAGTCAATTCTTAATCTGACAAAAACAAGAGGATCAAATTTTAGACTAAAACCGTTGAACCAGTGGAGGATGTTTGAGCTCTGTGGTACATTAGGCAGCAGACTGATGTGGTCATGGCAGATTGGTTATATAATCAGGTTTAGACAATTCTTTTTAAGTGTAAGTG
Source organism: Scarus forsteni (assembly GCA_036419115.1). Taxonomy (NCBI): domain Eukaryota; kingdom Metazoa; phylum Chordata; class Actinopteri; order Labriformes; family Labridae; genus Scarus; species Scarus forsteni. The sequence continues at coordinate 1,244,250 of JAZDUH010000228.1, read as the reverse complement.
GTGACAGTTTAAACACAAAAATGCTTCCATCCACAAATACCAACACAAGACGAGCACTGTTTAATACAGAGGGATGAAAACATGGAATAATCTTCCATCAGACATCACAAGTTTAACCAGGGAAGTTGTTTTTAGATAGTTTTAAGAAGCATGTAATGTATTTATGTGGTATAATTAATTTATAGAACAGTTTCAGATTGTAATTTATTAATTAATTTACATATATATTCTGGTTTATGGGCATTGTCTTCTAAAGGACTGCCTTGATGCTTTTCTTGTTCTATTTGCTGTTTAACTCAGGTTGTGTTGAAGTTGTTGTTACTCTATTGCACCTTTTTATTCTTTTGTGTTTTTTATAAGATTGTGAATTTGAGCGTTTTATTGTGCCAACTACAGGAGGAGTAGAGGTGCTACTTTTGTGTTAGCTAATGGGGCTTCAAATAAATAAAAATGATCCCGTCTGTGTTAGATAAGCACATTCACACAGAATATAACTTTGAGCAGAATAAATTCATGAGCTTTGTCGTGTCTCCACAGTCCATGACTGCAGCAGTGCTGTGGGTCGAGTAGGTCAGAGTGTCACTCTGTCCTGTAAATACGACATAAAGAAAAATGGACGATGTGCAGTGTGTTGGGGACGAGGAAACCTTCCATACTCAGGCTGCAGCAACCCTCTCATTTACACTGATGGATCCAAAGTGACCAAAAGAACCTCAGACAGATATCTGTTACTGGGACGTCTGGATGAAGGGGACGTCTCTCTGACCATCGAGAGCCTCACAGAGTCTGACGCAGGACGTTACGGCTGCAGGGTGGAAGTACCGGGGCTGTTTAATGATATCAAACATCATGTGGACCTGACCATCGAAGACGGTGAGAACCAAATGTTAAGTTACTCTCCATAAATGTCTTTCATGTTTTTGGTCCAAGTGTGTGTATTTGTTGTGTATTTCTCTGCACAGGTTTTAAGCTTGAACTTAGATAAGCAGGTATTGCTAACGAATGAATTGTTCATAGATCCACAAAGAAGTATTTTCCGTTCAAGTGTGGGAGTGTAAAACATGAAAATGTTGAGCTAGGCTCGGCCCAGTTTCTGTGGCCATGTGGTGACTTTTAACGATGTCCTGCTGTAGCCACATCCTCTGTAGGAAAGCTCTAGATGTTTGTGATGTCCCAAATCAACATTATAAGTCTGTCGTGGCACTCTCATATGAATTTGCTCAGATTTGGACCTGAGCACCAAACATGTAGGACAGCTCTGACATGCACACCTGAACAATGCACACCTCATCCCAGATGCATTTGCAAGTTTGAAGGTTTGTCATGGCCATGCTCCTTTGGTTTTGATCAAGCTTTCTTTAGCCATGAACAAAAACTGACGTTGATCCAATGACAGCTGTAGGATGAGTTTGTCTGTGACCAATAGAAATGTCCCTTAAATGGGGTCGTTTATCCAAAATGGTGGGTTTCTTTGAGAGTTAGAGAAAGAGGTCATGAGGTTCCAGCATCCACTGACCAGCTTTCATGAATGTACACATGTGGGCAGGGAACGAAAAACCCACAACAGTCACTGAAATCACTTGAAACTAACTAAAGAATTAATAAATAAAATTTACTGAATTCAACTTATGAAATTCACACATTGATTTTAAATAGTGGTTCAACAGAATTCTTTAAAAAAAAAAACTTTCCCTTTATTAATTTTTGATTTAGGAATGAATAATGAAGCTGATTTCCATTAAAATTGGTGCATACAATCCATCAAACAACCTAATTGGAAATAGAGTGATTTAAAAAAAAACAGCAATAATGGCGAGGTTCAGGTATTTATTCAGACACAGAAATACGTGTTGTATTAGAAGTAAACTGAAAACGTTGTGACTCTGAAGGTACAAGTGAAAAAATAACACTAACAACCAAAATCCTCATCAGATTTCTGCTGACAGCAGTCAGAGTGCACCACCATCTGTATCTGTGAGGTTTTCCTCTGTGCACTGTCAGAACTGTCTTGGTGTTGTGGTGTAATGAGTTACCATGCTAATGGATGATATACAGCTGACTGTATTGGTAGGTGTTGTCATCAAAGCAAATGGTGAAACTTTCACTGCTTAACTTTTATTAGCCCATGTACCAAAGATTATAATTTTCTATATAAGGAAAAACAGTGAACCAGGCTAACAGACATCTGCAGACAGAGTTGACCGTGGTGTAGGTCACCAATCTACACGTTTAGTACACAAAACTTATTTTGTTTCCAGACATCTGCAGGAGGGTTTATCAGTCATGTCTGTTCAGTATGATGGTTCAGATGTTGATGATGGTTGTCTTGTTGTTTCTGTTTCACACTGATCCTGCTGGTTACCTGCAGACTGAAGCTCACACCTGAGTCACGTTTATGCTGAATGACGTGAAAAACCGTGGCAGCCACCGTGCCCTAGTTTAGTTATCAGCAGCTGTCTCTCCAGTTCAACGCGTGAAAGAGGCTTTTTGAACAGCTCTGTCTTTTGACCACAGACCACTTGACTCTGACTTTGTGTTGCAGCACCAGTGACCACAGAATCAACAGGACGAAGAGAGACGAGTGCAGAACCAGCCCACCTCACTACAGCAGGTACAACAACCACACAGAAATGAACAATGACAAAGAAACATCTCCATCATTAATCCAGACCTGGACCACCACCATGATCTGATCACTGCACACCTGACCTGCAGTATTTGATCTAAAAAAGTGTTTTTATAACAGCAGTAAAAGATGATCAGTTTACAAAATGACGAAAACACTACAACAGTGAACACACCATGAAGTAAACTGATTAAACTGTGGGTTCAGTCTTCAGCAAATAATCAGTCATTCTGAGTGATTCTTCCTCTGAAGATGAACTTTCACTCTTTTGTCCTTGAGTTTGTAAAACAGTGAATCTGTGCGATTACAAAAGTCTTTAAATCATCGAGTCTCTGTGTGATGAGAGCTGCTTACTGCAGACCGATGTAGAAACACTAAAAATCTCTCTGATTCTGAACATCCTCAAACATCCTGAGCTGCTTCTTATCAACCTCTCTCTTCTTTCATCTGTTTGACCACATGAGCTCAAGATTTGTTCACCTATCAACAGGTAAACAGCTTCAAACATGCTGCTAGTAAAAACTCAAAATTGTCTAGTTGATGATTTTGAATTACTAGTAAGCTCTATTTACCCACTTGTGAAGGAAAAATCTTTTCAGTACAACAAAACTTTTATTTTCTAATACGACTTGTAAACATTAAAGCTGCAAGCAGTGTTGGACAGGTCCTCACTCTCTCGCAGGTCCCTCATGCCCGTTTGACCTCCATTTTGAGGGTTTCACCCCTTTTCATCCCTTTAAACTGCTCTAAGTTAGACTGATTTGTGTTTCTGCAGCTCTGTCAGGAGCCTCAGTCTTTATAATGGCTGTGAATGAGACATTCTATTTTCCCTCCCTCTGTGAGTCACATGACCTGTAGCGTGGAATGGGATGACATCATCGAATTGCTCTTTTTCTCAGGAGCCACAAAAAACACTCAAGAGACACAGCCTCACAGATGCCACAATTTTGACCCCATCTCTCTGAAAATAAGACCTGTTTATGAAAAATTTTGTCAGGAATCCAGTCATGTGACTTCTAGAGCTTTACCTTACTTTAGTTTTTTCTGTAGAGGCCTAAATGACACAGGATGTTTCTTGTTGTTCCAATGTCTCTCATTCATTTGAATGGGAGGAGCAGTGAGGACTGTTTCAGAGTTCACCAAATTTGAGGGCTTGTCATTTGGAAACCGTTTGAGAAACAACAAATTCCTTCATAACTTTTGATCATCAATATCTCCTCTCTCACCTGTCCGCCTTTCTAGCTGATACCACTTACTTTGTAGGTGGAGATAATAATTTTCTATGATCCTAATAGTTTTTAAAAGGCAAATTGCTGACTTCCTGTTTGAGATAAGTCAGGGATGTCAGCACGTGAATTGTGGGTCTCGATGACACAAATGTTTTGACATTGGTTTGATCTCTCTACGACATTCCTTGTTGCCATGGCGACCACTTTTGTGCACCTTTTCGTGCTTAGGTGGCGCAACAAGGCACATTTTGGTATGTTATGGGGTTCATTCTTTCACTTTATGAACAGTTATACCCCATCTGACATGTGTGTCAGTTTTGGCTTGGCTGTGAGCTTGTTAAGGGTGTCAATTATGGTGCAAATTTTGGATGATCCAGTGAGCTCTTATTTTTTGAAATCCAAATTACCAGCTTCCTGTTTGAGATAGGGCATGGTGTCAGTGTGTGATTTGTGGGTGTCCATGAGACCTGTGTTTTGGCATTGGCTTTATATCCCTACGACATAACTAGTGGCCGTGAGGTCCATTTTAGTGTTTCCAGGTGGCGCTAGAGTGCACATTTTGGCATGTTGGGGGTTACTTTTGTCATTTTATTAAATTTACCACTGATTCTGAGGGGCATGCCAATTTTGGTGAGTTTTTGAGCATGTTTGGGGGTCAAATTAAGGTTTGTTTGCCCTGTGTGCGATTAACCTGACAAGCCAGATGGACAGCTCCATATATCTGCCACAGAAATATTTCACTAGTCCATCTGGGTAGGGGCCCTTTTAATTTGTTTTCAGGGGCAGAACATTAAAAAAAAAACACAAGCTTGTGAATGGATAATCGTTCTGCTTGTCACATTCATCACAGACCAATCCACATCAAGCAGGGTTGCCTTATATAATGAAGCAATGTTTTCATTGAATTTGTCATTATTTTTTTTCTTTTATATATACATTTCATTTTATTATTTTGTTTATATTAACTGCTGATGCTGCTCAGTGATTTTTGAAGACTGTATGGGTATGAGGCTGTAAGGTAGTCGGTGCCTCTTGTGGCAGCAACACCTGAACCCGCTGGTGGACACCAGAGGTGAGGGATGCCATCAAGCTGAAGAAGGAGTCCTATCAGAACTTTTTGGCCAGTGGGACTCCGGAGGCAGGTGACAGATACCTGCTAGCCAAGCGGAATGCAGCTTCTGTGGTCACCAAAGCAAAAACCCGGGCATGGGAGGAGTTCGGGAAAGCCATGAAAAATTACTTCCGTACAGCTTCGAAGAGATCCTGGACTCCCATCTGGTGACTCGGGAAGGGGAAGCAATGTGCTTTAAACACTGTTTATGGTGGGGATGACGCGCTGCTGACCTCAACTCGGGACATTCTGGAACGGTGGAAAGAATACTTTGAAGACCTGCTCAATCCCACCAGCACGTCTTCCAGTGTGGAAGCAGACCTGGGGGACTCAGCGGTAGGCTCTTCTATCTCCGGAGCTGAGGTTGCCAGGTGGTCAAGAAGCTCCTTGCTGGCAGGGCTTCAGAGGTGGATGAGATCCGCCCGGAGTTCCGTAAGGCCCTGGATGTTGTAGGGCTGTCATGGTTGACACGACTCCACAACACCGCTTGGACATCGGGGACAGTGCCACTGGATTGACAGACACTCTTCTCTTTTCACGAAGAGGGACCGGAGGGTGTGCTCCAACTACAGGGGGCTCACACTCCACAGCCTCCCCAAATTTTTATTTTTAATAGCGCCAATTCATAACAAGTGTTATCTCAAGACTCTTTACAATAGAGCATAAAGCTCTTCATTTTATGGATACACATATCCATCCAACACCCAACATGAATCCATATAACCAATCATGAATCCCTCCATCATGGCTTAAGAAAAAACCTTCTGTTAAGCAGCAGGAAATCTTGAATGTGGATCCCAGTCTGATGATGAACAGCAAATCCACACCATGCTGTGTTGGGTGTGAGGGTGAAGGAAGTGAGGTAAGAGGAGACAAGTGGACTAAAGTAAGAACTAAGGTTAGTGACAGATCCATGAACATAGACCTGCTGTTTCATTTATTAGAGGTTAGCCTCTTGAGATGGTACACCACGTTTTCAGGAGGGTCCTCATGTCTGAATGGTTGTGGTGATCATTTTATAGAAGTATAATCATAGATATTCTTCCTGAAAATAAGAATTTATGGTAGTGATGAATTTATGGGTGCCCAGACCACAGGTGCATCCCTACCATTTTTGTCTCCGTTAAGTATAAATGTATTAAAGGCCTCTTGAGATGTGACATTGAGATTGTTTCAGACGGACCTTATGCCTATGTGGTGATACCCTCCATAGGGTGTTCAAGGCGCATGGGAGTTTGCTCAACCAGTCTCCATGTGTTTTGTGGACCTGGAGAAGGCATTCGACCGTGTTCCTCGTGGGGTCCTGTGCTCTGGGAGTATGGGGTAGCGTACCCCCTGATATGGGCCGTCTGTTCCCTGTATGACCGGTGCCAGAGTCTGGTTCGTATTGCTGGCAGTACATCTGAGTCATTCCTAGTGAGGATTGGACTCCACCAGGGCTGCCCTTTGTCACCGATTCTGTTCATTACTTTTATGGACAGAATTTCTTGGCGCAGCCAGGGCATTGAGGGGTTCCGGCTTGGTGACCTCAGGATGGGGTCACTGCTTTTTGCAGATGATTTGGTCCTGTTGGCTTCATCGGACCGTGACCTTCAACTCTTACTGGAGTTCGCAGCTGAGTGTGAAGCAGCTGGGATGAGAGTCAGCACCTCCAAGTCTGAGTCCATGGGGAGAGGGTGGAGTGCCCTCTTCGGGTTGAAGATGAGATCCTTCCCGAAGTGGAGGAGTTCAAGTACCTCGGGGTCTTGTTCACGAGCAGAGGAAGGATGGATCGGGGGATTGAAATGTGGATCGGTGCGGCGTCGGCAGTGATGCGTGCTCTGCACCAGTAAAAGGGAGCTGAACCGAAAGGTGAAGCTCTCGATTTACCAGTCGATCTCCAACCCTATCCTCACATAGGGTCACGAGCTGCGGGTCGTGCCCGAGAAAACAAGATCAGGACTACAAGCGGCTGAAATGGGCTTCCTTTGCAGGGTGGCTGGGCTCTCCCTTAGAGATAGGGTGAGAAGTTTGGTCATCCGGGAGGGGCTCTGAGTAGAACTGCTGCTCCTCCACATTGATGGAGCCAGATGAAGTGGCTTAGGCATCTGGTCAGGATGCCTCCTTGACGCCTCCCTGGTGAGGTGTTCAGGGCACGTCCCACTGGTAGGCGCCCCCAGGGAAGACACGCTGGGGAGACTATGTCCCTCAGCTGGCCTGGGAACACCTCGGGTTCCCCCAAGAAGACCTGGATGAAGTAGCTGGAGAGAGGGAAGTCTGGGCTTCCCTGCTTAGGCTGCTTCCCCTGCGACCACGGAAAAGTGGAAGAAGATGGTACGGTACGATATTGTTTTAATTTTAGTCTAGTTTTAGTCGATGAAATCTGTAAATTTGGCCAACTAAAACAAGAAGTGTAAAGGGTAAGGCATTTTTATGTTTTCTTGAATATATGAAGTCATGTTTTACTCTTGGATAAAATGAAATATCTAATAATTTCAAAAGTAGTAGCTGTGATTGGATGTACCTCTGAACTCATCCAACCTTTCCACACAACCAAAGTAGCTGTGATTGGATAGATTCCTAACTTGTCTCTACTTTCTTCATGACCAAATTAGGTCTGATTAACTCTGTCAGAGATTTTAGTCTACTTTTTTAAATGTTTTTTTTTTGGTTATTTTGTGCCTTTATTGATAAGAGAGACAGTGGATAGGCTTGTGAAAGAGGGTGAGAGAGTATGGGAAGACACTCTGCAAACTGGTCATAGGCGGGATTCGATCCGGGGCCGGCAGAAGTAAGTATATGGGATGTGCATGGTTGCTAACGACCCTGCCAAAACAGCACCCCATCGTCTAATTTGTTTTTGTTGGTGAAAATGTCAGTTAATTTAGTTTGAGTTTTTGTCCATGTGTTTTTTTTTTTATCAGTTACTGTCTAGTTTTCATCATGGGAAAAGGGTTTTTGATGAAAACTATGATGAAAATAAGTAACCAACAATAATAACGCTTGATATCATCAATTTTAAGTCCAAACAACTTTCCACAGTCAGTTCTGGCGTCCTCTGGTATGGGCTAATGGGTGCAGCATCTACTTGTTTATGTCTACATCTCCTTCTCCTCTGGTTCTTCAGGTCAGCCGACCTCCACACAGGCCACGACCTCCTCGTCCAGCGATGTGATGGCTGAGGTGAGACAGTCTAAAAACAAGAGGGTATAGCAGTGCAGCAAATCTCAGCATGAGCATTTACACACTAAACAGCCGCCTCCCCAGCTACACCAGTTCAACTTTTGACAATGTCAGCAAATAACATCAAACATGTTTCTTATTTGCACAACAAAATGCACTAGTTTATTAAAGATATTTTGTGTTTGTAGACCACACTGAGTTTGTTTGTGATTCATCGCGAGTTAAACATGTTTTGTGTGTTTGTGAGGTTTTGTTATGATTTTAACTCCATAAATAGGACCAACATCTCTGAGGGATAGGAGCATTAGGGAGCTTTCAAGGCAACGTGTTGTGTGAAAATGTGTATGTTTCATACTTGAATAATAGGCCATGCTTTTATTTTGAAGGGCAGCACAGGTGTTGTACTATGTTTTTCATTAAATGTCAGGATGTAGCGAGCGGTATCCCACCTCCTGAATTTGCTGCTCTGAACTCTGACCCGCGGTCATTTTTGGTCTCCAGAGTGAACTAAACTACAAGTTTTTATCTGGATATGATTTAAGTTTTTTACACTCTTAAATTTCAGTTTAACTGCAGTGATGACAGTTCGTTGATGACCCTCTCCTGTGTTTTCAGCAGGACAGCAGCAGTCTGATCCAGGCTCTGATCTTGGCTATGTTTGGGCTGTTCACCGTGGGAACAGCATTTGGATTCTTAATCGTAGGTAGGGATGGAAATTCTGATGAGTTTTTTTATTTTAATGCCATAAACAATTCTGCTTATTGACTGGTTCCTGTGGAAGCCTGTGCTGGTTTTAGTGGCAACAATGACCAACAGGTCAACCCTGATATTCAGTAATACTTTAATACCTAAGCTGTATTTACCTTTAAAGTATAAAGAAATGGATAAACAAAATGATGAATGATATTAATTCCTTGAGGGAGTTATCATTTTTCAGCTGGATTTGGTTTTTGATTCCTGTCCCGAGTCAAAGGTTTGCTGTTAAATACTGTTAGTTTACCAGAGTTGCCAGGTCTGCTAATCATAAATGACATAGTTCCTTCTTTTTTGGATATTGCTTGTAAATATTGGCAGTTGCAGGTTGCGTGTTTTTGGGTTTCTTCACTGCAAATGTCAGATCTCAGCAGGTGTTTGTCTATTTTCAAGTCAGAAATTTCTAAAACACTGATTCCAACCCACATTCACTTCACACGTCCAGATAAATATCTAACTAAATAGATAAAAGGCAAAAAATATAGCATTGAACTGCCTGTAATTAAGAGAAAATATCTGCCAATTAAAAAAAGGAAACACAAATGCACAGCTGACTGTAAAATGACAAAAATGATGTTTCCACCAAAATAAATCCTCACTGCCAGAATTTTGTTGATCTCTAAAGAAGCTGTTCCAGTTTTACTTTCAGAATTAATGTTTTAATCTCTGGAAAAGAGCAGACATTTGGTTTTCTCTGCATTAAGAACTAATCTGTGATTGGTCAAGGTAACCTCCAGATTATTAGAGCAGCTCTGAAGAGAGCACACAGCAGACTGAACATCATCAGCATAAAGATGAATGTTGCAATTTAAAACAGTTGACATGTTATCATTTATATAAATTGCAAAAGCACTGGGCCAAGGACAGAGCCTTGAGGATTTGAAAGTATGATAAAATCTGATGTTACATTCCCCAGTGCTACACACTGCGGTCTGCCAGTACGATAACTGTTGAACCAACAATAAGCATTCTTATGAAAGCCAAGAGCGTTAAGTTCACTTAAAAGCAATTCATGGTTCACCGTATCAAAGGCTTTGGAAAGGTCAATAAAAAGAGCGGCACAGTGTTTTCTGTTATCCAGGGCTGATATAAAATCATTTAAAACGGGCATAATGTCATGTCCTTGGCCAGTAGCACTGCTGTCTAGGACTAATTTCCTGCAAGGGACAATGTAGTTGATCTATTTATCTTTTTATCTATCAGTCTAACTTAGAGCAGTTTAAAGGGGGGGAAAATGGATGAAACCCCCAAAATGGAGGTTAAACAGGGATATGGGACCTGCAACAAATCAAGGACCTGTCCGATATTGCTTGTAGCTTAAATTTTGTTTTTGTTCCAGGCCTCAGAGGCAGCAGGAAGACAAGTATGTCAACACAATTCAGTTCAACATGACGTCCTCCACCCTGCAGCTACACAGAGGCAGCTCAGCCGTGGAGAACATCTACCAGATCGATGGTGGAGTGTACGAGTCCTGCCCGTGAGCCCTTCGTGATGCCTTATATGAGACTTTGAAGGTCCTGCTGTTTCTCAAGGGAACAACATATCCCAGAGTGCACTGCTAGAGGAACAACCAATCAGAAAGCTTGCTGTTATCACAGCTGATCACGGCCAAAGCTGGGCAGGCTCTGGTTTTAAGGTGGCTCATATGAAGATCCTCCAGAGCTGGATCCAGTATACCTGAGAGTGTGATGCTCCTCTAAGCTCCTCCCTCTTGTCCTTATATGGTCTCTCCTGAATTTTTTTAATTTAATAAAGTGCTTTATCCCTGTTGCTTTAACTGGTTTAAATCAATGATTTTGATGTGACTTTTGGAGATTGTTGTTTTTGTTCACCTGTATATTTTCAGTGATGAAGTTGTTTTTTTAAATAAAGGCTAAATAAAATAAAATAAGTTAAACAGATCTTTTAAATCACTTATTATTCTGCAAGCCACAGAGGAAAATCCTGTTTGTCCTTATAGACCTATCTGTCCTCATAGTCATTTTTGTCCTCTTAGTCCTGTTTGTCCTCATAGTCCTGTTTGTCCTCATAATGCTGTCTGTCCTCATAGTGCTGTTTGCCCTCATAGTCCTTTTTGTCCTCATAGTCCTGTCCTCATAATGATGTCTGTCCTCATAGTGCTGTTTGCCCTCATAGTCCTTTTTGTCCTCATAGTGCTGTTTGTCCTCATAGTCCTGCTTGTCCTCATAGTCCTGTTTATCCTCATAGTCCTGTGTGTCCTCATAGTCCAGGGCCCTGTTCTACGAAGCAGGATTACTGCATAGCGAGGTAACTTTGAGGGTAGGTTCCGGGTTCCCTGTTCTACGAGACGGGATCACTCCTTAGCGAGGCGAGTCTCCGTGGCAACGTACACTGAATGGCTAACCTGCTCCGGGGCAGGTTAGGTTCCAGATTGAACTCGCGGACTATAAAAACCCCACCCACTGACCAATGAGCTCTCTCAGCCAGCTCCTCTGCAGGAGTAAAATCTGGGGGAGGACTCTCATTGCCGTAACAAGATCTTCAATGCCATAACTTCTGCTCCATGACGATATTTTATTGCCCATCTTAAAATTGTGACAGGAATTCATGTAGGGCTCATATGGGCTACATATCACACAAAAAATGTAAACACGATAGGAATGAACAAATGAATGAATTCATCTTGGAAATGAATTAGACATGTCTGGTGCATGTTACAGTAAAAGTGCATGTTGAACAGTGCTATTTCAGGATGATAATGGCACCAAAGATTTTTTTGCACGCTATACTTATGCATTTAGACTGTCAGCAATTTTCTGCCAGCACTCCTTCCGTGCTTTTGCAGCGGTGACGGTGTTGCTTTTGACGTTTATTACATGTTTTAATTCTTCATACTTTGTCATGATCACCTCCTGCTCCTCCTGTGTGAAGTATGCGGTCCTCCGCTCTCCGGCCTGCTCTGACGCACCAGACTGGTCCATGTTTGTGATTGGTCAGATGCGGCGGGCTCCGCCTTATATGCGTGCACGCGCTCATTGCAAAGTTGGATCCACTGATGAGGTTGATAACCAGCGTCGTTGAACCGTGTAGCTAGACCGCCGGCTACCGCGCTCAGTTCAGCAAGGTATCTCCAAGGCTATCTCGCTAGGCTGAACTTGCTTCGTAGAATAGAGCCCAGTTTGCCCTCATAGTCCTGTTTGTCCTCATAGTCCTGTTTGTCCTCATAGTGCTGTTTGTCCTCATAGTCCTGTTTGTCCTCATAGTGCTGTTTGTCCTCATAGTGGTGTTTTTTCCTCATAGTGCCTCCTGTCCTCATAATGCTATTTGTCCTCATCATGAAAGGCAGCGGTTCATTATTCACAGTGTGCAAAGCTGCTGCGGTGTTAATGTGTGGTGTGTGTGTGTCAGTGTTCGTGCGGACAATTCGTCAGTGTTACTGTGTTCATCATGAAGATCACTCTGCTCATCGTCCTCCTCTCTGGTAAGTTTTGTTTAGTTATTTGTTTGTTTATATTAACATTTACAGAAAACAATAAGACAATAAAAGCACAAGTGTTGACATCTCACAGATGTTTTATTAAAAAAATCAAAATCAGTAATGACAGGAAAAAAGACTTAGATGAAAACATAAATATTCATTTACACAAACACACATACTGTAATTACATAAATGTATGTATATACATATTTATGTATGTATAAAGCTTTAATTTTCTTTGACCATTGAAACACTCACCTTTTGTGTCTTTTATCAGCATCTAAATAAAGACACACTTGCTTAAAAGTTTCCGTCCCCACACCAGAAACCACAGACACTGAGCAGAGCAAACTGATCTATTTACAAGAAAAAAAACATGAAGACAACGGAAATTCACCAAAACTTTATCAGACATTCACAGAAAAGGACGAAGCCTTTATTGAACAGAAACCTTAAAAATCACTACGTATAAAAAAATTAATCAGAGGAGGAGAATGAATGCAGTTCATGCATGTTCAGAAACACTTTAATTAACTACATATTATGTCAATATTTATATGTTGTATGTATTTTACGATGGGTGTTATTGTGACAGTGTGGCATACCACAGGGCAGCTGCCTGGGCCTTTGCTCTTCTCCATGTTCAGCAGTGACTGTCCTTTAGTGAAGAGTTTGTCTTCACTCTGCTCTGCTGTAAAGTGTCCTGAGGTCACACTTTTTAGAAACTGGAGCTACAAAAATAAAGATTAATTCAAACATTTGAAGAATTATCAAGTTCTTTGGACAGAGAACCTAAAGCTGTTGTTGAGCAGATGTGGGATGTAAGATCATTTTTAATCTGACAAAAACAAGATGATTGTAACAGGATGAAATTTTAGATTAAAACCGTTAAACCGGTGGAGGAGGTTTGAGCTCTGTGGTGTTACATTAGACAGCAGACTGAGGTGGTTTTGGCACATTCATAATATAATCTGGTTTAGACAATAGTTTTAAGTGTTGGTGGTCACAGTGTAAACACAAAAATGCTCTCACCCACAAAAACCAACACAAGACGAGCACTGTTTAATACAGAGGGATGAAAATATGGAATAATCTTCCATCAAGTTTAAGCAGAAAAAAACTGTTTTTAAGAGAGTCTGAAGAAGCATGTAATGTATTTATGTGATATAGTTACTTTATAGAAAATTAATTAAAAATATACACCATATATAAGAGACATAAATAAGGGCATTTAAGAGACTGACTCATTGTTTATCTTGTTTTCCTGTTTGCTGTTTTAGCTCAGGTTCTGTTAAAGTTGATGTTGTTTATTTATTTGTACTTTTTTTATTCTTTTATGTTTTTTTTAAACATTTTGACCTTTAGTAATGTATTGCGTGGATGTGTTTTAACATGTCAACCCCAGGAGTAGTAGAGGTTCTACTTTGTATAATAATAAATAATTATCCAGTCTATGTTAAACAAGCACATTCACATAGTATATAACGTTGAGCAGAATAAATTCATGAGCTTTGTCGTGTCTCCACAGTCCATGACTGCAGCAGTGCTGTGGGTCGAGTAGGTCAGAGTGTCACTCTGTCCTGTTTTTACAACATTATGACAAATGGACGATGTGAAGTGTGTTGGGGTCGAGGAGAGCTTCCAAACTCAGGCTGCAGCAACCCTCTAATTTACACTGATGGATCCAAAGTGACAAAAAGCACCTCGGGCAGGTATCAGTTACTGGGACGTCTGGACAGAGGGGACGTCTCTCTGACCATCAAGAACCTCAGAAAGTCTGACGCAGGACGTTACGGCTGCAGGGTTCGCATACAGGGGGCGTTTAATGATCTTAAACGTCATGTGGACCTGACCATCGAAGACAGTGAGGACCAAACGTTAAGTTATTCATCTTAAATGTTTTTCATGTTTTTGGTCCAAGTGTGTTTATTTGTTGTGTATTTCTCTGCACAGGTTTTAAACTTGAACTTCGACAAACAGGTTTTGCTAATGAATGAATTGTTCATAGATCCACAAAGAAGTATTTTCCGTTCAACGTGTAAATGTTGAGCTAAGCTCGGCCCAGTTTCTGTGGCCATGTGGTGACTTTAACGATGTCCTGCTGTAGCCACATCCTCTGAAGGAAAGCTCTAGATGTTTGTGAAGTCCCAACATTATAAGGCTGTCGTGGCACCTCAATATGAATTTGCTCAGATTTGGACCCGAGCACCAAACATTTAGGACAGCACTGACATGCACACCTGAGCAATGCACACCTCATCCCAGATGAATATGTAAGTCTGAAGGTTTGTCATGGCCATGCTCCTTTGGTTTCCTTTAGCTGTGAACAACAACTGAAGTTGATCGGATGGAGGCTCCTTTATGTCAAAAGGTGCTTGCACACCGGACCGTACTACCTCTGCCATCACTCTCCATGTAAAGTCAATGTACAGCGATGAGGCGGGGCTAACCCTCCCGCGATGCATTCGCTCGTGCAATGTCAAAATAAAAAAAGTTGTCTATTTTAAGATATATGATATGAACGCAGTGAAACTCGAGTGGAAGTGATGTCACCGAGCAACGGCCGACGGCAACGTGACCAGAATGAGGTATTTAAGGACGTGCGTTGATACTTCAGTGGGCGATGCGATTTTGATCGTAGAATCGCTAGTGGTGTGAATGCAGCATAAGTGTGACCCATAGAAATGTCCCTTAAATGGGGTAGTTTATCTAAAATGGTGGATTCCTTTGAGAGTTAGAGAAAGAGGTCATGAGGTTCCCGGCATCCACTGACCAGCATTCATAAATTTAAACATGTGGTCAAAATTATTGGTGCCCTTCCATTAGGGAACGAAAAACCCACAACAGTCACTGAAATCACTTAAAACTGGCAAAAGTCAGAATACATTTAAAAAAATGTACTGAAAATCAATTCATGTAAATCAGACAGTGAGTTTGAATTGTGGTTCAGCAGAATTAAAAAAAAATTGGCCTGGACAAAAATGATGGTACCCTTAACTCAGTGTTTTGTTTCTCAGCCTTTTGATTCGATCACTGTAATCAGGTGATTTCTGTAACTCTCAGTGAGACTTCTGCACCTGTCCACAGGTATGTTGGCCCACTCCTCATGAGCAAACTGCTCCAGCTGTCTCAGGTTTGAAGGCTGTCTTCTCCAGACTGCATGTTTCAGCTCCTTCCACAAATGTTCAACAGGATTTAGATCAGGGATCATAGAAGGCCACTTCAGAATAGTCCAGTGTTTTGTTCTGATCCATTCTTGGGTGTTTTTAGCTGTGTGATTGGCTCATTATCCTGTTGGAGGACCCATGACCTGTGACTGAGACCAAGCTTTCTGACACTGGGCAGCACATTTCACTCCAGTATGTCTTGATAGTTTTGAGATTTCACTGTACCAGCACAGATTCAACACACCCTGTGTCAGAGGCAGCAAAGCAGCCCCAGAACATAACTGAGCCTCCTCCATGTTTCACAGTAGGTACAGTGTTCTTTCCTTTGTATGCTTCATTTTTGTGTCTGTGAACATAGAGCTGATGTGACTTACCAAAAAGCTCCAGTTTTGTCTCATCTGTCCAAAGGACATTCTCCCAGAAGCTTTGTGGCTTGTCAATATGCATTTGGGTGAATTCCAGTCTCATTTTTTTATGATTTGCTTTCAACAGTGATGTCCTCCATTCAGTCCACTTTGGCTCAAACAGTGATGGATGGTGTGATCTGACTCTGATGTACCTTGACCTTGGAGTTCTCCTCTAATCTCTTTGAAGTTGTTCTGGGCTCTTTGGTTTCCATTCGTATTCTCCGTCTCTTCAGTTTGTCATCAGTTTTCCTCCCGCAGCCACGTCCAGGGAGGTTGGCTACAGTCCTGTGGACCTTAAACTTCTGAATAATCTGTGCAGCTGTAGTCACAGGAACATCAAGCTGCTTGGAGATGGTCTTATAGCCTTTACCTTTAACATGCTTGTCTATCATTTTATTTCTAATCTCCTGAGACAGCTCTCTCCTTAGCTTTCTGTGGTCCATGTTCAGTGTGGTACACACCATGATACCAAACAGCACAGTGGCTACTTGTCGCCATATATATGAGCCCACTGATTGATTACAAGATTGTACACCTGTGATGCTAATTAGTGGACAAACCTTGGATTGACATGTCCCTATGGTCAAATTATTTTAATCTTTTCTGCAGGAACCATCATTTCAGTCCAGGTCAGTTTCATTATTTTATTCTTTAGAATAATTTAGTTGAACCACAATTCAAAAACAATGTCTGCTATGAGGTCACCATCTTTTTTCAGACTTATCTGTTTATACCAACTACGGCATGAAGACGAATACACAGATATCCACCTGCAGACCCATTTTAAAAGAAAACATTGACAAATAGGCGTCTCTGTGTCAGTATCACCAGATCGATAGTTTATTTTACCGGAGTCTTACAAATTCGTACTCGTGTAAAGCCCACCTGAAGCTCACGCCTTTGTCATGTTCATGCTGGACAATGTACAAAACCGTGGCAGCCATCTAGCCCTAGTTTAGTTATCAGCAGGTGTCTCTCCAGTTTAACAAGTGAAAGAGGCTTTTTGAACAGCTCTGTCTTTTGACCACAGACCTCCTGACTCTGACTTTGTGTTGCAGCACCACAGGTAACCACAGAATCAACAGGACGAAGAGAGACGAGTGCAGGACCAGCCCACGTCACTACAGCAGGTACAACAACCACACAGAGATGAACAACTGCAAAGAAAAAACTCCATCATTAATCCAGACCACCACCATGATCTGATCACTGCACACCTGACCTGCAGTCTTTGATCGAAAAGTGTTTTTATAAAGGCAGTAAAAAATGATGAGCTTACAGCATAAAGGAAGCCCATTCAGAATAAAGTGAAGCAGAATAAAGGAGCTTTTACTGCAGGCCTTCCATTCAGGCACGGCACAGCCTACGTGTCCTTCCACCAGCAGCATAAGGACTAAACTAGGATCTGTCATTCCAAATAAAGATCAGCCAAATGTCTGAATGTCTATGGATTATCCTGCTAAAGGTCAGTGCTCAGTTTTCCCACGACAGTGAACACACCATGAAGTAAACTGATAAACGCTGGCTTCAGTCTTCACTAAATAATCAGTCTGAGTGAGTCTTCCTCTGAAGATGAACGTTCATCGTTTTGTCCTTGAGTTTGTAAAACAGTGAATCTGTATGTATGATGAAAATAATGAATCAACTATCATAACATAGGATATCATTACTTTTATGCCCAAACAACTTTCCACAGTCAGCTCTGGTGTCCTCTGGTATAGGCTTGTGGGTGCAGCATCTACTTGTTTATGTCTACATCTCCTTCTCCTCTGGTTCTTCAGGTCAGCCGACCTCCACACAGGTCACGACCTCCTCCTCCTGGGACGTGATGGCTGAGGTGAGACACAGTCTAAAAACAACAGGATGTAGCAGTGCAGCAAATCTCAGCATGAGACTTTACACACTGCACAGCTACCTCATTAGTACACCTGTTCTACTTTTGACAATGCACAGAGCCAGTCAGCCAATCACATGACAGTAACTAAACACAGGCATTTATTCATGATGAAGACGACCTGCAGAAATTCCATCTCAGTGAATTTGGTGCTCTGAACTCTGACTCGTGGAAGCTCGGTTTCGGTCTCCAGAGTGGACTACCCTACAAGTTTTATGTGGATATAATTAAAGTTTATTACACTCTTAAATTTCAGTTTAACTGCAGTGATGACAGTTCGTCAATGACCCTCTCCTGTGTTTTCAGCAGGACAGCAGCAGTCTGGTCCAGGCTCTGGCCTTGGCTATGTTTGGGCTGATCACCGTGGGAACAGCAGCTGGATTCTTAATCATTGGTAGGGATGGAAATTCAGATGCATTTTTTAATACTAATGCCATAAACATTCTGCTTATTGACGGATTCCTGTGGAAGCCTGTGCTTGTTTTAGTGGCAACAATGACAAACAGGTCAACCCTGATATTCAGTTATACTATAATACCAATATTAAAAACTAAAAAATGGTAGCAACCATCAGCCAGAGCCTTTCAGCAAACACTGAGGAGAATAACAGCAGCCCAGGCTCGTCTGCTTCAATCTCACCTGTGAGGTGAGCCCTCGCTCCTCACAGAGGAGAATCAGCAGACCGCCGTCAGAGAGCGAGCTAACGCTAACCCATCAGGACCATCGTCTCAGAAACAGCTGCAGACTTAAACATTTCAGTCCTCTCTGTTTCAGGCTGCAGCTCAGCGGTGAAGTCACGTCCAGTCTCACCTCAGGAGGACACCTACCAGACAGACAGACAGACAGACACACCTGTACACCTGTGAGCTGTGAAGCTCCGCCCACTCTGTATGAACTAGACTGAGCTCTGATCTGTGCACTGGTTTGCTGCCTCGTCTTTCTCTCCCTATGGCCAAAGACGTGGGCGGGGCCACACAAACATCGGCCTATCAAAGAACCACTTCACCAATCAGAGAGCTCGCTGTTCTTACCTGAGACCTCAGAGCTCACCGAGGTCTCACCTGAGCTGAGGACAGGACTCTGCTCTTTATTCACTGTTTACTCAGAGGTGGGCAAGTGGTGGCCTGAGGGCCATGTACGGCCCTCTTCCTCACTCAGTGTGGCCCGTGAGTCATTTTAAATGTCAATAAATAATCAGATATGAAGAGAATCTGTCAAATTTAAGTTATTTTAAATTACAAATACACCATGAACTTAAATAAAGATATGAGAAAACATTTGAACAACTTCAGTAAAATCAGTCTTCATATGTAAAGCATCATAATGAAGCCACTCTCCTGACACCGTGCTCTTCATTCATAAATATATACAAATACACTTCTACATATGTTGATCACAAGGTCGAGGCTAAAAACCAAAGGTGTCCAAACTTTCTCCATCAGAGCTCCTCCACTTTGGAAGGACCTTCGTCTGATTTCAGCCTCATAATTCTGATTTTTCCTTTGTATACAATTTTTTAAATTCATAATTCAGATTTTTTCCTTTTAAATTCTTAATTTCTGTACCTGTGAAAGTCTGAAATCAAAAATAAAAACCAGAAAAGTTTAATGTTTTGGAGCTGAAATGTTTACTTCACTTTCTACTGAAATCCAACAACTCAAATTTTCAATAAAATTTAAAATTTGATATTTTTGGTATCTCGTTTGATAACCTGGATGTTTTTGATAAAAGATAATACACTTGAGGACATTTAAATTATTTATCTGATTGTATTCAGATGTTTTTTTAGTAATTTACTGGTCATATTGATTAGAAATAGGTATCATTATTAAAATATGTATCAAATATGATACAACAGGTATTAAGAGCTTAATTTAAGAATTCGATTTTTTACTGAAAATTCAAATATTTCTTTTCAAAAATGTAGGCCTTTTTAATCTCATGATTTAGATACATAAAAGTTTAATCCCTAAATAAATGCAGAAGCCCTCACTCTGCTGTATGATTGGTCCTCCTGTTCTTCGCTCTGGTTATAAAATCTAAAATCTAAATCCATCTCTTCCTGCTGAGGCTGCTTTAAAATAACACCCAGGTGATGTTACCTGAAGAATGACGTCAGGCGGGTCGGACAGGTTCACCAGAAACTTCCTGAGACGCCATCATCCAATCAGGGCGGCCCAGCATTCTCAGTCTCACACGCACACAGGTAAGGTGTCTCTGCTTCTTCTTCTGTGGTTTTTATCAGATTTAATGTTTATAAAAGTCTCAGGTAAAGGCTGAGTCTGCAGTTTGATCTGTTATAGTATTTTCTCTTATTCTGTGTTCAGTGTGTGAAACAGTTCATCTGCTTCTCACTGCTGAAGAGGTTTGATCCTCTGTGATGGTGACCTGGTTTAAAACTGAGGGAGAAGCAGCAGCAGTGGACCTCCACCTTCTCTGACTTCGCCTGTGATCTTTATATGATTCTCCCTGCAGGTGTCTGGCCTTAAAGGAGACTTATTATGCAAAAAAAAAACATATTTAAAGCTTTTAAACACATTTTTTTGGTCCTTCCTCCTGTCCTACAAAAAGTGATAGGAGACAACCAAACTTGTATTTATCAGACTGCATGAACGTAACCTCGTGGTATTCACTGAATTGTTGAGTCTATGGGTATACTGTTATGTAAAAGTATATTTTATTTACATATCTGACTTGATTGGTACCTGAGTATCCACTTTACTTCTCCTGAATCCAGGCTCAGTACCAACAATCCATCACCAAACCTGATGATGGAAATGTGAGCATTTTAATGCTGTTTAGTATTTACTTTGCTCATTGCTACGAGCTAATGCTAACAGCAGGGGGAAGTGAACCAGAGGAAACTGCACAACATGTTCATGTTACTTGTTGCATCAATCAACACTTTGTGCGCACTCAGGAAGAGAAGTTTAACAGTTGGTTGAACATAATCAGTTCTTTACTCGACCACAGGTTCCTCTGTTTGTGCTAACGTTAGCCTGGAAGGTAGGCTAAGTTGTGGCTATCCCACTGTGGTTAGCATGTTGTACGTTAGCCTGTGATGTTTGGGGAAACTGGATCACTGTTATCTGTTAAAATATGATAATTTGTGGTTTGTGTGTGTTCAGGACTGTAAGTGATGCATTAATGGAGCTTTAGTTTAGTTTAGTTTAGTTTAGTTTAGTTTAGTTTAGTTTAGTTTAGTTACGTATACACTTCAAAGCAGCAAAAGAAAAAAAAGACAAAACACAATTTTGACTGAAAAAGGCTCAGGCAGTAACAAAGCTTATTAATGCATCTAAGCTACACAATTCAAAAGAGATAATTCGCAAAAAAGAAAGAAAGAATAAACAAGCATATAATATATCATATATATATATATATATATATATATATATATATATATATATATATATATATATATATATATATATATATATATACAGCCATAACTCCCAAATATAAATGCACATAATGATTTTTTTGAACATAACAAAGGAAGAACATTCCTTTAAGTTTGAGATCAGCTCTATTCCACAGCTGAACCCCTTTTAAAGAAATACACTTTCTTTTAACTTCTTTTTTAGCTTTTGGTTACACAAATTTGCTTCCATCTCTCAGCTCATATTTACTCTCAGACACAATGAAAAGCTTTTACATGCTATCTGGTAGTGTTTTATTAGCACCTGTATGTACGGGGCTCTGGCTCATTAGCATGTGAAGGAGACCGCCCTCGAAACCAGCCGTTGTGAACAGAGGGGTTATGTGAGGAAAGAAAGTAGCTGTGCTATTCAGAGACTTTTTGGACCAAAGCATGTTACCAATGTTCATGGAGACATCAGGGATCCATTTTTAACTGCAGAAAAGGAACAAATATGGACCTCTAACATCGATCACATGACCACACCTGTAAGCTGAGGCTGTCTCTGTTTCAGGATGAGCTGGAGCCTGGACCCTCAGCCTCGGACCCTCGGCTCTGATGACGGCGAGTGGAGCTCTGGGATCTGTGACTGCTGCCAGGACGTGAGGGAGTGTAAGGCCAGACCTTTACTTCACCAAAATCAGTCAAAAATCAGTCTGTTTTCAGGTCTGTGAGCATTTAAAAGTACAGCAGTGATGGCCAACAGGCGGCCCGAGGCTTCTTCAGGCCCCTTAGTATCATCACACAGGGAAGGGTGACGGTCTCTGCAGATAACTTTAAGTACTGAAATTTTCTGTCTGTGAAAAAGGTCAAAATTCTGAGATTTGATTCAGAACCGTACGATTTAAGTGAGAATTCTAAAATAAAGGTTAAAAGCTCAGAAATCAAGCTGACAGAAACGTGCAGGTTCTATCTGTGCTGTGTGATCTATGTTATGTATGTCATGTATGTTATATGTTTCATATGTATGTCATGTATGTTATATGTTTCATATGAATATCATGTATGTTATGTGTTTCATATCTATGTCATGTATGTGCTGTATGTCAAGTATGTTATATGTTTCCTATGTAGGCTATGTGTTTTATGTTATATATCACATATGTATGTGCTGTATGTTATATATTACATATGTATGAGCTGTGTGTCTTGTATGTTATATATTTCATATGCATGTGCTTTGTGTTATGTATATTATATATTACATATGTATGTGCTGTATGTCACGCGTGTGCTGCAGGCTGCTTCGTGTGCTGGTGCTGCCCCTGTTTCGCCTGTATGACCTCTAAGGCTCTTGGTCAGTGTCTCTGTCTCCCCCTGCTGGAGATCTGTGGCGGCTGCATCAACCCCATCACCATGTCCATGAGGGTGTCCGTGCGCCACCGCTACGGCATCCAGGTGAGGACAAACACCTGTAGTGAGGTCAAAGTGCCAGTGTCAGACGGCCTTCAGCCCTGTGCTTGTGTTACAGGGCAGTCTGTGCTCCGACTGCGCCTGCTCCACCTTCTGCCTGCCCTGCGTCTGGTGCCAGATCTCCAGAGAGATGAAGAGCCGCCAGCTGCCCACCATGCTCAGTGACATCATCACCCGCCAGTGACATCATCAGCCGCCAGTGATATCAACACTGTGCCATCATTACTGTGACATCACCACTGTGACATCAACCACTGTGACATCATCACTGTGTCATCACCACTGTGACATCATCAGCCACCAGGTTCCCACCATGCTCAGTGACATTATCAGCTGCCAGTGACATCATCACTGTGCCATCTACACTGACATCACCACTGTGACAACATCAACCACTGTGACATCATCACTGTGTCATCACCACTGTGACATCATCAGCCACCAGGTTCCCACCATGCTCAGTGACATCATCAGCTGCCAGTGGCATCATCACTGTGCCATCACCACTGTGACATCTACACTGACATCACCACTGTGACATCACCACTGTGACATCATCAACCACTGTGACATCACCACTGTGACATCATCACCCGCCCCTGACATCATCACTCGCCAGTGATACCATCACTGTGCCATCATTACTGTGACATCACCACTGTGACATCAACCACTGTGACATCATCAACCACAGTGACATCACCACTGTGACATCATCAGTCATCAGGTTCCCACCATGCTCATTGACATCATCAGCTGCCAGTGACATCACCACTGTGACATCACCACTGTGACATCTACACTGACATCACCACTGTGACATCGTCACCCGCCAGTGGTGTCATCACTGTGCCATCATTACTGTGACATCACCACTGTGACATCAACACCTGTGACATCATCAACCACAGTGACATCACCACTGTGACATCACCACTGTGACATCATCATCCACCAGGTTCCCACCATGCTCAGTGACATCATCAACCACTGTGTCATTACCACTGTGACATCATCAGCCACTGTGACATCACCACAGGTTCACGTAGGCTTACCTCTGGACTGCGGATGAGGCCGTTTCCCTCTCCTTCCTGTTTCCCACATTTAAGAAAATCAGAGAACAAGACGATAAAGTGAAGAATAACTGGAGCGTGGCGTTGAGTGAGTTGGTCGAGCGGCCATGTTGTGGTTTCATATTAGCTTACCTACAGCTTGTTACCTGTTACAAAACGGTACAAGCCAACAGTCTCAACAGAGTCCATAGGGTTTATGTTAGAGACTGACTGCAGCAAGACTCTGAAGCTCTCTGATAGGACGGCTGTCAGTGCTGGAGCCAATGGGAGGGCTGCTTCTCCAGCCAATCACAGGAAGCCGTTGAGCACAGACAAAGATCCTCTGGCAGACAGAGCACCCACTCCTCTCACTGATTCATTAACTCTGAAAATCTAATGAGAGTCATTTAGTCAGAAAAACTGATCTGATCTTTGATTGGTCAGTGAGGGAGGACTAACAGTGGCAATCACAGGGCTGTAATCCAACTCTGAGGCCGTGTCTTCACTCAGGCTGTACGTGGATGACCTGCATGTTTACATCTGAGATTTCTGTGTTAAAACTGTGATTACTTCTTGTTTATCTCTAATAATTATAATTTATGCCTCTTTCTTTATGATATATTTGTGCTTATTTATTAAAGCCCCCTGCTCTTTAGTTTCTGTCTGCAGTAGATCTTCAGACCTAATAAAGTTCTCTCTGAAATAAAAACGTGTGCTCAGCTTTATCAGCAGAGTAAAAACAGTCACTTCCTCTGTCTGCAGATGTTTCTCCACATGATGGAAGTCTCATGACCTGCAGCTTAATCCAGTGATCGTCATAAATGATAAAATAATAATAAATAATAAAATAACTCTATGATAGAACTGTAATCACTGTCAGGAAACTGTAAGAGATTGTTTATGTTTGTTTACCAGTGTAGGGATGCTCAGTCTGACTGTTTACTCATAAAATATCATTTTGGATATTAAATAAATGATCGATTCTTCAGGCCATTAGATGACAATAAAGTCAAACTGATTGATTTAGACATTCACTCAGGAGTAGAGGCGTCAAATCAGACTGAAATGGGGCTGATTTTTAGGAGGAAGGATGATTTTCACCAAATGTAAGGTAAAGGTTATTTTGTTGTGATCAAATTTGTATTTACTTTATCTTTCTTCTTCTCAGCGTTACCCACACAAGAATGTTTATGCACAATACAAAAATAGATTCCAAGTTACAGAATTCACAAATGTATATAAAAGTGCAGTAAAAAAAAAAAAATGAAATATTGTAATCATAACCAAAACATCAATTAAAGGCATAAACATCTACAATAACTTTCAAGGCAGTATGAAGTGTATGGACAACCGGGAAAACATATAAGGAAAAATAAAATATATGAATGAGTTAAATAAAATAAATCTCAAAAGCAGTCCAAAAAAAATAAACAAAGGTAAAGGTAATCAATACAGAGATGTGAGGTACACCTTACCAGTGCTTACAAACTAATAATCTGAATAAAAGAGCAAATCAGGTCCACTTTAACAAAGAGGACATTCTGCAGAAGGTCTGTTTATACAGTACATATATTTAATGCATGATTAATCATTATGCATATTATAATATCAATAGTTTTGCATGTTATTCATAAAAAAAGAAAAGAAAATGGCTTTAAACTTTTACGAGTAACTTGCCCATAATTCAATCAATCAGTCAAACTTTATTTGTATAGCACTTTTCATCCAGGACTTTGTAATACAAAGTGCTTACATGGGAAAAAAATAAAATAAAATAAGTGGAATAAAAAGCAGGAAATTGCATATAAAGAAAACATAAGACCCCCACTATCCCCCCCTCCCCCAAACCACATTTAATATCTACACTTACTAACTCAAACACACAAAGACTTAAAAAGGAAGTTCTGACAGAAAACAGAATGACAGGACTGAGGAAACACAGGAGCTAAGACTAAAATAATACTTAAAAATACTTGAAAATACTAGAAGGTAAGACAAATAAATGTGCAAATACATAAATCAATAAAATAATATAACAGTATAGAATAAAAGTTGGATAAATAAAATGGTAAAATGAGAAAGTGTAACATCAGCTGCATAATAAAATCAGCTTATGCAGGATAATAAAAGGAAAAGCATTGAACAAAGAATAAAATTCCAAACAAAGAAAAATCTGAACTGAAATGTAGAAATAAAACAAAATAAAAGGGTTAAAATAAGTGAAAATATAACGTAAAATAATAATAAATACAATCAGCTTAAAGCCGGATTAAAAAGGTAGATCTTGAGTTTTCTTTTAAAAATATGAACAGTAGGTTCAATGTGAGTGTTTATCAGGAAATATAAGCGTTGATTCGTCTGTTATTACTGTTCTCTTTGTTTGTTCTCTTTGTTTGTTTGTTTGTTTACTTGTTGCTTGTGTGTAGTTGGCAGAGATGGCCGAACACTGGGGTGCAGTTCCCCTCCTGTCACTTTGGGGGCGCTGCTGAGCCTCTGTCTCCAAACCAACCGGAAGTAGAAGCTGCAGCACATGTGGCTCCTCCGCAGGTCGCTCCCGGTGTGCTGAGGGAAACATTGATCAGTTATCGAAGATTTAATTCACGATTTTGATCAAAAATGACGAAAACAAAGAAAGAGAAGGTTCCCGCCGACGGAGAGGAGCTCGCGCCCACAGACGGCGCCGAGAGGACGTACCAGGAGCTGATCGCGCACGTGAACCCCATCAGCCAACCGCTGGCGTCGAAGAAGCTGAGCAAGAAGCTTTATAAATGTGTTAAAAAAGGTAAAATATACACATAAAACCTTTATAAATGTGTTAAAAAAGGTAAAATATACACATAAAACCTTTATAAATGTGTTAAAAAAGGTAAAATATACAAATATAAGCTTTATAAATGTGTTAAAAAAGGTAAAATATACAAATATAAGCTTTATAAATGTGTTAAAAAAGGTAAAATATACAAATATAAGCTTTATAAATGTGTTAAAAAAGGTAAAATATACAAATATTTACTGTTATTTATGATAATATTAACCAGAAACTGAGCAAGAAGCTTTATAAATGTGTTAAAAAAGGTAAAATATACAAATATAAGCTTTATAAATGTGTTAAAAAAGGTAAAATATACAAATATAAGCTTTATAAATGTGTTAAAAAAGGTAAAATATACACATAAAACCTTTATAAATGTGTTAAAAAAGGTAAAATATACAAATATAAGCTTTATAAATGTGTTAAAAAAGGTAAAATATACACATATAAGCTTTATAAATGTGTTAAAAAAGGTAAAATATACAAATATTTACTGTTATTTATGATAATATTAACCAGAAACTGAGCAAGAAGCTTTATAAATGTGTTAAAAAAGGTAAAATATACAAATATAAGCTTTATAAATGTGTTAAAAAGGTAAAATATACAAATATTTACTGTTATTTATGATAATATTAACCAGAAACTGAGCAAGAAGCTTTATAAATGTGTTAAAAAAGGTAAAATATACAAATATAAGCTTTATAAATGTGTTAAAAAAGGTAAAATATACAAATATAAGCTTTATAAATGTGTTAAAAAAGGTAAAATATACACATATAAGCTTTATAAATGTGTTAAAAAAGGTAAAATATACAAATATAAGCTTTATAAATGTGTTAAAAAAGGTAAAATATACAAATATAAGCTTTATAAATGTGTTAAAAAAGGTAAAATATACAAATATAAGCTTTATAAATGTGTTAAAAAAGGTAAAATATACAAATATAAGCTTTATAAATGTGTTAAAAAAGGTAAAATATACAAATATTTACTGTTATTTATGATAATATTAACCAGAAACTGAGCAAGAAGCTTTATAAATGTGTTAAAAAAGGTAAAATATACAAATATAAGCTTTATAAATGTGTTAAAAAAGGTAAAATATACACATATAAGCTTTATAAATGTGTTAAAAAAGGTAAAATATACAAATATAAGCTTTATAAATGTGTTGAAAAAGGTAAAATATACAAATATAAGCTTTATAAATGTGTTAAAAAAGGTAAAATATACAAATATAAGCTTTATAAATGTGTTGAAAAAGGTAAAATATACAAATATAAGCTTTATAAATGTGTTGAAAAAGGTAAAATATACAAATATAAGCTTTATAAATGTGTTGAAAAAGGTAAAATATACACATATAAGCTTTATAAATGTGTTGAAAAAGGTAAAATATACAAATATAAGCTTTATAAATGTGTTGAAAAAGGTAAAATATACAAATATAAGCTTTATAAATGTGTTAAAAAAGGTAAAATATACAAATATAAGCTTTATAAATGTGTTAAAAAAGGTAAAATATACAAATATAAGCTTTATAAATGTGTTAAAAATGGTCAAATATACAAATATAAGCTTTATAAATGTGTTTAAAAAAGGTAAGATATTTTAACACAATATTAATTTTAACCTGAGCTGTGTAAATAATTTTTAAAAGGCCTTTTTTCTGTCTGATATTTATGTTTATTTTTTGTTCCAGCGGCCAAAGTGAAGAACGTCCGTCGAGGCGTCAAAGAGGTTCAGAAGTTCATCAACAAAGGGGAGAAGGGGTGAGTCGGCCATCTTTGTTTGAGGCGTTACTGAGCATGCTCAGTGTGCGGCGGTGCAGTAACACCTGTCTGTGTGCAGGATCGTGGTGCTGGCCGGGGACACGCTGCCCATCGACGTGTACTGCCACCTGCCCGTCATGTGTGAGGACAGGAACCTACCGTACGCCTACATCCCGTCTAAAGTGGTGAGAGACAAACTGTATTGACGCTGCTCTTCTGAAGTAAACAAAACAGATAAAACAGAATAAATAAACAAATTAAACCAAGTAAATAAACAAAATATGATAAACAAAACATAATAGATTAACAAAGCAATAAACAATATGTAAAGTACACTAAATATACAAATAAAAGAATAAACGAATAAAAGAATAAACAAATTAAAGATAATAAATAAATAAAACACACTGAATATACAAATAAAACAATAAATAAAAAATCATATAAAACAAGACAAACTATGTAAACAAATAAAAAAAATTAGCAAAACAAATAAAAAATAAATCATAGTAAATATTCTTCATTCAGCATCTTCACACTGTACACAGCCAAATGTTACGTTAAAGTATCTAAAACAAAAATATTTTAGTTTGTTCATTTCCTGCTGCTGTTTTTCTGAGTATAAGTCTCAATCCTAAGATGATAAAAGACAAAATGTGTTTAAAGTGTTAGATATAAAAATCCAAAAAACTACGTCATAATAAATTAAAATTAAACTAAACACAAAATGACTAAATGAAGATAAAATGACAACAATTCTTTGACCATAATGAAGTATTTTCCAATCAGTGTCCTCACACCTTACAGGACACATTTTTTTCTCCACAAATTTTTAGTTATGGAAACTAAAATTTCTTTAAAGGACCTCTTTCACAATACATGTAATTTTGCCCACAGCCCAATTTTTTGTTTATTGTGTGGTATTTGTAGTACACCCAGAGACTCCCAAGAACATACCTTTAGAAAATCCTAAAGTCATCCAGGGCCTGTACTATGACCTATTTTAGGATCATTGCCATAGGTGTGAGCCAGGGTGCACACTTTACCTCAAAACTTACTCAAACACAAATAATAAATCATCAAATTGGGTCAAATCACCTTCACTGAAGTCTGGTGCATCTTTTGAAATCAAATGTAAAGCTAAGTATTACAATTGAAAGAAGTTATTGAATTTTAACTGGGAAAAAAAAAGTTTTTTTAATGATCTTTTCAACAAATTCAATTCTTTAGAGATGTGTCTGACCAACTTACAGTTGCTGTACAACTACAATACTTACAAATTATTTGGCCACATATATATTCTCAAAGTGGGAAAAAAATCATCAAATTCTGAGAGCGGTAAAGTTGTTCAATTAACAGGTTGGGTTACTGTGGAAGAATCAGGATACTGTTCCATGTCTTGTATATCAGGGAACCTTTAAAGATTTGTTCAGAATTCATCCTTTAAGTATGATTTCTTTTAGAATTTGAATGCTAGATTCAAAACAAACATTTCACATGAAATGTTATTCATTTTAATATTGAACAGCCACAAAGGGCCTGTATATTATGCCTTTGTGATGAGATAATAATGAGCCATTGATACAAGTAAAAACCGATGCAGTTTTGGATTGTTGTAATCAGATTGTATATATCTACAATGACAGCAATACATAAACATTACTTCTGTCAATTTCTGTTTCTAGTACTTATATATACATGTAATCTGTTTTATGGCCTTCGTGTCTTTTTGCATAGCAAACGGCTTGGACAATTTTAATTTGTAGACTGGAACTATAGTGAGGAAAGGGGATCTGAGAAATCCATAAGATGTATGATTGGCTGGTTATTTCATAGAATGGAGTCTTTGAATTTGCTTGTGTATGGTTGGAGGGGTTTCTGATTTTGAAAATGTTTATAATATCCCAAATAATAGATTACAGATGCAACATGTACACACATGCCAGAGGTTCTCTTTCCAGCAGGACAGAGACAATAATATGCCTTCACAGGATCATCTGATGCATTCTTGTCAAATTGAATCCAAACATTGTATTTTATTTGAGATCTGTGACGAGAATGAATCTGTCCCCTAATGAGATCAGCATCATGCTGGTAAACCCAAATCTCATAGTCACCATCATTTTTTTTTATGCTCAGCGATGTAGTCAGGGGACTGTTTGATTTGGTATGTACCGCATGTTATGGTCTCAAGGTATTCCAGATCCACATGAGGGAACGAGATATCAGATGCTTCAAGCTTCTGCCATTCACTACGAGCTCTACGTGACATATTTGGGTCTTCTGCAACTCGTTTTGCCAAAACATTGTCTTTTTTTAAAAGTGAAAGCATACGCTGAGCCATCTTAGTATCTCGTTCCTCTCGATCTGGATCTGAAACATATATTGGTCCTCTGAAGGCATTGAGACATGCAGTTACTATGCGCACTAATTTGCCAATGACCTCAACGAAATAATTTGAGGTAAGTTGTTCCTTAAACAACATCCACTTCTTTAAACGCCCGTGGTAGGACTCTACTATCCATCTTGTTTTGGTACAGCAACAATCACTATTGGCTGTTGAGGAATCCAATTGGGATTTACCAGTTGGTAAAAATGACGGCATTCTAGCATCATACCCCAACTTAGCAAGAAGATCTAAGGCATCCCTGAAACCGCGATCTACAATCATATTGTCATTTGCTTCTAACCAAGATTTCAATATTTCAATTTTTTCCATGATGAGCCGAGTTATTGTTGCATCATTTACGTTACCATGGTAGGGGCCAATAGTGTCTAAAACATATCCATCAGGCAGTACAACTGACATGAATTTTAGGTAATTTTGTTTTTTCTGTCCTCCGTAAGATGCCCTTTGAAACTGATGATCACTGCATTTGTTGAGGTAGATATATGTACCATCTAAGATAAGAGTGACCTGGTCACCATAAAAAGCTTTAGTAAAGACAGTGTTGTGAGTTATGGCATCGTGGCGTGAAATATGATTTGTGCCAAGGTATTTGGGAACAACTATTGTGTTCAAAATATCTGCAATTGTATGAAAATATCTTGACAGTGTAGCTTGGGAAAGATTAGTAAGCATGGTCATTTTGACACCCCTGCATGGAACAGTATCCTGATTCTTCCACAGTAACCCAACCTGTTAATTGAACAACTTTACCGCTCTCAGAATTTGATGATTTTTTTCCCGCTTTGAGAATATACATGTGGCCAAATAATTTGTAAGTATTGTAGTTGTACAGCAACTGTAAGTTGGTCAGACACATCTCTAAAGAATTGAATTTGTTGAAAAAAATCATAAAAAAGCTATTTTTTTCCAGTTAAAGTTCAATAACTTCTTTCAATTGTAATACTTAGCTTTACATTTGATTTCAAAAGATGCACCAGACTTCAGTGAAGGTGATTTGACCCAATTTGATGATTTATTATTTGTGTTTGAGTAAGTTTTGGGGTAAAGTGTGCACCCTGGCTCACACCTATGGCAATGATCATAAAATAGGTCATAGTACAGGCCCTGGATGACTTTTGGATTTTCTAAAGGTATATTCTTGGGAGTCTCTGGGTGTACTACAAATACCACACAATAAACAAAAAATTGGGCTGTGGGCAAAACTACATGTATTGTGAAAGAGGTCCTTTAAAAATTTCTGCTGCTGTATTTCTACAGTGTGGAAGAAGATCGGGGGCACAGACAAAACTGTGTTACAGGTTTAAAAGTCAATCATTCATCAATCTTTATTTGTATAGCGCCAATTCATAACAAGTGTTATCTCAACACACTTTACAATAGAGCATAAAGCTCTTCATATTGTAGATACACATATATGCATATATACACATATACATATAAAGATACATATATACATATATATACAAATATATACAGTGGCTTGAAAAAGTATTCATACCCCTTGAACTTTTCCACATTTTGTCACATTCTGACCACAAACATAAATATATTTTATTGGCATTTTATGTGAAAGATCAACACAAAGTGGCACACAATTGTGAAGTAAAAGGAAAATTATACATGACTTTCAATTTTTTTTACAAATAAAAAACTGAAAAATGTGGCGTGCAAAAGCCCCCCTGTGTCAATATTTGGTGGAACCAGCTCTCGCTGCAATTACAGCTGCAAGTCTTTTGGGGTATGTCTCTACCAGCTTTGCACATCTAGAG
This sequence comes from Scarus forsteni, assembly GCA_036419115.1. NCBI lineage: Eukaryota > Metazoa > Chordata > Actinopteri > Labriformes > Labridae > Scarus > Scarus forsteni. The sequence goes on along the minus strand of JAZDUH010000228.1, from coordinate 1,211,810 downwards.
ACTGGAATGTTTGCCCATTCAGCTCAAGCTCAGTGAGATTAGATGGAGAGCGTTTGGGAACAGCAGTTTTCAGATCTTGCCTCAGATTCTCGATTGGATTGAGGTCTGGACTTTGACTGGGCCATTCTAACACATGAATATGTTTTGTTTTAAACCGTTCCATTGTAGCTCTGGCTTTATGTTTGGGGTCGTTGTCCTGCTGGAAGGTGAACCTCTGCCCCATTTTCAAGTCTTTTGCTGATTCCAACAGGTTTTCTTCCAAGATTCTGACCATCTTCCCTGTCCCTGCTGAAGAAAAGCAGCCCCACAACATGATGCTGCCACCACCATGTTTGACAGTGGGGATGGTGTGTTCAGAGTGATGTGCAGTGTTAGTTTTCCGCCACACATAACGTTTGGCATTTAGGCCAAAAAGTTCCACTTTCGTCTCATCTGACCAGAGCACCTTTTTCCACATGTTTGCTGTGTCCCCCACATGGCCTCTGGCAAACTGCAAACAAGACTTCTTGTGGCTTTCTTTCAACAATGGCTTTCTTCTTGCCACTCTTCCATAAAAGCCAGATTTGTGAAGTGCACGACTAATTGTTGTCCTATGGACAGATTCCCCACCTGAGCTGTGGATCTCTGCAGCTCCTCCAGAGTTACCATGGACGTCCTGGCTGCATCTCTGATCAGTGCTCTCCTTGTTCGGCATGAAAGTTTAGGTGGACGGCCATGTCTTGGTAGGTTTGCAGTTGTGCCATACTCTTTCCATTTCTTGATGATGGATTGAACAGTTCTCCGTGAGATGTTCAAAGCTTGGGAAATCTTTTTATAACCTAACCCTGCTTTAAACTTCTCCACAACTTTATCCCTGACCTGTTTGGTGTCTTCCTTATCCCCAATTTCCACCGGACGCGAAAGCGCCGCGCCATGCCGCGCAGCGTCCTGCGGAGCACTTCGCTCCCATTGTAGTCTATCAGGCAATTTCCACTGCACGCGAAAGCGCCGCGCCGCAATCCTGAAGCGCCGGTGCGCGCCTAGGCGCGAGAGATATGCTTAAGGTCTATTTTCTGCGCGGCCGCTTCCAAACCTCGTAAATTCAGAGTCATTAAGAAAGCCCCAGACAGGAAGTCAAACCGGGAGTTTCAAAATAAAACACAATGCACGGACTTTTGCACGTAATTTTCATCAATTAATTGTCATTACGTCGAAACCGGAAGCACAAGCTTCAGGTCAGCAGTCGGTCAGAGGGTCCCAGAGACAACATGACACCATGGACGAAGAAAAGTGAATCGTAGAGGTACAGAAATATTTAACACTGCATGCATGACACCATAGTCTTTCTACACGGATATAGGCGGACAGAAGTTGAATAATTCATGAAGCTGTGTGGTTGGGACCAGCAGAAGGACCTTAGAGAAGTGAAGTGAGGTGTTGTTTATTGCTTTTCTCAGTCTATAACATGCTTGCTATTCTCATGAGAGCCGTGGCTCTCCGGGATCAGCCCTCCCCCTCCGGATTGAGCTCCGCGGCGCGCCGCTTCCAGTGGGTTTTGAGATTCGGAGCAAGATCGCGGCGCGAAGACCAGTGTCTTCTTAATAAACCTCTGAGGGCGTCATACAACAGCTGTATTTATACTAAGGTTAGATTACACACAGGTGGACTTGATTTAATCATTAGGTCAACAGCTGATCGTTCAGCAATCATCAGGCAACTTCTGAAGGCAACTGGTTGCACTCAGAGAAAAGGGGGCTGAAAACTTCTGCACGCCACATTTTTCAGTTTTTTATTTGTAAAAAAAATTGAAAGTCATGTATAATTTTCCTTTTACTTCACAATTGTGTGCCACTTTGTGTTGATCTTTCACATAAAATGCCAATAAAATATTTTTATGTTTGTGGTCAGAACGTGACAAAATGTGGAAAAGTTCAAGGGCTATGAATACTTCTTCAATCCACTGTACATCCAACACCAACATGAATCCCTCCATCATGGATCAAGAGAAAACCTTCTGTTAAGCAGCAGGCCAAAAATCTAATGTTGTTTAATTTCTCAGGTTCAAGACAAAATAAAGAAAAGTCAGAATTCTTGTTTTAACTTTGAAGTTTTTTTTTCATATTTCTGACTAAAATCTCTGAATCCTGAATTTTTCTAAAACTTTAAAAATATTCAAACTCTAAAAAGATTTATTTCTCTGTGTTCCTGAACGCCGAGGAGGTTTTTGTTAAATATATTACTATATATTATTATATTATAAACAGGACGACCTTTGACCTGTGACCTGTGATGATCGGGTGATAGGGACTGATCTCTCTCTGAGTCTGATGTTAACTTTTTTCCCATCATGCCTTGCGTTTGTCCTCTAAATCTAAATTGTGTTTTTATTTCCAGGACCTGGGCTCGTCTGCGGGCTCCAAGCGGCCGACGTGCGTGATCCTGATCAAACCTCACGGCGACTACCAGGACGCCTACGACGAGTGTCTGCAGGAGGTTAGCGGCCTGCCCAAGCCGCTCTGAGCCTCAGCCAATCACAGGGCAGCCTCCTGACCTGCTCTGCGTCTGTTTTTGTACATTTCTGTGACCACGCCGGGTTAATAAACCTTATATTTAAGGTAAACAAGGGGCCGTGCTAGCAGTTCCCATTCACCCCCAGTGTTTGTGCTAAGCTAGGCTAACACTGCGCCGTTGCTCGACGTGAACAAAGAGGCTCGACTGAATAAACACTTTTATTAATATTTTTATTTTCTGACTAAAGTGTGAATACTCAGAGTGTTTTTTTAATAAGAGGTTCTCTGATCGACGATCTTTGGAGCTTTTATAAATAAAATAAATCTCAACAAAATAAAACAGAAAAATAAAGTTTAGGTTTGAAAATGATCGGGCTGACCCGTGATATCAGTCACATGAACGGTGACGAGTAGGTTTTCAGTTTGAATATTTTTAGTTATAAAATCAGTGAATATTGAAGGCTGACTTTTTTTCATCCTCCTGATCTTTTAATTAGCTTAACAGAAAATAAAAGAGGCTGTAAATTAAAGGAAATAACTTTGGAGGTAAATGAAGTGTTAGGTTTAAGATATAGAAATTAAAAAAGAGATTTTGTTTTAAAAATATGTCCAGAAAAATAGATTTCTGTTCCAGCCAAACTTCAGACATAAATCTGATTTTAAAAATGACTAAAATCAAATATTTGTGTCCGTTTTTACAGAGGTTTGGCTTTATAATAAAAAAATCCTTTTTGTTCCTCTCAGTCTAATATTACAACTTTATTTTCATCCTCACATATATAAACATACATGTATGTGTGTGTGTGTTGTTTTTTGTTTTTTTTTAACCAGTTTTGTATTTTAAGTTTTGTATTTCAAATGTGAGACCTCATTAATTAAAATATTTACTTTACGGCCTCTTTTTAGTTTCATTTTTGCTGTTCCTTCACTTTTCTGTCCAAAATAAACTTTTATTAGTTCAGGTGGATCTCTGTGTTTCTGATTGTGATGTTTTATTTGAGTTCTGTATTAAAGATTTTGTAATAAAACAAAAACATGCTGTAGTTTTTTTTTTGTTGTTGTTGATTTGATAAAGAAATTTATAAAAAAAAACGGCATAGTTTTAGCAGTGTTTTTAATAAAGTGTGAATCATATAATGTCTGATAAAAGCTCTTTTTATTGTTTTGTTAAAATCGACGTATTTTAAAGTCTTAAAGGTAAAATTCTGTTATTTGTTGAAGTTGAAAATGTTTTCCAGACTGAAGTGTATCATCATATTTTAAGTATTTATGCATAATTTGATCAGTATTTTATGGAACATATTACCATTGAAAAAAAGTTTTTTTTTTAAATTTTAATAATGAATTTATAAATATTTCTCTACAGCAAAAAAATATACAAAATAATAATACTGATTAATCACTGTTTTATATGTTTAACCGTAGAAATGTACATTTACCTGTGTATGGTTAAAGGTGCCTAAGAAATGATTCTAATGTTATTAAGAGAAAAAGACATTTGAACAACATTTATACATATATAGAGAAATATAAAGATATTTTATATTTGTTATTGACCAAACATCCAAGGCTGAGGACGGATTTAGAGTCTTACCAGCTAAGTTATTTTATCAGCCAAAATATTAAATGTTCTTGTGTCAAATGTTCCACAGATCAGATTCTTATTTTCTTATTTAATTTTTTAATAAAAATGTGGTATGACTGTGTTTACAGACATTTATCAGCCTTCTGAGATTTCCTACATGAAAAACTTTGTGTGGTAATTTTAGACTTTAGGTGTGATTTAAAGAATGAAGGGTCTACAAAAGTAAAATAAAATAAAGATAAAACAGAGATGTGTTACATATAAGAAAAAGTTTGTGCAGGTTAAACGTTTTTATAAACTTGTTTCTGTGAGTTGGCTGCAGTTCTGTCCTTCGGCCACACGGTGGCGGCGCTGCGCCGTTTTAAACTGCAGTTCCATTAATGACCGGGAGGGGGCAGCACGAGGCTCATTTAAACTGTTGTGGTCTCTTTAACCTCTTCAGTGTTTATCAGGAGCTTTGAGCTGATTTATAAGATAAATATGAATATTTTTATGAATGAGCAGATTCAAACGTGATGTTCAGAGTTTAGAGGAGATTAAATCAGCCTGCAGGGACATTTCCTCTGGTTAGAAAGACTTAAAAAGATGGTTATTAAAACGCTGATGTTATATTCTGCTCTTATTCTGACGACAGGCCCGTCAGTGATGACTTCTTTATCCTGAGAGAGCAGAGACGTGCTCACCTGGTCGACAGGTAAAGACACTCCTGATCCTTCAGCCCGAGGACACAAACACGGGAAGCAGGTTTTTATTTTCCACAGATGGAAGATTCCTTTGCTTCAGCCGACATGTTCAGACAGGAGAGGTGATGGCAGTGAGCAGAGGGTTCATTAACTCCCGTCACGCACACGGAGAACAGAAAAAAATAAAATAAATGTTCACAAGTCTAGAGATTCATCGTCCCAAATATAATAAAAACTCATTAACCAGGAAGAAAAAACAAAATTCAGAGTTCAAACTCTTAAATATGTTAATTTAAAAAATAATTTAAAATCATAGATGAACTTTTTAAATTCACTAAACCTCAAATCAATCTTTATTTTCAAAGCATTAATTCACAACCAGAGTTTGGACAATTTACAACAGAGCAGGCTCTTCATTTTAGAGATACACACATAAACAAACATGAAATACATATACAGGAATAAACACATATATAAAATACACATATAAACATACATGGAAAAAATCTTTACATAAAGTCATAAGAACAAAACTTATGAACACAAACATACACAGAAATAAAGCTTTATACTCATGTAAAATACACATTAATGCATATATACACACACACACCTATATATGTGCATATTTAAATATTTATACATATGCAAATACACATGAAAAATATATTTAAACAAACTTATTCAGGTATAAACCAGGGCTGAACAATTAATTACAAATTAGATTAAATCACAATATGGCTTGTTGCAATTTTCAAATCGCAGAAGGTTCAATATTTTTAAATGTGTTGAACATTTTGGCATTGTGATGTAGTTTTTTTTTTGTTTTTTTTTTTTACCTCCATTCATTTTATTTTCCCACTTTTGGACCATTTTTACCTTTTTTAACTCTGTTTTTACAACTTTATGCCTATTTTGCCACCATTCATCTTTTTATGGCCACTGTCAGAACCATTTTTGGAATTTTTACATGGTTTTTGAAATTTAATTTCAAATTTAATTCCTAATTTTGCTGCTGTAATCAATTTTCCTAAGCCACTTTTGGACTTTTAGCCAATTTCCCCCCCTTTTTTTCAGTTTTATACCTATTTTACACCTATTTATTAACCTTATTCCACTTTCATACCATTTTCACCCAGTTTTTACAATTCCATACCTGTTTTGCTTCTGTTCTTCACTTCTCCACTTTTTCTCAAATCTTTTATCATTATGTTGCGTTCACACCGCAAGCGACCCAGCTACCAAAATCGCGTTGCCCACTGACGTAGTGTCGCGCGTCCATAAATACCTCATTTTGGTCGTCGGCCATCGCTCGGTGATGTCACGTCCGTTCGAGTTTCACCGCGATCATATCATATATTACATAATAGGATGTATAAGTGGACATTATTCCAGCTGTATCCTTTTCATTCACTTATCAAACACAAAACACTGCAGCTGATGATGCAGCAGCATTATCTGTGAGTTTACCGCGGTCCGTCTAGAAGGAACTCATCCGCCCTGTAGTCCGGATGAATAACAGTCACACGTACACCCTGATTGGCTGATGCCGCACAGCCACACACGACATCGCCTGAATAGATCAACTTTTTTTAACTTTGACATCGTGCGACAAGTGAAGTGGTCGTCTTGTACGCGGCTGTCGCATTGCGGGATGGTTAGCCCCGCCCCATTGCGGCTGTACATTGACTATGAATGGAGAGTGATCGCCGAGGTAGTACAGGTAGCGTCCGGTGTGAACACACCTTTAGATTAATTTAATGTCATATTGGTTTTACTATAAAAAGATCTCCTGCTTATGTTTGTTTAAGAAAACATAAGAGGAGGAACATTAAAACAATCGCAGAGTAAATCAGAATAACATTATTTTCTAAAACGGTACAGCCCTACTTTAAACACACTAAAACACATATTTGTAGACATTTATAGGTTTTGATATTTAACCCATCAGCCTGCAGCTCAGACACTTTTTTACATTTCTGTGAAACTGTCGTTTAAACTTTAACGTGACCGAACAGAAAAGTTGACACCTGAGTGACCTTGAGATGTGATCACAAGGTCAAATCCAAGAGCAAAGGATGATGGGTAGGCTCTGTGACCTTCACTCTTGACCTCTCGGAGGTCAGGTGGGTGGGGCCCTCAGGTGCCTCACCTGCAGACTGTTGGATCAGGTGTTTGAGGCTAACGGGCGCGACAGGAAGCATGCGGGTCGACCGTCAGAGCAGCTGCATGAGGATCGGAGGGATAAAACTAAAACCACGACAGAAACATCCTCATATGAAATTAGATTGAACTAAAGTAACTGTAGGAAAATAAATAAACAGGTAAATAAAATTAAAATGTAGATAATAATGTGATTAAAAGAGATAAAATGTTCTGAAGGAAGAAAGTGGAAAAAAAAACAGAATACAATTCTGAAAAATAAATATGAAACTAAGAGTAAGAGGGTTCAAATAAATATATAAAGATGATTAAATAATAAAAACTGTACTTCAGAATCAGAATTGTTTCTATTTTAGAGAACATTTACACAAACAAAGAATCTGACTTAGAAAATCAGGGCGAAAAAATCAACACATAACAGAATAAAAACTAAAGAAAAGCCAAAAATTAAGTTTAAAACAGAAACTTTTAAATAAGTACATTTATAAAAACAGGCTCTGAATTTAAATAAATCAAATCAAACAGATCAAACAAACCAACAGATCTGCTCAGATGAACTTTGAACTGAAAAATATGAAATAAACGTATTCTTGGTCCTGAAGACCCCTGACCCCTGACCCCTGAGCCCAGTTTAAGTGTTGAAGCTCATGTCAAAATCCTCGTCTCTGATTGGTCCAGAGAAGTCAGGTCTGTCTGCACACAGCTGCAGTCTCTCTCCTCCCGTCTGTGTGACGTTATGCAAATATGAAAAATCCCGCCGTCGGCCTGAGACCACACACTGAGATTCAGTTAGAGAGGCAGGTTTATTTATTTATTTATTCAAAAGGTTATTTATTTATTTATTTATTTAAGAGATTCTTGTTTTATTTATTTAAAAGGTTATTTATTTATTTATTTATTTAAAAGGTTATTCATTTATTTTTTTAAGAGATTCTTGTTTTATATGTTTAAAAAGGTTATTTATTTATTTACTTAAGAGATTATTGATTTATTTAAAAGGTTATTTATTTATTTACTTAAGAGATTATTTATTTTTTTAAAAGGTTATTTATTTATTTACTTAAGAGATTATTTATTTATTTATTTAAAAGGTTATTTATTTATTTACTTAAGAGATTATTGATTTATTTATTTAAAAGGTTATTTATTTATTTATTTATTTAAGAGATTCTTGTTTTATTTATTTAAAAGGTTATTTATTTATATATTTATTTAAAAGGTTATTCATTTATTTTTTTAAGAGATTCTTGTTTTATTTGTTTAAAAAGGTTATTTATTTATTTACTTAAGAGATTATTTATTTATTTAAAAGGTTATTTATTTATTTACTTAAGAGATTATTTATTTTTTTAAAAGGTTATTTATTTATTTACTTAAGAGATTATTTATTTATTTATTTAAAAGGTTATTTATTTATTTACTTAAGAGATTCTTGTTTTATTTATTTAAAAGGTTATTTATTTATTTATTTAAGAGATCCTTGTTTTATTTATTTAAAAGGTTATTTATTTATTTATTTAAGAGATCCTTGTTTTATTTATTTAAAAGGTTATTTATTTATTTATTTAAGAGATTCTTATTTTATTTATTTAAAAGGTTATTTATTTATATATTTGTTTAAAAAGTTATTCATTTATTTTTTTAAGAGATTCTGGTTTTATTTGTGTAAAAAGGTTATTTATTTATTTATTTAAAAGGTTATTTATTTATTTACTTAAGAGATTATTGATTTATTTATTTAAAAGGTTATTTATTTATTTACTTAAGAGATTATTTATTTTTTTAAAAGGTTATTTATTTATTTACTTAAGAGATTATTTATTTTTTTAAAAGGTTATTTATTTATTTACTTAAGAGATTATTTATTTTTTTAAAAGGTTATTTATTTATTTACTTAAGAGATTATTTATTTTTTTAAAAGGTTATTTATTTATTTACTTAAGAGATTATTTATTTTTTTATTTAAAAGGTTATTTATTTATTTACTTAAGAGATTCTTCTTTTATTTATTTATTTATTTATTTATTTATTTATTTAAAAGGTTATTCATTTATTTTTTTAGGGGATTCTTGTTTTATTTGTTTAAAAGGTTATTTATTTATTTATTTAAGAGATTCTTGTTTTATTAATTTAAAAGGTTATTCATTTATTTATTTATTTAAGAGATTCTTGTTTTATTAATTTAAAAGGTTATTCATTTATTTATTTATTTAAGAGATTCTTGTTTTATTTATTTAAAAGGTTATTTATTTTTTTATAATGACATTTATTTATTTATGAGATGATTTGTTTATTTATGAGGTTATTGTTTTATTATGATTTTATTGAAATGTTTGTCAGAGCAGCAAACTGCTGACATGTGGAGTCAGAACATTTTTATTTAATAACCAAGAATTGGACAGAAAACCTTTTAAATGACCTCATTATTATTTTTATCATCATTTAAAACATCAACATCATTTTTTAATCTTCCATCTTGAGTCAGTGTCTACATAGTTTAGTCGTAGTTCAGATGTAGGTCTTCAGTTTGGCTCTCAGATGTTTGGTAGAGTTTTATTGATTTATTCTGTGGTTGAGCAGATTTAAGGTGCTACACACCAAACGCCACTTTAGCGTCCTCTGCGATCTCTCTCTGTAAGGTCAGTGTACAGCCGCGAGGGGGCGGGGCTAACCCTCGACTGCAGCGCTCAAGGCGAACACTTCACTGTCGCTTTGCTAAAGTTGAAAAAGTTGATCTTGTGTTGATGAAGTTGATGTCCTGTGTGGTGCGTGATGACAGACAGGCCGTTTTTAAATTCGCCTGCTATCCCAGCAGAGTGTACTGATTCAATCAAACTGTAGTCTGCAGTACACAGTATGGGAACAAAAGCGAAGTCACAGTATGTAAAAAATACCCTGATGACGCACTGATTCAGGAAAAAATTCACAGTATGCATCGGACCAGTCTGCTTCACCTACTGTTACCCACAATGCAAAGCGGCTGACGTGAAAATGACTGAGAGCGAAGCTTCAACAACCAGAGCAGCAGACGGAAACAAATATATGAGCCACTATTTGTTACCGTTACCTTTTAAACACGTAATAGTGTGTAATAAGCTGTGAAAAGGTCAGTTGTTGTTGTTTTTCGTTAACGGTTCATAACGGCTGACGGTGGTGTTACGTCCATCCTATTCCTGCGGAAACCACAGACCAGTCTGACATTTTACCGTTATGTTCATATTTCCACCACCCTAAATGTTCCTGCCTCTCCTCATTCTTAATACTCTATTGTTCATGTGATGTTTATTCTTGAACTGTTTTTTTTTCTTTTAAGTGGTCCTAATGCGCCGTCGTACACCATCACAAAAAAATATATGAAATAATTCCTCTCTGAAATAATACGTATTCTCCACCACTGACTGTTTCATATAAATGCTGCTTCTGTAAATATCTGCAGATTAATAACTGAAATGTCAACATGTACTCATGGTTTGTTTGTTTTGTACAATTAAAATTAAGTTTGGGAAATAAATCAGCTGTAGCCTACTTCCTCTTTGCTCAAACTGGAAACCAGCGCAGCTACAAAATAAACCAACAGAACAGTCAGACTACATTCTAGTGTAGTAGGCAGTATGCTGTGCCTACTACAGACTACTATCATACTCAGTATGTAGAAGGCGAATTCGAAAACGGCCACAGTTTTCATTCAGACTACAGAGTAACAGTCTGTGTCCCTGTGGAAACATCAGTCAGTGACTTAAGTTCCTCCTGACGGACGAGGCTGCAGAGTTTTGAGGTTGGAGAGTGAAAAGGAAACAGATGAATAATGTCCGCTTACACTTCCTGTTATATGATCTATGAAATGATCGCAGTGAAACCCGAGCGGACGTGACGTCACCGAGCGACGGCGACATGTGACCAAAATGAGATATTTATGGAATCGCGACTTCAGTGGGCGACACATGACGTCGTGTTTGGTGTGAACAGCTCAACAGTTTGTGAGGCTGATGTGAGAAGAGCAGGGGACCGAGAACTGAACCCTGAGGTACTCCTGCTGATAAGCCACGCCCACCTCGCCGTGATGAGGCGTGCAGAAGGATGAGATGGGCCAGACGAGGTCATCAGAGGAGTGAAAACACAGAGGCACGAGTGAATCCGTTACACCGGTGTGATGTCATGGCCTCACTGAGCATGCTCAGTGTGGACGGCCTCTCTAACTCTAACCCCCTTACCCTCACTCAGCAGGTTCAGCTCATTTGCATACGGGACCACACGGCGTGTTTTTACTGCTGATCGTCGCCACGCTCTCAGCCTCCCGTCATAAAATCATCTGTCAGCGGACTCGACCGCGAGCGCCACGCCACCCAGGCCGACATCCAGATCCTGAGGCTCAGCAAACCGTCTGCAGAAAACAGAGGAGAGTTTAGAGAATTAGTTTGTTAATAAATCAAATCACTCCAACACAGACACGACAAAAACACTCAATGAAGAGGCAGAAAGAAAAAAACTCTTTAAAGATCTTTAAATCTGTCAAATATTTTCTTTGTTTCTTTTGAGCTTCAAACACAAAATAAAATTAATAAAATTAATGAAATTTAAACTTTATAAACAGGTTTGATGGATCGACTTATCTCTTTTTGAGTTTATGTTTTAAAGGCAGCCAAACGTCCACAGTAAAAGTCAGATATGAAACAATCAGTGTAAATATAAAATAAATAAATAAATATATTGTATAAACGACGATGTGCTTTATCTGCTGCTGTGTCAACAGTGATAAAAAACATCTGAGTCTTTGTCCTAAAAACTCTTTACAGGAAAAAGTTCCTCAAAAATCTAAAAATTAAAAATAAAAATGAGGTACAAAAAGAGACAATTAAACAATATAACACTTTATAATAACTATTAACTATTTTAATATTTGGTGTCACATCAGAAAATCCAGCCCATTTTATCAGAAGTTATTTTCCATCATTTTTAATAAATGACATCACTGTCAAAGTAAAATCAAATTTACTTTTATATTTAAATTATTTTCTGGGCAAAAAACCCTGAAAATTTTAAGACTGAATTTAGAAATATTGGAGAATCATTTTGTTAAAATTAACCCTTTAACTCCACTGTTTGACAGAGGTCAATAAATAAAGAAATGATGTGTTTTATTTTTTATTATTTATAATATAAATGTGTTAAAATAATCATCATTCATTTCTGTAAATGATTTAAGATTCAGAGAAAACTGCAAACAAACCAAAATAACTGATGTTTGTAGAATTAAAAAAACTTAAAGTAATTATTAATATTATTATTATTATTGTAAAAACTTAATCATATATCACTAAATTTGATCTCTTATTCACTTCAAACATGTTTTTGTTTGTCAAACTCAATATTATCTACTTTAAGTTATTTTTTTTTTCATTTTTGCTTTTATTAATTGATTTTGTGCATTTTTATGTCATCACATCATTACTGTTGGCTTTTAAAACATTAAAATCTCACACCAAGAAAATATCTGAATTTGGTTTGTTTGTTGTTTTCTGTGTTGCTGGCATTTTAAGGGTTAAATTTAGATTCAGGACTCTTGGTGGGGAAAAGTCAAATTTATTTATTTACTTTTTATTTTTTATTTTTTTATTTTTTTATTTTATTTTATGTTATTTTATGTTTTTTTTTTGGGCGAGGGGGATTAAAAGTAGAATAATTGGGAAAAATTCTGAATTTCACTGCCTTAATGAATGAATAAATGAATAAATAAATAAATATATATATATGTATATTTTAATAGAAAAACTTGAATCAAATATTTTTATTTTCAACAATAAAATCCCCCCTAAGTTTAGAAGCAGAGTGTAGCAGCTCCTCTGGTGACAGAGTCTGTTTCTGTTGATAAAGTCTGATTATTTACTCTTTTATTTGTTTTTATTTCCTAAACTCTGTCGCCTGCAGCTGAAGCTCAGATCTGATCTGAGAGTTTGATTTACGACGACAGCGTAAGTGTGCTCGGCTCTGCCCTCAGGTGAAGGAGAGACTCTCCTGTTAGAAAACAAACTTTTCTTTAAACCTCTAAAGTTTGTGAGCAGAAACACAGCGACGTGTTTTCATGGTTTAACAGGAGAGTCAGCACGTTTGTTAAATTACATTTTAGTTTAGATTTCTGTGGCAGCCATTTCATCTGATTAAAAACAAAACATGTTTAAGACTGTTTATTTTTCTTTAATTTGTCCTGAAACATGCCGACAGGTTATTCTCTGTGATCGTCTGAGTTTTTAAGCATAAAAACCCTTTAAAAGAGAAATTTAGTCTTTTTTAAAATAAAATCAGGAAATAAACCTTCTTATTTTCATGGTCTAAAGGTCCAATAGATTATTTTATTAAAGACCGAACAGAAACAGAGTTTATTTCCATGTTTAATTTTTTATATGAAGGGACTGCTTATCTTATCTTTGGTTTATTTGTTATATTAAAAACAGTTTTTCTTTAATCTTTGGTTTATTTTTTTGTATTAAAGGACAGTTTAACTGTCATCTTTGGTTTATTTGTTATATTAAAAACAGTTTAACTGTCATCTTTGGTTTATTTGTTATTTTAAAGGACTGTTTTTCTTTAAACTTTGGTTTATTTGTTATATTAAAAAAAAGTTTTCCTATAAACTTTGGTTTATTTTTTTGTATTAAAAACAGTTTTTCTTTAATCTTTGGTTTATTTGTTATATTAAAAACAGTTTAACTGTAATCTTTGGTTTATTTGTTATATTAAAAAACAGTTTTCCTTTAAACTTTGGTTTATTTGTTATTTTAAAGGACAGTTTTTCTTTAATCTTTGGTTTTTTATATTTAAAGCACCAAACCTGTGCCTTTTGTTAAACTTTGCAGAGGACTTTAAAGGCGCCTCGAGTCCTGTCGTCTTGGTGATTTGGTAAAAACAAACACGTGCCGCTCATGTTGTGTAAACAGAGGCGCCGTCTCAGCTGTATTGATCACCTGATGGTATCTGGCATCAGCGTGTGCCGCCTGTTTACATCGCACTCATCAATGGGACGACGTGATGGCTAAACACTTAAGGACAAACACGCATTAGCATTAGCATTAGCATTAGCATGGGCCGCGTTAGCTGCTGTGGATCTGTAGCTTTACTCAGACTCTTTGTTTCTGCAGTCAAAGCTGAAAAACTGATTATAAAGTTTAAAAAATAACCTTCTGCATACAGATCAACATCAGTCAGGAGTAAATAAGACTGTGTCTTTATTACATTATTTTTACCAACATTTATTCTTTACTTCATCAAATAAAACAGAGGATGGACTTACTTTTATTATCATTATTCTTAATGTGCAGTGAAATCAGATAATTATACAGAAATATGCAAACCCAGCTCTATATACATATTAATTAGTAACAATTATAGATATTAGGAGTGTTAGAAACTAGAAAACAAAACTATAGAAATGTGTCGTGTTGCTCAGGATGATTGGATGTTCACCAAATAAATAAATTTAACAACAAATATTGAGAATAATTCTGCTGCACAGGATGATGAATATTAATGTGAATATAACTGCAGGTTTATTTTTATACAGATTTATATTTATACTTTTATATTATGTTGAAGGCTGAGGTTTGAGGTTTGGTAAAAACAAAATAAACAGTGCAGAGTATTTATTCTGTTAATATTAAATCACCCTGAGAAACAAATGTCTCTCTCACTAAATATAAATATATATGTTTATGTATTTATATGTGTATTTACATATATATGTATATCCTGTAATCGTTCAGTGTTTATTGAATCTTTTAATCTGCTTTACCTCCTATGTTTATAATTAATGTTTATTTATCTCCTGCCCTGCACTTTAATGACCGAACACACTTTATGAGAAAAAACAGAACAAATCAAATCATGTTTGACTCTTCAGAGAAAACTACAGACAAACTAATAAACAGATATTTTCTCTGTGTGGGATTTAAAGGTTTAAAAGTTAAGTTTATTATGTGATGACATAAAAATGCACAAATATTTGGGATAAAGAGATATGAGAGAAATGTTTGTACATAAAACTGTGAAATATAACTTAAAATAGACCAAGGGTGTTCTTGAATAAGAGATTAGAATTATATTAATGGTTAAATATTTAAAATAATTCTAAAGGTATTAATAACTTTACACAAAGATAATATCAGTGATTTTAGTTTGTTTGCACTTTTCATTTA
Source organism: Scarus forsteni (assembly GCA_036419115.1). NCBI lineage: Eukaryota > Metazoa > Chordata > Actinopteri > Labriformes > Labridae > Scarus > Scarus forsteni. Next base: position 1,196,704 of record JAZDUH010000228.1, on the reverse strand, counting down.
GAGAAACAAACATTTTAAACACATTAAATATTCCTAATTTATTGACCTACTCAGTTTACCTTTTTTAGTTTTTTATTAGCTTCTTATGGCTGCAAAACAAAGTGAGAAACTGAGGATGTTTTTTCACCCTGGAAAGTTAAAAAAAGAGTTTTGAAAAACAAAGTGACGTTTCAGTCGTCAGCATGTTCACGCTGCTCAGAGTTCATCCAGAGAAAAGATCAACGTACTAAATAAGAGAGAAGTGTTGATCTTAAGTTTCTCTGCTCAGTGATTCACAGTTTTATCTCTCTTTTTTCTTTATTGCAAAAACAAACAAACAATACAGAGACTAAGACATAACAGGACAGGTTACATAACATTAAACAGAAAAAGATAAAGTAGAAGAATTAAAGATACAGAAGGAGCGAGCTGTTTGTGTGTCTGGTTTTTATCAGCAAAACTTTGTCAACCTTTTATTTTATTTTATTTATGTCTAAACTCTGAGGAGTCCACAGTCACACTTAATGAGCTTTAAACTCTTTAAAGAGACATATCATGCTTGTTTCTCCTTTTCACTATGCCAGACTAGGATGCCTGTAAAGCATTTCTGCCCTCAGTACAAGTCATTTAGTTCCTTCATTGCCCCACAATAGCGTTCTCAAAATCCTCATTTTAGGCCATTATCAAGCTCTCTTTGAAACACGAGGATCTCAGGATGACCTAAAGTTACCTCGCAACGTCTCAGCCCTTTGTGGTCTGATTGGTCAGTTCTATCAGGGGTAGAGCCAGCCTGTCCTTCTTCTTCTACTGTATTTTCCGGCAGGCTCAAAGCAGTGACCCCGTATTGAGTCCCCCTACAGGCCAGAGCTGGTAATGAGTGAGTGTGAGCTAGGGACCTATATACTGCTGCTGGTGGATGTGTTCCTCTGTGACGGTTTTGTGGCTAACGGACATCACAGAGGAGGAAGTGTTTTATCAGATTACTCCAATAAAAAGAAAGGTACCTCGTGTCGTCACGACGATTTAAATCTCGCGGACATCTCGCAATGACCTATTTTCAGAGGCATCAAATCTCGTTCTAAGATATCAGAAAAAATACAATATCTAATTTTTTGAAAATTAAGGGGGTGTAAGGTCTTGGTTTCAAATTTATTATATTATATGTAAGTATTAAATCATGCATCAGCATGATATGTCTGCTTTAAGACAGTGAATCATCACTTTGAGGAGTAATATTAACTCTAACAGTGTTTTTGTCAAACGGTGGACGATAGGGGTGGGAGAAAAAACAATTCACATGAATGTCTTCATTTTTTATTTGACAATTTTTAAATAGATTTTTTCAAAATTCAAATTCTGTGTTAATAATTTGGGTTTAACGATTTGAGAAAATAATCTAATTTTGATTTACTCTGCGATTGTTTTAATGTTCCTCATCTTATGTATTCTTAAACAAACATCAGCAGTAGATCTTTTTATAGTAAAACCAATATGACATTAAATTAATCTAAGGATAAAAGATTTGAGAAAAAGTGGAGAAGTGAAGAACAGAAGCAAAATAGGTATGAAATTGTAAAAACTGGGTAAAAATGGTATGAAAGTGGAAAAAGGTTAATAGGTGTAAAATAGGTATGAAATGATTGTCCTCTTCTCTGATTGTCCTCTATGACATTTTTAGTGCACTAAATAATATTGTTTAAGTGTAATACTGTATATACATTGATTTTCTTATATATTGTTAATATTGCTGAAAGGTTCATGCTCTTTCATTTATTTTCATTGAATTGTATTTATGCCATTGTCTTTTTTATTCTAATTACTTATAGTTTCATTTGTAAATATTTCTAATGTTTCTCTTGTATCCTGCTGCTGCTGTAAATCTGAAATTTCCCCCTGTGGGACTAATAAAGGTTTATCTTATCTTATCTTATCTTATCTTATCTTAAATTGTAAAAAAAAAAAAAAAAAAATGGAGACAAATTGGCAAAAAAATCCAAAAGTGGCTTTGGAAAATTGATTATTGCAGCAAAATTAGGAATTAAATTTGAAATTAAATTTCAAAAACCATGTAAAAATTCCAAAAATGGTTCTGACAGTGGCCAAAAAAGATGAATGGGGGCAAAATAGGCATAAAGTTTTAAAAACGGGGTTTAAAAAGGTAAAAATGGTCCAAAAGTGGGAAAAAAAGTGTATGAATAGAAGTAAAAAAAAAACTACATCACAATGCAAAAATGTTCAACACATTTTGTGCTAAAAATATTGAACCTTCTGTGATTTGAAAATTACAACAAGTCATATTGTGATTTAATCTAATTTGTGATTAGTTGTTCCGCCCTCGTTAATAATCCACTTTTAAAGTCAGTCCAGTCTTTTAAAGAGAGAGTATAAACAGCTGGTTAAAATATATTGCTGAATAAATCCTAAAAACAGACTCACATGTGATGTGTATTTTTCCTGATATAGTCTGTAGGCATCATCATTGTTCATCTTTTTATCTGGGGTTAAAAAAGAAAAATAAAGATTGAAAAATCTGCAATATCATAGAATCACAATTTAAATCAAATCAGCACCTAAAAAAATCATAAAAAAGGAACCAGGAGAAAAACTTGATGTTTAGGCTTTTGAATAAATAAGTAAATAAATAGATAAATAAATAAATAATGATGAAACAGCTGAACTCATCGTGCTGCGTTTGAGTTTCTCAGGTCACTTCACTGCCCGTGGGAAACCCGAGCGACCGACACACTCACACTTTTTATCTCCATAAAACTGCCGAGTCAGTGAAACTTTATCTTAACATGACTCAGCAGATTCTCTGAGACTGTTTACGTTGTTTATCTGATGTTTGTGTGGTCGGAGAAGTGCTGATGTCATCATTCCTCGCCACCTCCTGCATCTCTGTGGAGCACAGACGCAGAGCAGCAGCTTTACTTTTTTATTTTATTTTATTTTATTGTCATTGTTACGTTGTGAGCATCATAAACACACACGGACTTCCTGCAGCACAACACGAGCAGCAGGCAGGGCTTTATTAAAACATCATGAAGGACTGTTTCATTTCTTTAATGTTATTTATTTAATTATAATTTCATAAATAAATAATAATAATAAATAATAATTTCTAATAACTTTAAATTAAATGTTAATCTATCATTAAACTTAAATTACAGTTTTTTAATTTGAATTATTTTAATAATGAGGCACATATGACCACTGAACATTCCCATCCAGATTGAGGACGGGTTTAAATTTAATGGACTTTGGAAGTGAACATAGAATAATAAGTTGAAATGAACATGATTTGGAAATGGAGTACTTTTTATTTTATTTTATTTTCCCTTTTTTTTCTCTTTTTCTGGTTGTGTCCATGTAAATGTCCTTAACTCTTATATTGTTCCAAATAATAATAATAATAATAAAAATTAAGATATTTTTGATTACATTTATTTTTATGTAATATTATTTGATTATATTTAAATTTTAATTAACTTAAATACCAGGCCAACCTTCAATATCTAAAGGCTGACTTTATGTTTGATAATCTTTAAACCAAAGATGAAATATTTCTGTTAGCTGGTGGGACACTAACATGTATAATTTTATCTTTTATTGTCCCATTTTAGCTGATTTTATTTTGCACCTGTTGTTACACTTTCTCATTTTACCATATTATTTATCTTTATAATTAATTTATAATTTTACTTTTATTTTATATTGTTATATTTGTTTCTTTATTTACGTACACATTTACTTATCTTACCCTCCAGTATTTTTTGAGTATTTTTAACTATTATTTTAGTTTTAGCTCCTGTGTTTCCTCAGTCCTCTAATTCAGTTTCTGTCACAATTTCCTTTTTTATGTTTTTGAGTTTGAGTGTGTGTGGATATTGAATGTGGTTTGAGGGAGGGGGTTTATGTTTTAATTTTACGCAATTATGCAATTTTCTGTTTTTTATTTCACTTATTGTTATTCTGTTTATCCTTTTTTTCCCATGTAAAGCTCTTTGCATTACAAAGCATGAAAAGTGTTACACATATAAAGTTTGATTGATTGATCATCACGTCTGTAAAAGTGAAAAGAAACTAAGAATTAAAAGAGCTTATGTTTGGCTGTAGGGGAAAATTAGATCTGTGTTCACTGGTTTGGGGCTAATTTTCAAACCTTTGGAGAAAGCTAATATTTATACGTTAGCCTGTTTGAGGAGCTAAATTTAAGTTCAGCCTTTTAGAGAAACAAAACTCGTGAACAATTTCCAGAAGCTTTGATTTGTGAGTTTATAACACGAGTTAATGTTGTTTGGTTGATAAAGCTAATTTTATCATTAGCCATATAAAAGAAACTCAAATATTAACCCAGCTGTAAGTCTGGGAAAATTCTTTTATTTGTGAAAAACAGAGGTTAAATACATGTTTTAAATACTTTAAAGACCCTTTAATGCCCAGAATGAAAATCAAAAAAACTGTTAATATTTCTGCTTCAGTGAACCGTCCAACAGAAGCAGGGTGAGCTTTGCTTTATGTCTGTGTTTAATTCATTTTTGTAGGGTGGGATACATTTTCAGGACGGGATCAGTTCAGAGAATTGAGTGATGATGTCATCGCTCTCTTCCATATATGGGCGCTCCATAGACCACCATAGTTAATGGTTGAGAGCAAAAATGAGCCTGAACTTTGTCAGTGATTATTGAACGACTGTTGAAAATATCTCAAACATGAATCTGACACGAGGAGCTGAGACGTTTGTGAACGTTTAGAAATAAAAATAAAGTCTGACGGAGGAGGTTTGATGACAGCACACGGCTTAAAGCATCAGCGTTTCTGCTCATTTTGATTTATTTTAATGGGAGTTTCTTCACTGTTTTTGTTGTATGGTGTAACGAGGACAGCCTGATCACAAATCCTAAAATCATAAGCCACCTTCCCGACTGTGACACTCAAAACAAATTCTGTTTTTATTTAAAACTGCGGGCGAGTTTCTGATTAACCAGAGGGATTAATGTGAGATTAAACTCAGAAAACAGAAAGAAGAGCTCAGATAACAGCAGAAAACTGGATTTAAACTTGTTTTATTTTTTATTCCATACAGACATCATGTTCATTTCAACACTTAAAAAACATTCATTTATTTTAAATTAGAGTAAATAATAAAAGATAAATAAAAACATTCAAACACTCAGTGCATCTTAAAACATCCACCTTAATCCTCATATCAGTGTAAACAGGTGTAAACTGGTTTAAACTGGTTTCAACTGGTTTCAACCAGATTAAAATAGTGTAAACTGTCTTAAAGTGGTTTTAACTGGTTTTAAACTGGTTTCAACAGTCTAACATCAGGTGTGTCACTGCTGGAGCAGTAGAGGGTCCAGGCCCAGAGCCTCGTTGAACCCCCCTGAGAACAGAGGCTCACACTGGAGCTGCTGCAGCGGCGCCGCCTGCAGGTCGGCGTACAGCGGGGGGGAGGAGCCTGGGGGCGGGGGCGAGTAGAGGGGAGGCGAGGAGCTGCAGGAGTCCCACTGAGGCACCACGGCGCCCGGCGAGTACGAGAATACGTAACCCTGCTGTGGAGGAGGAGGCAGGGGGGCGTGGTCAGGCACCTGCACGCACAAGGGGGCGGAGTCTGTGAGAGTGAGAGGGAAAGAGTCCTGGAGATGACGCAGGAAGCTGCTGATGTCAGGGGGGCAGTCTGGGAGGGGTGGAAAGTCACCGCCGCTGCAGTGCATGCTGGGAATTTTAGGGCTGGGCTCTGGAGACGAGTTGTCAGCAGGGGAGGACGTGGAGCCAGCGGGGGAGGTCGGCTTCTCCTCGGGGACGATGTCGGCCTTCCTCTTCCTCTTACGCCGAAAGTTTCCGTTGTCGAACGATTTCTCGCAGTTTGGATCCAAAATCCAGTAATTACCTTTACCTGTGGGGGAGAGGTGATTAATTAATGATGCTAATAATAATAATAATGGTAATGATAATAATAATAATAACTTTATTTATTTAGCACCTTTAAAAACAGATATGCACAGAGTTGTTTAACAGACCAAGTAAAAAGGCAGAACTCTCTCTGTTTGAGACTTCTCTAAAACACTTTTGCATTTCATCAGGAGTATTTTAACATAAACTTTGGCATGTGGTGGATTCTTTTTGCTTTCATCAGTTTAGTTTGTAACTTTTTTGCTGATGAAGAGTTTTAATAAATCAGATTTTTAAGGTCGACATGAAGTCTTTTTGTGCTTAAACCCCCTTTGGGGTTTTCAACAAATAAAGTTTAGTGACTCACATTTAAATTAGTTTCAGGAACATTTAAAGTGTTTTAATGATTAAAATCTATTTCCTGTCGGTGCTTGTTCCTTCAAAATAAAGGTCCTGTCCTTACAAATGTACTGTGTGGAGTAAGAGGCGGGACCAGAGTTTGATTGACAGCTCACCTGGGTCTTTCTCATCTCGCGGGACCTTCCTGAAGCAGTCATTGAGCGACAGGTTGTGGCGGATGGAGTTCTGCCAGCCCGCCTTGTTACGGCTGTAGAACGGGAAGTTGTCGGAGACGTACTGGTAGATCTGACTGAGCGTCAGCCGCTGCTCCGGCGAGCTCTGGATCGCCATGGCGATGAGAGCCGAGTACGAGTACGGCGGGCGGACGAGCCGCAGGATGTTGTCCGGCGTGGACACAGAGAACCAGGGGAAGAAGCCGGCGAATGCCGAGGGGTGTCCCGAGGGGGCAGGGCCACCAAAGCACGTGTAGGGCTTGGCATCGTGGTCGCTCTGGAGCCACGGCACCGCGGCGTTGGGAGGGGCAGGGGGGCTGTAGAGGCTGAAGTCGGACGGATCGAAGCCCAAAGATGAGAGCTCCTGCTGTGCGGCGAGGCCCTGCTCTGGCACGAAGGACGCCATCATGGACGCTGCTTCACTTCCTGTCCCCAAAAACGTGACCGCGCTGCTGTCAGAGGGTCCTGAGAGCGAGAGCGAGGACCAGTGCTGCACCTGTGCTCCACCTGAGAGTCTTATAGGCCCGGGCCCCACCCACAGAACCTGCCCACAGGCCACCTGATTGGCTGCTGTTCTGCCCCCCCACACACACATAAACACACACATGAATAGTCTGTGTGTGTGTTTAGGTGTGTGTGTGTTAATGTGTGTGTGTGTGGGGGGGTGTCTTTGCGTGTGTGTGCTGTGTTAGTGTGTCTGTGTGTGTCTTTGTCTGTGTCTGTGTGTGTGTGTCCTGTGGCCCCGCCTCCTCGGGCAGGTCGGAGCCCGGGCTTCTGCTCGTTGGCTCCTCCCCCTCAGGTGAGGCCTCATGGCTGACGGAGTCTCTCTGAGCTGCAGGACAAACTGAACAGAGACAGAAACTTAACTTCACTACAGAGAAACAGAGTTAGGATTAATAATCAAAAATAGAAATAATAAAAGATGAAAAAAAACTAAAGTGAAGATTAGAGGATGGTGATTAAAAATTAAATCAAGATTTAGAAAATAAAACAGAAAAATTTGATTCTGAAAATTAAAATTTCTCAAATAAATTTACTGAGATAATAAGAACAAGACAAACAGCCAAAACATATGATTCTAAAAAACACAATAAATTATCAAAATGGAGAATTAATTGAGTTGCCTAATATAAAGTAAATATTATTACAAAGCAATATTAAAAAGTTGACCGGGTCATGTTTGTTATATTTTTAGTTTCAGGCTGAACAACATGAGCTTCTGTTTTAAATCCTCCTGTCAATCAATCACTTATAATATTTATTTATAAAGCACCAGTCAACATTTTACAAAAGAATATTTCAACACCTCACTGTTCTTTACCCTTTGACTGGCGTTGTAACCATGTGGTTGACCTTTTCAAACATACCACTGTATTTAAAACTCTAAAAGCCGTCTGTTTTTCATTATTCACCTCTCTGAATAATGTTTGTGACACCAGTTTGTTTCCACTGGGCGACGCTGCTTTGCATAAATATAATTGTTTGAAAAAAATGTCTGGGTAGTCAGTTGCTGTTACGTTGCTCCTCAGAAATTCAAAAGTTAGAGCATATATCAGAGCGGGAAAATCTTTTTACATATTTAAAGATTCTCTAACGATAATTTATTTAAAGAAAAATAATTTAGCAATGAAAAAATATATTCTTCAAAAAACTTGGTCACCGGCTGCATATCTAACTTTTGCAACAAAAATTTTGTTGGAGGAATAAAAGAAACCATTCACATCCAGGATAACCCGCAACAGGCAAGTCAACCGGCTGGTTGACTGGCATCCTGCTTCCTGATTGGGTAATCTGAAAAATAAAATCTGAAATGTTGCTAAAGGAAGAGGTCGGAACGCGACATTACCATCAAACAATGTTGAAAATGTATTTGTTTTGAAGCCAAAGGGTTAATTATTATGATTATTATTATTTATTTCTGGGAGTAGTAAGTCCGTTTTTTTTATACATAAGAAAAACTGCAATCAAACCAAATAACTGATTTTCTCTTTGTGTGAAATTTAAAGATTCAAAAAGCTAAAAGTTTTTTATTAGAATTACCATGATTATTATTTTTAATACTGAACGACTTACTAATATGGTGATTTATTTATATAAAATCTGTTATTCATCGAAAAGATTTTTGTGTCTAACACAGTATCGTCTATTGAAGTTTTTTTGACTGCTACTTTATTTCAAACATTTTTGGCTTTTCTGATGGATTTTGTCCCAAATATTTTTGTATTTTTATGTCATCACATTATCAAATATTAACTGTTTAAACCTTTAAATCCAACACGAAGAAAATATCTGGTGTTTAACTTGTTCCTGAAATGTTGACAGAATCATATAAATGATTTGATTTGTTCTGTTTTTTTAAAAATTCAATGTCCCTGTATTTATTGATGAGCTCTGCCAAACAGTTGGTAGTTCGAGGGTTAATTATTATGATTATAATTATTTCCATAATTTATTTTTGGTAGTGATATAACTCACTCATTCACTGTTCCTGATGTGTAAATGAAATAGTGGACTACAGAATAACCAAACAAGATTTCGGACACTACATGTGAAATTTTCTAAACGTCGTAGCGTAAGTAGATTAACCGAAGATATTCCTGAAGCACGACCACGTTTCATTGTGGTATACAAGAGTACAATAAAGGGTACATCATATGTACGCTCATGTTTGATGTGCATTGTGGGTATTTTGTAGTGCACTATATCGTGAATGATGTTAACCGCTGAGAAGTGGAACAACACTACGAAATGGCGAACACACTATAAAAAGCACTTTATCTGTAGGGAACGATTTCGAACTCAACTAAAGACTTAAGGTCAGATTATGAATGAATTCACACTGTAGTCTACTACTAAGTTTCCCATGATGCATTTCAAAAATCAGAAGCACACCAGGCTATCAAATATCTCTGTTGATTCGCCACATTTGAAAGTTCAGAGAGCATTTTAGGCGGGAAAGTCACCACATAGAATACCACAATGTGGTCATTTGAGCCATAAAACGCACGGATACAAATTTCATTTCGACATTTCGGACATTCCGCTATGCCGCTATTATGCTATCGACGAAACTTCAAAACAAGAGCCCATTTACAAAAGCGTTAAAGAACTAAAAGGAGATAATAAAAGATGTGTTTATTTTGAAAATGGGAAGTTTGCTAGTGGCTGATTTTTAGCTGAATGCCGGTTGGTCGTGTATGGCGCAATGCATTATGGGGCTCGCAATGCATTATGGGGCGCTTGAGTGTGAGTAGCGTGCCCACCTCGCATACTTAACATTTTTTCTGATGTAGTATAGATCCAGGTATTTCTCACACACTCAGTCTTTTCATACTATCTAATGTGAACACACTACATACTCATTTAGACGTCACACTTAGCATTTGCAGAATGTTAGTACGCCATTTCAGAGACAGCCTGTGTGTTTTGGACAGACCTCGCTCCGGTGCTCTCTCACTTGATGTGGGAGTCCAGAGGTCAGAGGTCACCTCACTGTAAGAATCTGGCTGTAGTCGTGACGGCGAAGTTTTAGTCGTTTTAACCTTCAGTGGGTTAATGACAATGATTATTTTAATGGTTAAAATCAAAAGAAAATTAGAGTGAGCTGTGATTTTATTCATTTGTTTTCTTCTTTGTTTGTTTGTTTGTTTAGATTCTGTTTTGTTTTTACTCTTTATTAATAATTAAGGCCAAAGATTCGTCACATAGCTAATTAAACCTGATTAACCAAACTTAAATCTCTTTTCTGAGGAGCTGTTTGAGCTGAACCCCCCCCAGAGCCAGGCCGTCTGCCTCATTAACATCTGAGTCCTGCTGGGGGGTCTGAGCTCAGGGGGGCGGGGCTTAGACACTATGACATAAGCACAGGTAAATAATCAGACAGGTGACCTCGTGTTCAGAGACTTGACTTCACCATAAAACAGAACTTAAAAACTTTCTGGACCAATCAGGTTCATCCAAATCCAGGAACTTTTGAAAGAATTTATTTTGTTAAAACTTTTAAACATGTAAACAAAAACTCCAGACACTGTTGGAAATGTCCGAGAGCACTTCAGCATTTATTTTAATATTGAAGAACAGAAGTTTATTGTTTAAAAATGTTGAATGTAGATTTTTTTGTGGCCCTGATTTTCTTCTGTAGTTTTATAGCTGATGTCAAAGAAGAATTTCTGTTAATAAAAACAGTAAAGTGTTTTTCTACTGTTTTTTCTTCATCAGTTTTTATTTAGAGAATTTAAGATTTATTTTGGATTTCATTGACTTTATGTAACTTAATAGTTCTTCAAGTTTAAACAAACTTTAAACCCTGTTTTGAGTTACCTCATTGTTGTGGTAAAACAACTTTTACCTTTAATCTTTCATTTTAATGTTTATTTTATTTATTTTTAAAAGAATGAAGTTCATTACAATAAAAGATCTTTAATCTTTTCTGATCGGCTGCTTCTTAAAAACACTAAATATTGAAAAGAAAACACATCTGTGTATGTCTGAGATGAAATTTAAGAATAAAGGACATTAAGGTTACGATGAGTCTATAATTAAACTTACTGAATAATCTAAACGAGCTAAATCAGTTGACCTTTGACCCATAAACTGGTCATGTGAGGCGTCAGACTGAAACAAAAACAAACGTAATCAGGACGTCCCATCAGCAGACTGAACCTGAGCCGAGGCAGCGGTTAGCAGACAAAACAAAACATCAAGTCTGAGCTCCAACCGACGGACGACGGCGAGGATTACGCCGCCAGGGAGGCGTTAGAGCAGAGGATCATGGGAAAAATATGGGCCAGAGTCAACTGACAAACTGTGAGGGATTTTAGGAGATATGAAAACGACAACTCTGAGAAAATCACCTGCTCACACCATCACCGAGAAACAGATCAGAATAAGTCAGGATATGTAGGTTAAAGTATAATGTTTAGATTTAGTCAGGCTACATTAACCCAGAATACAAAGATAAAGTCAGGATTATGTAGATTTAATCAGACTTGATTGAACTAGAAAGTGTAGTTTTAGTCAGACTTTATAAAGTCAGAATGTGTAGATTGAACCAGATCGAGTCAATAATGCGAATTATATGTGTAACTCTTTGTTTTGTTTTTAATCTGTTTAATCAGACGCTCTAATCCCGTCTGGTTAAAAACATTATTCTAACACACTTTAAAGGTGCTATGAGGAGAATCTCTTTCTGGTGACATAAAGACTCTGTTACCCATGAGCACTTGCAGCGACTGTTGTAATGCTGCGTTCCAGTAACCTCAGAACTGGGAGTGACATCATCTCAGAGTTATCAGTGTTCCAGTTGAAGTCTGAAAAAAACATGCTGATCTAACAGGCTATTGTTAGCTGTTGTTAGCACGCCCTGCGTTGTTGTTCACAAATATCACATGAAGAATGTGATTATCACTATGGCAGCATTTTTGTAAATATAAGTCTAACAATACTATGTATACAGCTGATCTAGAGCCACACACCCCAGTCAGAAGTGCAAATAAATTGATTATTACAGGAGCTAAATAACTGTTCACACTGGGGGCATCCATCTTCCATTGTCAACTCGGGGCGAGGTTTCACCGAGTTCCCAGTAGGAAATTCAGACTTCGGGGGACGTTTCATCAGTTGTAGTCTCCAAATTCCTACTTCCGACTACAACTGAAACGCACCACAAGCCAAAGCGTGTGTTTGTTGTGATGCTAATGAATGCAGCTCAGACCTTCCTCAGAACTCTGCATTGCTTTACAACTTCTTTTTTCAACAACTTACAGGATGCAAAGCCACGAGGTAATGTATCTCTTTCTAGTTACGTAGCGGTAGTTTTTGATGTGTGACAACAAGCAATTTTTGGAAAACTTAGTATTGTAGTTTTGTAGCCGGCTATATATGGCTACTTACAGCCCGGTGCTCTAAGACGTGTCTGAATAATATAAATTTGCTCTAGTTTTAATTGTCTTGTTCCTGAAGTTGAGTATCCAGGCCAGTCCAGCCCTGTCCAACCCGACCGTGAAGCTAAGGAATAGCATTTATAGCTAACCTATTTTGATGCTATAAAACTCATGCTTTTGCCCCTTTTGTTTGCTCCTGTACTCGTCTCTGGCTCTGGTCTTGTAGGTGGCCTGGGATCCTTGGTGGAGACTGTCTGCTGCTGTGGAGTCACAAAGCCTCAAAACTACAATTATAAACATGACACATAGTTGGCCATTTTATTAGGAACACTCCATTCCCATTATCATTATAGCTGTTCATGTAGATATTAGCATGATCTCCATATCCATGATCGATACACCTACAGTATCTATTTTTTATTACCACATAGTCATGAGGTCCCTCTGAAAATGGGATGTCACATCTCAAGAGGCCTTTAACACATTTATACTTAACGGAGACAAATATGGTTGGGATGACCTTGTGGTCTGGGCACCATGAGTTCATCACTACCATAAATTCTTATTTTCAGTAAGAATATCTATGATTATACTTCTAGAAAATGATCACCACAACCATTCAGACATGAGGAGCCTCCTGGAAACCAGATGTAGCATCTCAAGAGGCTAACCTCTAATAAATCAGATGACAGGTCTATGGTTCATGGATCTGTCTCTAACTTTAGTTCTTACTTTAGTCCACTTGTCTCCTCTTACCTCCCTTCCTTCACCCTCACACCAACACAGCATGGTGTGGATTTGCTGTTCATCATGAGACTGGGATCCACATTCAAGATTTCCTGCTGCTGAACAGAAGGTTTTTTCTTGAGCCATGATGGAGGGATTCATGATTGACTATATGGATTCATGTTGGTGTTGGATGGATATATTTGTATATATATGTATATGTGTATTTTATATGTATATATGTATCTATGCATATAGGTGTATCCATAAAATGAAGAGCTTTATGCTCTATTGTAAAGTGTGTTGAGATAACACTTATGAATTGGCGCGATACAAATAAATAAAGATTGATTGATTGATCTTAAAGTGTGTATTTCCATCAGGCATATATCTAAAAGGGAGACTCTTGTAATTATTTAGAAACTCCTCACAGTCCCTTTAACTAAATTCTCCTGATCTGAAAAGATTTTCTTGTTTATTCTGCTCTTTATTTGTCTGGATCAGAATAACTCAGAGAAGAGAAGCGGGTTGGAGGCTCGGCCTTTATTGAACAAACAAAAACACATTTCCAGGTTTTTAATTCAACACAACATGATCAGACTCGTTAAGAGAAACAACTCAAACCTTTTGACTCAGACAGAAATCAGACATTAAAAACAGACACAGAGATAATAAGAAAATTAACCATGGGGAAAACAAAGCAACAGAACTCTTATTGACTTTTTACAAACAGACATTCATCACCTGCCAGCTGGGTTAAGGTCTCTGCACACCTGGTCCGGTTATTCAGCTGGGTTAAGGTCTCTGCACACCTGGTCCGTTTATTCAGCTGAATCTGCAGCGCTGAAAAGAACTTTGATGATCCTTCGGTCCAGAACCAAAGTCCGGTTTTGTTTTTGTGGAGCAGGTTTGAGTTCAGGATTCAGACATCCATCATTTACTGAGCAGCTCTTTTCTCTGTCTCACATTTCTGTTTTAAACGGATCAGAACCATCAGACCAGAATCTCTTTAATAAACCGGGTCAGAACCATCAGACCAGAATCTCTTTACTAAACCGGGTCAGAACCATCAGACCAGAATCTCTTTATTAAACCGGGTCAGAACCATCAGACCAGAATCTCTTTATTAAACCGGATCAGAACCATCAGACCATAATCTCTTTATTAAACCGGGTCAGAACCATCAGACCAGAATCTCTTTGATAAACCGGATCAGAACCATCAGACCAGAATCTCTTTAATAAACCGGATCAGAACCATTAGACCAGAATCTCTTTAATGAACCAGATCAAACCATCAGACCAGAATCTCTTTAATAAACCAGATCAAACCATCAGACCAGAATCTCTTTATTTAACCGGATCAGAACCATCAGACCAGAATCTCTTTAATAAACCAGATCAAACCATCAGACCAGAATCTCTTTAATAAACCAGATCAAACCATCAGACCAGAATCTCTTTATTTATCCGGATCAGAACCATCAGACCAGAATCTCTTTATTAACCCAGATCAAACCATCAGACCAGAATCTCTTTATTTAACCGGATCAGAACCATAAGATTCTTCTCGATTGGACTTTTTTCTTTTGATTTCTCAGAATTAGGGAAACACGTCTGTGAGTTTTATTTCTACATCATAGATCTATATCCAAACCCTGGACTCGGTGTGCAGAGACCTTCACTCTGGTCCAGTCTGGTTCCGGTCAGGACCAGTTCTTCCTGGTCATGCAGAATCCGGCTGGGTCCGAGAGCAGGCACTGGTTCTGCTGGCTGGATTGGGGGTTCTTGGTGTCGATGAGCAGCAGGGGAGACTGGGAGTAATGGTCGATGATGTCGTTGACTGAAGGGAAAGACTGCACACAGACAGGTACAGGGTTAGAAACGGTCAGGATGCAGTTCCTCAAGTGTCCACTAGGGGCTGGACTCCACGGGGAGTCCAGTCCATAGACACCCATGTTAAAGTCTGTCAGCTCTCCAGCAGAAATATTTGTGTTTACAGCCTCAAACAGGTCAACAAGTTAACTCTTCATGGGTTTAATATTTCATCAGTCACAGTTCTCAATTCTCATTATTCAGACTTTTATTAATCTCATAATTCTGGCTTCTAAAATGTCCTATTTCTGACTTTTTTCACCTCAACATTTGGACTTTTAATCTCATTCTTCTGATGTTTTTAATCTCAGAATTCAGATTGTTAAAATTCCATAATTCTGATTTTTAAATCTCAGATTTAAAATTCTGTCTTTGTTAAAGTCATATGTTCATATTTCATCTTAATCCTGACTTGTTGATCTTTTTCCTGCTCTTTGCTCTTTGCCTTCAGATTGATGAACTCCAGGCCGGTACGACTGTCACACATTAAAACACTCAGAATACTTCTCCCTCACATTTTTACCTTTTTTATTCTCTGTATTCTGTTTTGTTCTTTACATTTTTAATCTGAGGACTTTGACTTTTCCTCTCAATTTTGACTCCTTATTGCTTTCTGATTTTTGGTGTGCTTTGAGATTTTTTAAATATATTTTTGTATGTCTTGAAATTTTTCCCAGATTTTTGGCACACCTTGAAATTTTTCCTGATTTTTGTATGTCTTAAGGTTTTTCTTGATTACCTCCGCCAAGGAGGTTATGTTTTCGGGAGAGTTTGTCCGTCTGTGGACAAAATAACTCAAAAAGTTATGGATGGATTTTGATGAAATTTTCAGGAAATGTTCAGCATGGGAAAAGGAAGAACTGATTCAATGTTGGTGTTAATTGGGATCAGCGTCTGGCTGCCATGGTGAAAAATGTGATTTTGGTGAATAACTACTGGACTAAAATAGATATTATGAATCCAGTTGCTAATGGTATGTTTTCATGGTCAAGGAATCTAAATATTTACATGAAATAAAGGTAGGACTAATATTTATGGTCAAAATCACAATATGGGAGAGGACTGTGGTGCTGGTGGAGGTCTGCGCTCTCCGAGTGCTTTTCTAGTTTTTTTGCATGTTTGTAGATTTTTTCCAGATTTTTCATGTGCCCTGAGGTTGTTTCCTGATTTCTTGTGTGCCTTGAGCTTTGAGCCCCACAGGTAAAAGTGACTTGTGAGATCTCTGCAGGTGGCTGTGCTCGCTCAGGTGTACTTCCTGTTTACCTCCTGCGCTTTGAGTCCGGTCCCCAGCAGGAACTGTTGGTTCTCCTGTCTGATCTGGATGTTGAACGCCTTGTCCTGGTAGTAGACCATCAGAGTGTACGGCTGATTGGAATGCTGTTTGGACGAGTCCCTCACCAGGTAGGCCCCGTCCTCGGAGACAGACACAGAGACACAGGTAAGGGGGCGGAGCTACAGGTGTTGCTCTTACCTCTGCTCCAGCACCTAAGGTAGATGACTATGTTCCACCTACAGCCTGACGTCAGCTGTGAAACACCTGAAGTCTCACGTGGAGCCAGTGGGGGAGCACAGCCCTGTCTGTGTCGTGCTAAACTGACAGAGGATCAGTTTGTTCTTGGCAGGAGGAAACAGATGATTCAGAAAAATCACGATAATGAGGATGTTCTGTCCGGTTCAAATGTCAGTTTGATGTTTTCTTTCTTGTTTGTGACGTGGATCTGCTGATGATCCAAATGTGGACCAGCGGTGTGTGAGGGCCATGGCAGATAGAGAAAGTCATTTTGGGGGAGTCGAGATGAAAGCTGGAGTTTTGGGATTAAAGTTGAAATGACAAGAGTAAAACCAAAGAAACATTTTTGTGTAAAAAGTCGAAATATCGACAATAAAATTGAAATTGTGAGAACAAAGTCGAAGTGTCAAGAAAAAAATTGAAAAGACAAGAATAAAGTCAAAAAACATTTTTGGGGTAAATGTCACAACGTCTAGAATTAAGCTGAAATGGTGAGAAGAAAGTCAAAATACAATTTTGGGATTAAAATATCAAAAAATCGAGAAAAAAGCTGAAATGTCAGAACAAGGTCAGTTTTTTGAAAAAAAGACGAAATGTTGGAGTGCTGGTTTGGTGGAGTGGTTAGCAACCAGGCACCCCATGTACTTGGTTCTGCTGGTCCAGGTTCAAATCCCGCCTGTGACCAGTTTGCAGAGTGTCTTCCCCTACTCTCTCACCCCCTTTCACAAGCCTATCCACTGTCTCTCTCCTATCAATAAAGGCACAAAATGCCCCAAAAAATACATTGAAAAAAAGACAAAATGTTGAGAATAAAGTTGATTAATGAGAAAAAGTCATAAAACAATTTTGCGATAAAAGTTGAAATGTCGAAAACAAGAACCAAACCTCAAGAGTAAAGTTGAAATACATTGTCAACTATATTCTCGACTTTCTACTTTTTTTCTCAACATTTTAAGTTTGATTTAATCATTTTCAATTTTATCATGAAACTGTTTAATCTTGTCAACATTTCAACTTTTATCTCATAATTTCAACTTTACCTCAAAATTTTGACTTTAATCTAAAACATGCTGAAAGAATTTTTCCACCTAAAATGTCCCTCACACTCCTCCGTAGACGAGGACGAGTTCAGTTTCCTCTCTGTTGAGTTTTAGACAGTTGTATATTTAATTTCTGAGCGGCAGAGGGAGGAGGGTTTACCAGAGCGAGGTGAAAACTCCAAATCCACGGAAAATATTTACAAGAGGAAGGAGACAGATGATGAAGAGGAGGGGCTCCAGGACAGAGCCCTGTGGCACACCTGAAGTGAAGGATTGAGTTGGATGAACTGAGTGATGCCTGCGGAGCAGGGTGGGGTGAGAAATGGGGTCAAAGGTCACACTCAGATGGAGGATGGAGGTCAAATGGAGTCAGCTGCCACAAGGAGCTGGTTTGTGATCTTAAAGATTTTAATGTTTTTATTTACTGTTTTAACATTAAAACAGGAGAGAGTCACAGAGACGTCTGGCTGCTGCAGACATTTTGTCTTGTGCATAGAGGGGCTCTGTCACAGACAGTCAACACACTGAAGGTTAAACTAAACCCAAATAAAGCAGAGTCTCTCTGAAATGTGTTAATCATAGTAACTTAAGCGCTGAATCGTCGTGAGTTCATCTGTTAAACATCGAGAACAGAATAATGACCGAATCAGCTCAAAAATCAGAGCGACATCATCCTGGACCAGGTTTAGTCCGGGGTCACGTCTGACAATTCAACAAAGAAAACCTTTTTAGTACCCACACAAAACAAATCAAAATGTTAGCAATAAGACGTGTAAAGCAAAAACAAGAGAATATCAGGCACAATCAAACAGAAAGAAAAGCCAAGACAAAGTGGATTTTAAAATATAATTTCAATGACATAAGCGAGAAGAAGAAGACCAAGCAATGTGAGCACGTGTCGACAGTTCAGTTCATTCAAAGGAAAAGGCTGTTCCTGGTTTTCACAAAAAAACGGCCACACAGTCCACTCCAGTTTAACCAAAGGTTACTGACACGGTGATTAAGACCCTGAACACAACACCAGAGAAGTAATTAGCTAATGAAGCTCGTGCGTTCGTTTACCTTGTTGACTCCCTTTAGACATTGCATTGCCTCATCCCGGGTCACCTTACCCACGTACCAGCGAGGGTCCAGACCCTGAACACAACACAGTCACACTGTCAGTGAAGCTGATCCCACAGCTCCACCTGCTGGTCAGAGGGGGGGACTGCAGCTCCCACAGGAGGGACTACCACAGTGATGTCACAACAAAGGGTCGGAGAAAAAGCTTCATGGAGACAGAAGAGCTGAAGTCTGTCTGATTAGTTAATGTTGATGACAGTGATTCTTAGAAATGTTGACTTCCTCAGAGTAATTTAACATTAATGAAGATTTATGATTTAAAAAGACAAACAGGACAATCTGTGTAAGTAAAGAAAAAAACATCAAATAAACAAAATAAGGTTTTTTTTATTAAAGAAAGGACATTCATACATATCATCCATAGATATTAAAATACAAGTGCAGATGTTGATGTAAAGTAGGGACATTTTTAAAAAAGAGGAAATTGATGTAAAGTGAGGACATTTACAGTAAAGTGAGGACATTTACATAAAATAAGGACTTTTTTTAGAAGTAAGGACATTTACATAGGCTTGGACATTTTAGTGAAGTATTAAAAAACAAGGCTATTTGAGACTGAACATATTTATATGTTTATGTACTGTACTGACATTTATTTACGAGTGAGGACTTTTACATTAAGTTTGACATTTTTGTAAAGTTTAAAGTGTTGGAAATTAAGTACGTTTGAGACAATATGTATATATACATATATATATGTTTTTTAAATTAGGAAATTGGTGTTCAGAATGGACATTTCCGGTAAGTGAGGACATTCAATTTAAAGTGTGGACAATGATGTTAGGAGAAAATATCTGTGAAAAGGAAGGACAGGTTTGTAAACTTAAACAGGACAATTATGAAACAAATAAGGACACCTGAGACAAATTTGGACATTTTAGTGAGGTAGTGATATTTTTATCAAGCCAGGACTTTTATTTAAACTTGTTGCATCATTGTAAAGGTCATTTTGGTAAAGTTAGGACATTTTGTTGAAGACAGGATTTTTTTGTGGTAAGTTGGGACATTTTGAAGGACATTGAGTCAAAGGGTCAGACAGGTGTGTAAGGACAGGTGAGCTCACCTGTGACCTGGTGGACGTGGGCTTTGGAGGATGCAGTGTCGGCCTGTCCGATCTTGAGAAGCTCCCTTTGAGTTTAAAACAAAAAGACAAAATCAGTGCAGCAGAGACTGAACAACACATCTGTTTGAGATCTCTATGTGAGCCATGATGTTGGCTCGTTCTTTTATCTTTAGAGCTTTAAACCTTTTTAAACTGGTTTAAACATTTAGACTACTTTAAACATTTTTAGACCGCTCTAAACCTCTTTTTAGATATTTATAAAAAGCTTTAAACATTTTTTAAAAGGTTTTAAACTTTTTGAGCCACTATACACTGCTTTTAACTGCTGTTAAGGTTTTTTAACTGCTTTAAACTGCTATATAGTTACAACACTTTTAAACATTTTTAAAAAGCTTTAAACTTTTTAACTGCTAACTGCTGCTTTCAACCACTAATATGGTTTTAAACTACTTTAAACATTTTAAAACTGCTTCAAACTTCTTTTAACAGCTTCAACACCCTTAGAAATTTTTAAGAAGCTTAAAACTTTTTGAGCCACGTTACACTACCTTTAACTGCTGTGAAGGTTTTTAAACTGCTTTAAACATTTAACTATTTCAAACATTTTTAACCCCCCTAAGCTACTTCAAAATGCTTTTGAAATCTTTTAACTGCTTAAAAATGTTTTGACAGCCTTAAAATGTGTAAATCTGAGGCTGGTAATTGTCTGACTTGAGGTTCCATCAGCTCCATCATGAGACAAAAAATTAAATTTAAGTTTGTTGTGAAAAAGATAAAAATGTGAGGACATAAAATTATTGAAACTCTGTGAGGGCAACAAATGAAAATCTGTAGATTTGCTGTAGACCTAGTGCCAAACTTACATAGTGCTATAATCAGTCTGATCTACTGTAGACCTGCTGCCAAACTTACATAGTGCTATAATCAGTCTGATCTACTGTAGACCTGCTGCCAAACTTACATAGTGCTATAATCAGTCTGATCTACTGTAGACCTGCTGCCAAACTTACATAGTGCTATAATCAGTCTGATCTACTGTAGACCTGCTGCCAAACTTACATAGTGCTATAATCAGTCTGATCTACTGTAGACCTGCTGCCAAACTTACATAGTGCTATCATCAGTCTGATCGACTGTAAACCTGCTGCCGAACTTACATAGTGCTATAATCAATCTGATCTACTGTAGACCTGCTGCCAAACTTACATAGTGCTATCATCAGTCTGATCGACTGTAGACCTGCTGCCGAACTTACATAGTGCTGTAAGCAGTCTGATCTACAGTAGACCTTTTGAGGGATGGACGTGGTCCTACCTGAGGATAGGTTTGGAGGCAGTGACCTTGTTGACAAGATGTGAGGAGGCAAACTGGGGAGGAACGTGGAGAAGACACAAATCAGACCATATGGAGTCTCCTTGGACCAAAGTCAGAGGTCAGGAGGTGAAATCTTTGAGTTATTTTCGTCAAACTCCGCCCACATGTTCATCGTTACTGCCCCGACATTTGAGCCTTGCAGGACTCCCTGACTGTCCCGGTAAACTTTTGTTTCAGGTGGTTTCATACCTGTCTGCCTGTCGTGAGGGGGGGTCAGGTAGTCCTGGGCGGGGGGGCAGGCTTGTATGTTGGAGGGGGAAAGTGTTGTGTTTAGGTACTAGAAGAGAGAATAGGATTTCAGAAACTTTTCACATAATGACAACAAATATTCACATAACATCATTGGGAAATCTTACCTTCATGACTTGTATGCTGAGGAGAGAAACAGGAAGATCAAACAAATGAACCTTCAAAATAAAAGCACTGAAAATACATAAATTAAATCAACTCACCTCTTTCCTCACATCAATCCTGCGAAAACAAAATGAATATGATGATAATCAACAAGCTCAAGCAACGACAATCACCTTACAAAAATCAATAAATAATAAAAAATATCAATCATCAATGAGAGACAGCCAATGAAAACACAGCAGGAAAAACAGCAGATAAACAAAAGGCACCAATCAATCCAGCTAAGGCCCATTGATCATTTAAAGTAGATGGATGAGGGATGGATGGATAGATGGATGGATGCATGAAGGACAGATGGATAGATGAAGGGCGAATGGATGGATGAAGGATGGATGGATGGATGGATGAAGGGTGGTTGGATAGATGAAGGGCGGATGGATGGATGAAGGATGGATGGATGGATGGATGGATGGATGGATGAAGGGTGGTTGGATGAATGGATGGATGGATTGATGGATGCATGAAGGATGGATGGATGGATGGATGAAGGAAGGATGGATGGATGGGTGGATTGATGGATGCATGAAGGATGGATGGATGATGGACGTATGTATGTATGAAGGATGGATGGATGAAGGATGGATATATGGATGGATGAAGGGTGGATGGATGAATGGATGGATTGATGGATGGATGGATGGATTGATGGATGCATGAAAGATGGATGGATGATGGATGGATGGATGGATGGCTGTATGAAGGAATGATGGATGGATGGATGGATGAAGGATGGATGGGTCAGTGGCTGGTTGACTAAACTAAATCACACACCTGCCAGGTGAATTCTTGGCCGAGGAGTTACTCCTCATGATGGACGAGCTGGGAGATGGAGCTGGAGGCTTAGACCAGGAGGGAGGATCTGGGGTGTCGAACTGAAGCCTGGACACACAGGTGGAGGATTCAGAGATTTAGGAAGTCAATAATCACTGGACATGTGTGGACATGTGTGAACGTGTGTGGACATCTGTGGATGTTTGTGAACGTGTGTGGACATGTGTGGACATGTGTGGACATGTGTGAACGTGTGTTGACATGTGTGAACGTGTGTGGACATGTCTGGATGTTTGTGGACATGTGTGGATGTCTGTGGACATGTGTGAACGTGTGTGGACATATGTGGATGTTTTGTGGACATGTGTGAACGTGTGTGGACATGTGTGGACATGTATGAACGTGTGTTGACGTGTGAATATGTGTGGACATGTGTTGACATGTGTGGACATCTGTGGATGTTTGTGGACATGTGTGGATGTTTGTGGACATGTGTTTGCGAGGGTGTCCTCACCTTGGAGGGTGTGCATTGTTCTGTGAAAAAAGGGAAGCAGAGAAAAGAGTAAAAATCAGACAGCCTAACAACGTTGATCAGCAGAACGTCTCTCTGAACATGTCAGGAGTTCCTCAGGGCTCTGGTCTTGATGCTCTGGGGTTTCATGTTTTATTATTTCTAATAAGTCAGATTAAACATCCTGCAGAGCAGAGGTCACTGCTCTGATTCAGCTGTAAACACTCACCATGCTGCCTGGGCCAGGGGGAAATCCTGTAACACACAGAAGAACAGGTGTTACCAGAGTCAGACTTACGACTTAGGACCAGTTTAGACTGTAGACCAGGTTTAGACTTTAGACCAGGTTTAGACTTTATACCAGGGTTTAGACATTAGACCAGGTTTCAGACTAAAGACCAGGTTTCAGACTCAAGACCAGGTTTCAGACTTTACACCAGGTCTAGACTTAAGACCAGGTCTAGACTTTACACCAGGTCTAGACTTAAGACCAGGTCTAGACTTTAGACCAGGTCCAGATTTTCTTATGCATATTTGTCATATCTGAGAGCAGATCTTTTCTTTAACCAGTTTTTGGGTGCGGTTACCTCTGTGGGTAGGCGGCATGGATGGCGGTTCTCTGCCTGGTTTCTTGTCCCGACAGATCTTTGGGGGCCCCGGGGGAACTGGACACAGGGACAGACCTACGATCACTAACTGTCGTCATGACAACAGGGCGAGCGCTCATGCTTACGTAACTTACAGTTTCCTGATGGACGCCCGCCACGAGGGGAGGGGGAGGGGTCTCTCCTGAACGGCTCACCTGGCTGAAGGAGCAGAGAGAGGATCAGGGTGCTGATCCAGATCAACATCCAATGGTTCAGGTCTACTCACCGGGGGGAACAGGGTGGGCTTTGTGGGGAGGGAGCGCACGTTGGGGGGCGGGGGTTGGTTTCTCGGGGAGTCGATGTAATCGCCGTTGTCCTCGATGGGATGCATGGGGCCCAGGTGAGGCGGGTCCTCTGGAGGCTCCGTCGGTGGAAGCTCGTAGTCTTCAGTTGTGGACTCATCTTCCATGACGCCCCCCTCCTCGCCGCTGTCGGGACTCTCGTAGTCGTCATCCAAGTCTTCATCATCCTGGGGGGGGGATTCAGAACAACGAAAGATTAAAAAAACAAAACACTGATGGACCGATCAGTGTGAAGAGCAGAAAGCCTGGCTCCACCTTTAGACCAGGTCTAAGACTTTAAACCAGGCTTAAACGAAAGACCAGGTTTCAGACTTTAGACCAGGTTTAGACTAAAAACCAGGTTTAGACTTTAGACCAGGTTAAGACTTTAGACCAGGTTTAGACTAAAGACCAGGTTTAGACTTTAGACCAGGCTCCACTTTAGACCAGGTTTCAGACTTTAGACCAGGTTAAGACTTAAGATCAGGTTTAGACTAAAGACCAGGTTTCAGATTTAAGACCGGGTTTAGACTGGAGAGGTTTAGACTTTGGATCAATCTTAGACTTTAGACCAGGTCTCAGACTTAAAATCAGGTTTAGATTTACAACCAGGCTAGGAATTAAGTCCAGGTCTCAGACTGAAGAAAAGGGATCAGATTTTAGACCAGGTCTGAGACTGAAGACCAGGTCTCGGACTGAAGACCAGGTCTCGGACTGAAGACCAGGTCTCAGACTTTAGTCAAGATCTCAGACTTAAGACCAGGTCTCAGACTTAAGACCAGGTCTCAGACCAGTTTTAAGATTAAATTCCATATTCAAGTTTGGGTTTTAGACTTTAGGCCAAATTTAGTTTCTAGGCCAGATTTCAGACTGAAGACCAGGTCTCAGACTTAAGACCTGGTTTAAGACTGAAAACCAAGTTTTAGACTTAAGTTTCTAGACCAGGTATCAGACTTTAGACCAGATGTTAGACTAAGGCCAGAGTTTAGGCTTTAGTCCAGGTTTTAGACTTTAGACCAGGTTCTGACAAAATACCAGCTTTAACATTTTAACCAGAATTTAAACTTTAGACCAAGTTTTAGACTTTAGACCACATTTAGTCTGTGGACCAAGTTTAGTCCAGGCTTAGACTTTAGACCAGGTTTGGACTAAAGACCAGGTTTAGACTTTAGACCAGTCTTAGACTTTAGACTAGGTTTATACCTCAGACTGTTTTTTAATGGGCACACTGGTCCACAAGTTTTGCACAGGGCTGTGAATTATTGAGGAAAGTCAAGATTTTGAGGAAAATATTAGAAATATAAAATGAAGTCCAAATCCAACATTAGAAATAATTTACAAAATTTCCTGTAAACAAATGTCCTAAAATGAAAAAACGTTCATGTCAATATTTCATCTTTATCTTCCACATTTATGTTTTTGTTTTAATGCACTTTTAATCAAACTTTTGTAGGGCGACCTTGAGTGTCACGAAAGGCGCCCTGAAACATTTTGGTTTATTATTTTATTACTATTTGACATTTGAATCCAAAGTGTCCGTCTATGTTTCTGTCTTTAAAATCAGGTGAACGTACAAAATCTCCGTCCCAGCCGGTCGGATCGTCAGCGTAGGGCTCTGCTGAGAGAAGAAGACAAAATTAAAACAAATAGTTTTAGTGATTCAATCCATTTAAGCTCATTTAATATCAGATTTAATAAAACTGTTACTACAACAGAAAACACTTAAAGTCCCTTTAGACCGTTTTCAACACAAAGACGAGATTTTACTGTTCAACCTGAAAAAACTGTTTCTGCTCATGTGTGAATATTAACAGCTTTTCTCCCTCCACCTCTTCAGAAAAGTCTCACAGAAAAAGATTTCCTACCTGGTTCATTCAGATGATTCATGAACCTGAAAGACAACAAGACCGTGTCCAGTGAGGTGGTGTTTCTCTAAAGATCAGAATTTGAAGTTCCACAGTCTTTGAAGTAGCTGTGACAGGAATCTTTCAAAAACAAGTTAATTAAAACTATTTTTTTAAATTTAATATTCTTTTAACCCTTACCGTTACAGTCTGCTGACAATTAGATGGTTATACTGGTCAATTACGCTGATGATTAAGTTAATAAATCACCAAATAACTAAAGAGAACTCCTGATAACAGTAAATCCAGTTTGGTACCATCACTGGATTGACTCAGAGTGTGAACTAACAGGCAAGTATCTGGTCATAAAAAGCTCATTTGTCAGGAATTATTCGATAAACAGAGGAAGTACAGCTGAGGGAAGTTCAGCCAAGAACTTCTGAATGGACCAGGACCATAAAAACTTTAAATTCTCAGAAACCAGAACGGCGTTTAAACCACTCAAGTTATCAAGGATCTTTGTTTGTTTAATTCTGAATTATTGATATAATATTTATAATATTCTCATTGATCAGTGGACTTTAAAAGGAAGAGTTAGTGACAAAAACACAAAGCAAACTCATTTTATTGACCTTTTTTAATCATGCACGTCATCTGTTTTGTTCCATCCCACTTTGGGAACCGTCGTCATAATTAGGATGTTTGGGTTTGTTGGAAGAATCGAAATAAATTATATGAAGTGAATTTTCAAACCGTTTGTTCACAGCAAAAAACTGATCTGATTGAGAGTGTTTGTCCAACTCTCAGTCAGAAAGTCCTGCAAGACTTCTTGTACGCCAGTTTCCTGACATTCGTAGATTCACGTCTTATTTGAGTAAAAAACAAAAATTTGGCCTGAGGTGCTCGTCATAAATCAAAAATATCTCCCAAAGAGGAGATTTTCTCACCATAAAAGTAACGAACACCTTATTTTTGCTTTTTATTGTTAACAGTCAGACTTTAATCTGTAAAGTGGGAGGTTAGATCATGTTTGTGAGATATTGAGCTGAGGTCAGTGTCTTTACTCTGCAGGTAAAATCTGTTTATTGGTGTAAATAAAAGCAGAGAGAGCCTACCTGCTGATCACTCCTGGTTTGTCCTTCTTCCTCTTGCTGATTTCTGAGCTGATCTTGGAGATCAACCTGAGCGACAGAGACAGGAGAAGAAGACTGAACCTTCTGAGGTGAGAGGAGCAGACATGCAGGTACACCCACTAGAAACCACCCCAGTTACCGTATAACCTCTACAAAATGTGCAAAGATATTTACAGCATGGTGGTGTGACTGTAACTCTCACCTTCCTGCTCATAAATCAGACTTCAGGCCTGTCAGGATAACAAATTTTGCTGGACGATAATTGTACAAAAATTTATTGCCGATAAACGATATTGTCAACATTATTTTGAATCACTTTTTCATTAGTGTAATTATAGTAAATGTCATAATAAAGTGAGTACACCACATCAAAAGCAATGAACTTTAATTTCTTAGGAGTATTCAACTGTAATTGGAACATCAAGAGCTTATAAATAAAAGAAACTAGACAATTCCTGCGGGAATCGTGAGTGGGGCTCAGGCCGCTGCCGGTCTTTATCTTTTTAATACAGGCCAGCCTCAAGCAGCATGTCACCTGGATGACATGCCAAAATAGTTCTGGAGATGGCAGGAGACTTCATTCATGTGTTTAAGTCATGTGTGGCCTGATAAGCCGATGATCATCAACTGGCACCTGAACTTGAGCTGTGTTCTTGATAAACGTGGTGGTGTTTCCCCTGACTAATGTCTACAAACACTTTAGAAGTGGGCATGCTGTTAAGGCTCCATGTCCTTAATTCACACACACACACAAACGTGTGCTTTGTGCACAGTTTTTTATTTAGGGACACATACTATAAATTCATAGTATGTGTCCCCATTAATACTATTTGTCCCCAAATACTGATACTGTGTAAAGTTGAGGTGCCCCCAATGCCATAAGTACAAGCACACACTCACACACACAGACCACAGAGATCAAACACCAAATTAATGTATCAAACTTCAAAGGGAGAGAGAGATTGCAATCAGTCTCATAGGTGTTTTAATTACACTGACTTTTGTAATGCTTTTTCTTGCTTCTTCAATGGTGTCAAACATAGACTTATATTTCATAAACCGTCAAAGCTACGTGAATTTTAAGCACATAAGATTGATGGACTTTGGAGGAAAAAGCTGGCTCTCATTTAATTTCAAAATGAGCTAGGGCTTTACATTTTGTTTTATATGAGGCCCACGAGTTAAATATCCATTTTTCTGAAAAAATGATTCCGATTCGTTATACCATTTTGCCGTTATCTCAGTTTGTTTGGGGATTTTTTCAAGTGCTCTCGAGATGTTATCAATCGATACAGCAGTTTTTGGAGGCTTGCTGACTGAAGAGCATAAGCCCGCTCTGCAGTCCTGAAGAGAGGAGACATACGGCTGCGTTTTGAAGTTTGAATGAACTCTGTAGGTGCCAGGACGGCGAAGCAGTAGTGCTTAGAAAAACAGTGGGGTTTTTTTGGTCTGTTCGGCGAGTCTCCCCATTCATTTTCAATGGGACTTTTTTTTTGCAGTTTTTCGCGAATAAATCAGACAAATTAAAAAAAAAAAAAGAAAAATAAAAGAAATTCTTATAAAACTCTCTCCAAAGCTTTGCTATGGGGAGACTGGCTCGTTGCAAAGCCCGAGCCCCAAATTAACAAACAAACAATATAATGAATTAAACAAAAAAAGGGAGGAAAAACCCCAATGAAAATGAAATGCACTCTCTTTGGGGAAAAGCTGCATGTAATTAAAATTAATTTTAATAATCAAAAACAATAAAAAAAATGACTTTCTCTGTAAAGAAAAAAACGTAACTCCAATAAAAACATACAGCCATAATAAAAACAATGAATAAAATTTAGTTTATACAGTTCAGTACTTCCCTAAGTCAATTCGTACTGTTTTCAAATGTTTGTAACATTCACTGGAATGTTGGCTTTTCAACCTTAATGAAGGGCTGCTTTCCTTTTGCAATGTAGTGAATGACACTGTCTGTGAGCGCACCATTTTACTCTGTTTTATTTATATTTACTTTGCAGACCAAACGTCTCAGTAAGTGCTGACTGTCAGGATGAAGGCTCTGCTGCATCTCCTCTTCTTCGTCGCCACTACGTTCAAACAAATTCGACATATCGACTCGTCGGTGTTCATGAGCTCACACCTTGTTCATTCTGATTAAAACCAAAATATTCCCACACTGGGGCTGTGGCAGCCGGCTTAGGAACCGTCGCTTTCGTGCTATCATTCATATCAGTGTTTGTTTCCTTGTTACTCCTCACGACGCTCACTTTAGCTCTCTGTGTGTACGGCATGAGAGGACCCACCTCCCCCCAAACACTGAATGATTGACAGATGCATCACTCCACTCATTCCGCTATAGAACCAACGCGCCCAGGTGTTGAGAAAGATGCACAGAGTGAACCATCTTCTCATCCATCCTGTTTGGTAGAAAGAGAGGAGGGAAAAAAACATGCATGCAAGTGTCAATTTATCGAGTTTGGCAAATGTACCGAGGCCGTTTTTATTTATTTTAATTGATTTATTGATTATCATGATAGGCCCAGACTTCTCTGTGTGTTGTGGCACCTTTCTGACCATCGAGGCCGTAAAACAAGGCTGTGTGAAACAAACTCATGAACGACCTGCAACTGCCCAGATTGCGCCCCCTGCGCTGCGCCACGAAATTAGAGCCCTAAATAACAGCAGGTTACACGTAGCTGCTCCGGTATCTCGGTATCATCTTTTTACTCTTTTTACTCGATTACTTTTATACTCGGAGCACTCTGCTGATGAGTGAGGACATCAAGAAGAACAGAAGCTGTGGTTCTGAAGGTCATTCGTCTCCACAGTTTAGTATCAGTAACAAACTCAAACTCAGAAAAACTCACGGGATGTGCAGCTTGGGGAATTTCTGCAGGTCGCTCTCACTCAAGTTCTGGAAGAAGAACAGAAAGACAAACAATCCAGAGGTCAAAGGTCACTGATATACAGCTTCTTCATGCTGCCCTTCATTGAACTTTTGACTGGACTCACCACGAATCTGGATCCAGAGATGGAGTTCTTCAGGACCACTTTATCACAGCCGGACATGCCAACCTGAAACACAGCAGGAGAGACAGGAAGTAAACATCTGAGCACAGCCTGGTGAACATCTCTCAGAGTGCAGTAACAGCAGGGGGTGAACATGGAGCCATGACCTTAAAGTCTGACCCTGAAACATTCAGAGACATTAGTGTCTCAAAAACACAAACACAGAATCAGCAGGACATGAACATGACGATGGATGGATACATGTTTGGATTTATGGATGAAAGGATGGTTGGATGGATAGATGGATGGATGGATGGATGGATGGATGGATGGATGGTTGAATAATTAGATTGTTGGATGGATGGATGGATGGTTAATGAATAGATTAATGGATGGATGGTTGGAGAGACGGTTGGATGGCTGGACAGAGGTTGGATGGTTAATAAATAGAAGAATCCATGATTGGATGAATGATTGGCTGGACGTATGGATGGTTGAATAAATAGATGGTTGGATGGGTGAATGGCTAGATAGATGATGAATGGTTGGATGGTTAATAAATAGATGGATGGATGGATGGTTAATGAAAAGATTAATGGATGGATGGTTGGAGGGATGGATGGCTAGTTGGATGCTAATAAATGGATGGATGGATGGTTGGATTAATGGATGATGGTTGGATGGGTGAATGGCTGGATAGATGATGAATGGTTGGATGGTTAATAAATAGATGGATGGATGGATGGATGGTTAATGAATAGATTAATGGATGGTTGTAGGGATGGATGGATGACTAGTTGGATGCTAATAAATGGACTGATGGATGGTTGGATTGATGGATGATGGTTGGATGGATGGATGGTTGGACGGATGGATGGTTGGATAGTTGGAAGAATGGATGGCTGGTTGGATGGATGGATGGTTGGATTGATGGATGATGGTTGGATGGATGATGGTTGGATGGATGGATGGTTGGACGGATGGATGGATGGATAGTTGGAAGAATGGATGGCTGGTTGGATGGATGGATGATGGTTGAATGGATGGATGGATGGTTGATGGTTAAATGGTTGGATGGATGAATGGATGGAAGGTTAATAAATGGATGGATGGATGATGGTTGGATGCCTCACCCTGGCCAGGTAATCTGCCAGCTGCTGAGGACTCCACCTCTCGACCTCTGACCTTGATGGCCCATGGTTGGCGTTCATTTTGACCTTCGAAGCTCAGCGACCAATCAGGAGGAGCAGAGCTCATCCACCTGTGGACAGGTAGAACATCAGGAGATAGTTCTTAAAGCTTTAAAGTGACTGACATGTGAGTCTGTGTCTTATGTTTACTGTTTCTGTCTGATAAAGGATCAATCTGAACGTTAATCTAATAATTAATCAATCAATGAATTTATTTACTTATCTATTTATTTTATTTTATTCTATTTTATTTTTTATGTATTTATTTCTTTTATTTATGCATCTTTTATATATGTATGTGTTCATTTGTTTATTTATTTATTTTTTTAATTTATTTATTCCTCTATTTAATCATTCATTCATTTAATTTATTTATTTATGTATTGATTTATTTATGCTTTTACTTATTTTTTTAATTTTTATTTTATTAATTTTATTAATTTTTCTTTTTTCATTTATATATTTATTTATTTATTTTATTATTTTTAATCTTTTTTATTTATTTTTTATTTATTTATTTATTCATTTATTTTTTTTTTATTTATATCCTATCACTGTGTGACAGATGAAAACTTAAGTCTCCGGATGTTTCTATTCTGCTAAACTTAAATATCTGGGGTGCTGGTTTGGCGGAGTCGTCATTGACCAGGTACATCCCCCATATAAACTTCTGCTGGTCCGGGTTTCAGCCTGTGACCTGTTTGCTGAGTCTGTCCTATCTGTCCCCCTTTCCCTTCCACTGTCGTTCTCTCCTGCCATTAAAGGCACAAAAATAATTAAAAGATTAAAATATCTGCCAGTGTTGAAGAAGGACTTCAGTTGAATGATGTGTTGGAAGTGGCAGGGCCTCTGTGTGTGAACCATCAGGCTGATGACATCATCAGGCTGATGACATCATCAGGTTGATGACACCATCAGGCTGATGACATCATCAGCGTGGTTAAACACGTCCATGTAAATAATGAACAGGAGCGTGGTAGCCGTAGACGCAGTTTTCTTTCCTTCGTACTTTTGTTCTTTACAAATGAACAAACTCGGACTGAACGACGACAGTGCTGATGAAACAAATGCAGACGGGGGACATGGGCGCCGTATGTTTTTTTTTTTCTCATTTTCTTTGTTTTTATTCCTCCTAATAAGATATTTGTCTGGACTGGTCAGATGAACATAACCGTTCACTGAGTGTGTGGAGATTTTTGATTTGGACAAACAGACTAAAGTGTTGGAACCAGAGCTGAACGATCTGAGAAAATAATCTAATTGCGATATTTTTCCCCAATATTGCGATTTACTCTGCGATTGTTTTAATGTTCCTCATCTTATGTATTCTTAAACAAACATAATTTAATATGACATTAAATTAATCTAAGGATAAAAGATTTGAGAAAAAGTGGAGAAGTGAAGAACAGAAACAAAATAGGTATGAAATTGTAAAAACTGGGTAAAAATGGTACGAAAGCGGAAAAAAAGTTAATAGGTGCAAAATAGATATGAAATTGAAAAAAAAAAGACAAAAAAATTCAAAAGTGACTAAGGAAAATGGATTATAGCAGCAAAATTGGGATTAAATTTCAAAAACCATGTAAAAATTCCAAACATGGTCTGACAGTGGCCAAAAAAAAAAGATGAATGGGAGCAAGATAGACATAAAGTTGTAAAAACTGAGTTAAAAAAGGTTAAAATAGGCATGAAATTGCAAGAAACTACATCACAATGCCAAAATGTTCAACAGATTTTGGGTTGAAAATATTACACTGTCTGCAATTTGAAAATTGTAACAAGCCATATTGAGATTTAATCTAATTTGAAATTAACTGTTCAGCCCTAGTCTGAACTGACGGCGTTACTAACGCGACTTTCTGCTTTGTTTTATTCTGACTTGCATGTGTATATTTGGAGTTGTAGGTTGCAGTTTTTTGGGCTTGTTCCAATAGTTCAGTTTCTCATTTGGACTTGTTGTGCCCCCGAACCATCAATATAAACCCAATTCAAAAGTTATTAAAATTATTTTAATGCACACTAAAACAAATTTAAATTTTACTGTAAAAATGATGTTTCCACCTCAAATAAATCCATATAGCCAGAATTAAATTGATTTCTAATGTAGCTACAACTGTTTCCAGCATAATAAAGCTGTAGATGGTTGTCTGTTTGGTTACAAAAATCAAGGTTAGACTGTTTAACAATAACAGAGTTATAAATAACAGCAGCCCCTCCCTTCACTTCTGTATAAAGAAAAGGATGTTCCACCTCCAAACAAAAGGATGTTCAATAAGTAAATTAAGAGACAAAAAAGAAGAAATACGACTTGGAAATTAAAATGTAACGTGGATAAAAAATAAAACATGCTTCATGTAGGTTTCTCTCTTTAAAAATGCTTATTTCAATCACAAAATCTGGCAACACAGCTAGCTGCAGCAGCGGTGAGTCTGGAGCGTCTGTGGAGTTAAAACTGGAGTTTTCAGGATGGAAGTAAAAGAAGTAAAAGTCAAGAACACACATGTGAAGTGTCCATTATGTCCTAAAGCAAAGTGTTTGTCTGTTGTTAGTAAATCTAAAATCTAGAGACCAAAAACAGCGAGAACTCTGCTGATGATGTCAGAGCTGCTGCAGCAGGTAACAACAAGGAAGGACACAGAGACGGAGACACACAGTTCAAGAGGAAAAGAGTTTTCACATCAGTTACTTTACCTGGTAACTAATTACATCTATGAAGGAGGAATTCTGTTACTTTTTAACCAGTAACTATAACTGATTACTCTTTAAAATAATGTGTCCAGCTCTGCGGGCTGACAGACCTGAGGTCTGGATCTCAGTTTGGTTTCAGGCCCTCACAGAGATCAGACCACAGACCGACAGACCGGCCCGGCTCAGGGACTCGAGCCCCCGTGGAGCTCTGCTGGTCCTTCAGTCTGGAGTTTGTTTGTTTTAAGCTCAGGAGACTCCCCTGAGTCATGTCTTTAAAAACAGCGTCTGTTCTGAGAGTCTGAGGAAGTCCAGACTGAAACATGGAGGTTAAAGAGAAAAGACGAGAACAAAACTGAGCTGACGACAAAAAAGTCCAAAAACAGTTCTGTGCTTAAAGTCAACATGTCAAGAAAAAGCCAAAAAACATTGTGTGTGGACTTTATTGTCCACTTTAGACTTTTTCCTCCACATTTGAACTTTAACCTCGTTAATTTGGCTTTCATCAGGTAATTTAAACCTGCAGACCTGCAAAAACTCAAATCTGAGAAAGTTTATTCACCCAATTTCAATTCTTAAGATCTTGCATGACTTACTGTCAGACTAAATGACCTGATATGTCCACTTCCTCGTCTGATTTTAGTTCTTATAAACAAAAAAATAAACCATGAACTGCTGGTCAGGAGTTAAAGTATCTGCCAATGTGTTCAGATGATTTTACTTTAAAAATGTCTTAGAGGTAAAGATGTGCTGACTTTAGATTTTAAACCCTCAGAGAGTCAAATTTAGTTTGTTCTGTTTCAAATGTTTTATATTATTATCGGTTATTCAGAGCTCTATATATGATCAAATTAACATGAATATTATTGTATTTCTATAACTGATTAATTATCTTTACAGTCTGTCAGTTTACAGCATCATTACTGTATTATCAAAAACAGCTTCCTCTCTGTTTTTACATTTACAGAATCATTATTACTTTTTAATGCATTTTAAATGACAGTGAACTTGCATTATTTAAATTCATGTAAGATATCTTTAACTAATTTAAGGAATAGTAATTAGAAAGATATAATTTTGTAAATAAAATAACTAAATAAATAAAAACATCATTTACTCAAACAATGATTTAACACAAATAGGTGAAACATTACTAAAAATAAAAGTTACTGCTGCTGGTCAGTTTTCCTGTTAAAGTGTTTTTCTCCTGATCATTTGCATTTTCAGTTTTTACTGTTTATATTTTTCTGTAAATGCTGT
Source organism: Scarus forsteni (assembly GCA_036419115.1). Lineage (NCBI taxonomy): Eukaryota > Metazoa > Chordata > Actinopteri > Labriformes > Labridae > Scarus > Scarus forsteni. Next base: position 1,161,928 of record JAZDUH010000228.1, on the reverse strand, counting down.
AAATTTGACAAAAGTCTGATTCTTTTCCACAATGTTTTTCCATTTACAGTGATTTCCTGTATATCTGTTTACAGTAGGCAGCTGTAGGTGTCACAGTAAGATGATGTACTGTTTATAAAAGGGTTAGGGTTAGGCAGAAAGAGGAGAAGAAGAAATAAGGAGTTTGGACTCTGATCTAAAGTCAGAGAGACAGAACGACGCAGAGAGACGACGAAACTAAAAAGAATTAAAAAGAGTTTAAAAGACAAAGTTCAGGCTGCAAAGATCATCAAACTGGTCCAGAGTCTGAGAGACAGACACATTATAGATTTAGATCAGTCAGAATCTACAGCAGCTGGTGTTAAAGCTAAATCCACCACAGAAGAAGAAGCAGGAGGCCTGACCAGGGCCACAGCCAGGATTTTGGGACAGGTGAGGTCCATGATGTGAAAAATTTTCCGATGTTTTTTTTAAATTTAAATTTTATTTTTATTTTAGGCTACAAGTCACACAAGACACAGACTCTCCTCTCTGTGCTCCACCTCACTGTCCCTCTTCTCTCTTCCATCCTTCGTGGTTTCAGGTTCCTCTTTGTCAGTTTCTTTCTTTTTCTTTGCCAGAAATGCTTCCAGTGTGTTCTGTTTTAATCTCTTGGACATGTTTGCCCTGCTCTCTGTGACTTGTTTTCTGTGGAATGGTTAAGGGGTAGGTCCTCGAGTATCGGTCAGCTGATGAGCCAGGTGCTCATGAAAAAAAAAAAAAAAAAAAGAAAGCTCTCTGCTGTGGATAAAAGTAAATAAACGGTCTTTGATCAGATGATTTGACAGGCCGAACTATCTAAATAATATATTTTGTGGTCACCTAGGTCTAGACAGGCGGGGATGTGGTCTACAAATGCTAATAATAAAAACACTCTAGTTTTTGAATGGGGTTTGGCCCGCTGCCGAGCGCGTCACAGGGCGCATTTGCAGGTACGTGCATCAGCTGATCAAACAGCTGTTCACCGCAACACGCACACAGGTACAAACTGAACACAAAGCCCATGGATGATTACCACAACTTACAAGCATGTATCACCGAGAGGTTTCAAGGTTTTATGAGTTTATGTTTTATTCAGTTGGGCATATTTGGTGAAATAAAAAAAAAACTCTGAAAAAAGAGGTGAGGTCTGGACCTCGCTGACCTCATACCTGGCTACGACCCTGACCTGCTGCACCTGTCCAGGTGAGGGCTCTGACCTGTTCGGTCTCCATCAGAGACTCTGGAGCTTCACAGAGGATTTGATTTGACTGTTTAAAAGCTTTTCAATTATTTAAAAGGACCTTTTATTTTCTTTATTTTCAGAACATGAGTGCTGCTGTTTTGACTTTGAAGTGTTTTTATTTTGGTTTAATGGATTACCCTTTATGTTTAATGATTTTATTTAGTTTATTTTATTCCTGTAGTTTATTCCTTAAATCAATCTCTTTAATCTATTCCTCAGGTTTATTCCTTACATAAATTTCTTTTTTATTCCTTTAGTTTATTCCTTAAATTATTTTCTTTAATTTATTCCTTTGGTTTATTCCTTAAATTAATTTAGTTTTTATTCCTTTAGTGTATTCCTTTGGTTTATTCCTTAAATCAATTTCTTTTTTATTCCTTTAGTTTATTCTTGTAGTTTTTTCTTTGAAATGTGCTCAGTCAGTGTTCAGCACATTCTCTTTAGTTTCTTGTTTTATTTGTTTTGTTTATTTTTGTCTTTTCCTCATTTTGATTCTTTATCTTCAGACTTTTGTTAATTTGGTTTATTTGTTCTCTTTTTGGTTGGTTCATTATTTGCCTGTCTTAATTCCCCTGATACTTTAGTCCAGTTATTAATTTACATTTATCAGCTGCTCTCATTTTCTCAGGCTCATTAATCCTGTTTTGTTTTTTTGATTGACAGCTCGTCTTTAGGAGGCGGGGCTCCGGGTGAGGCTGCATTTAACTTTTTCACACTCAAACTCTTCTTAGAATAAAGAATAATGTAAATTCATCAGTGGAGTTTTTCTGTTTGAACATTTTACTCTCACTGTCTTTTTTATTCAAATAAATTCATTTTATTCTGAAAACTCGTCTCTTCAGTTCTCGTGTGACTTTGATTTAAAGTTTGGTCAAAGTTTAAGTAGTTTTATTTTTCAGAATAAAAGATATTTGACAGCTCTGTGTGGGTTTATGATCTGTGTGAAGTGTTTTGATAAAATCAGCCTCGTCTGTTTTAGAAAACTCTATAAAGTAAATTTGTTCCTTTATAGGTCCCTAGGTGGCGCTGTTGTTACTTCTTATTTATTTTTTATTTATTTATTTATTTATTTATTTATTCAGACGGCAAACGCTGCTTTGTCGTATTCAGAAGTTTAGAAAATAATTTAACCCTTTAACTGCCAGCTCAATTGTTTGGCAAAGGCCATCAATGAATTAAGAGATATAAAATATTTAAAAACAGAAAAATCAAATCCTTGTTTGATTCTGTTAACTACGGTGGCCCTGAAGGTCAATACCAATAAACATTTCAATAAACACAAAAACTTCAAAGAATGCACAAAACATTTCAGGGATCATGAAATACATTCTTAAATGTTTTCGCGTATTGTAAATGTTCTTGCTTAGTCTTTAAATTTTTTTGCACAGCCTTAAATTTTTTGCGTTCTGGGAAATATATTTGTGCATTCTTAAATGGTTTTGAGTATTCAAAAATGTTTTTGCATATGGTGAAATGTTTTTGCACATTCTTAAATTGTTTTGCACATTCATCAATTTTTTTTTGGGGGGGGGGGGGCGGTATTGTGAAATGTTTTTGCACATTGTGAATAGTTTTACCTATTGTGATTTTTTTTAACCAAATGTTTTTAGGTATGGTGAATGTTTTTGCAAATTCTTAAATTTTTTTGTGCAGTCATAAATGTTTTTGTGTATTGTGAAATATTTTTGTGCATTCACAAATATTTTTGAGCATTCAAAACTTTTTTTGCGCATTCATTAATGTTTTTGTGTATTTTGAAATGTTGCACATTCTTAAATGTTGTCATACATTCTTACATTCTTTTTCCTTTCATAAATATTTTGTGCATTCTCAAATGTTTCTGTACACTCATAAATGTTTTTGCACATTCAAAAGTGTTTTGTGCATTATGAAAGGTTTTTGCCATTGTAAAATGTTTTTGCGAATTTTTAATTTTTTTTTTTCGAGCATTCTTACATGTTTTTGCGTACTGGGAAATATATTTGTGCATTCTTAAATGGTTTTGAGTATTCATAAATGTTTTTGCATATGGTGAAATGTTTTGCACATTCATAAAATCTTTTTGCGTATTGTGAAATGTTTTTGTGCATTCTTAAATGCTTTTGCGCCTTCCTAAATGTATTTGTGCATTTTTAAATGTATTTGTGCATTCATAAAAGTTTTTGCATATTGTGAAATGTTTATTGGCACTGACCTTAAGGAAACAGTTCAGGGAACAGAGAAAACTACAAACAAAACAGAATGTAAGAATGTAGTCAAAGTTAAGACCTAAGTTAAGAGTGTGACCTTCTGTTTGGTGGCGACAAAGACGTTACAACATGCTAACCTTTAGCGACAGGATGTTTGCAGCTGAGCTGGAGGGTCCACGTCCACTCCTGTTTTTGAGGGCCGATGTTGCGTACTGACATGTGAAAGTATAACTTATCTCATTCTATTATTTACATAAAAAATTTACATTAAATGTATTTTTAGTGTTAATTTTTTACTGTAGTTTGAGCATTTTGAGGTCTTGATTGACAGGAGAGACACAGTGACCAGATATGACCCCTCCCCCCCCCTCACTCACCCTCCCCCCTGTCTGGTTGTTTAGGCTCAAACCAGGTACCCTCTCCATGCTAATCCTGATCTATGTGAGCTAATGCTTAATGCTTGTTTAGTTTTGCTACGTTTTATTTGGTTGAAAAATGAGTAAATGCGTATATAAAGACATTTCCTGCATATTTAGGTGAATAAATTTCTTAAAACAGGATTCAGACCTGTAAAGTCACGGTTAGCTCGTAGCTTGTACCGTCTTTGTCTCCTCACCTGGACCAGCGGAGTCCGTCTGACTCGGTTGTTCCTCTTGACGGGCCTCGCTCAGTGCCGCTCCTTCCTGATGAACACAAACCAACCTTTTCTTCAGAAGTCCTCCTTAAAGAAGAACAGTTCAGCGTCTTCTCAGAGTTTTTCGTCCTCCTGCGAGCTCGCCGTCGTCCTGCAGCCCGATCGCGGTCGACAAACTCCGACAGCAGGAAGGAGCAACTCCGCCAACTCTGGCCAAGGTGCCACCGAGAACCCAAAATGGCTTCTTCCTTCTTCTCCCTCAGTCTCTCTCCTCCTTCTGTCTATCTGTCACCCCCCTCGTCTCAGGGAGGAAGTGACTGTGCAGCGAGGGAGGTGGGTGGGGTGGGGGGGTGACCACAGAGCGGAACAGCCGTGCATCTGCAGCCGCTCTCTGCAGATCTGCAACAATGCTAAAAAAGAAGAAGGAAGCAGAAGCCGAACACACGACCGACTCCAGACCAGCCTGAGCTCCTGCTGGTCCAAGCAGCAGGACTTTACGGGCCCGTCACACCGAGCTCGGATCAGATCGATGACTCCGCCCACGCCGACGAGTCTGCGCTTCAGTTTGACTCAAAACACAAACACAAACCTCCTTGCTCATGCCTGTGAGCTCCTTCACATCTTTACATGGAGCTCTATGGAGGCGAGCTCACTGTGGCAGGCAGCCTCTAGTGGACGACACTGGAAGTGCAGCTTCATCACTGGCTTCACTCTTCTGGACTTTTAATAGTATCACACATACCAACATAAAAAACATAAATTATAAGTATGGACAGTGAGAAAAGAAAATGAGTGAATGAAGGTGAAAAGTGAATGTAACTGATTTTAATAAACTCTATTTACTATATATCTACAGCTGCCTACTGTAAACAGCTGTGCAGTTAGTTACTGTAAATGGAAAAATATTGTGGAAAAGAATCATATTTTTGTAAGATTTACAGCATCTACCAGAAAAAATGTCCAAACACTAAATACTAAAAATAGTAATGGATCAGTAGAGAAAACATTTTAACGTAGCAAGTAAGATTTTTTTAGGTAATGTTTCTTATATTTATGTGAAACCATGATTTAAGTACATGTATTTTGCTGACTAAACAATGATGTTTTATTTATTGAGTTATTTTATTTAAAAAATCTATCTTTCTAATACAGTCCTGCTCAGTATTATTGGCACCCCTTCATTATTTTCATTACTTTAACAATATCTTCAGAAATAAATTGAAAGTTACCAAATTTATGTCATCAGGATCTTTTAATTGAAGGTCCAAAATACTTAACAAAAAAAAAAATCATTTTTACAAATTACATATTGTAATTTCAAAGACAGAACTGAAAAAAAGCATGTGCAGCAATAATGACACCCCTCTTCAGTATTTTGTTGCACACCCTTTGGCACTGATGACAGCCTCCAAATGTTTCTTGTAGCCATCTAGAAGCTTCTTGCTCTTCTCAGCTGGTATTTTCTCCCACTCTTCCTATGCAAACTGTTCAAGCTCTTGAACATTTGCAGGTTTCTTTTCCCCAATGGCAGATTTCAGCCATACCAAAGATTTTCAGTCAGATTGAGATCAGGACTCATTGCTGGCAATTTTGAAACAGGCCAGTTTTTTCCTTTTCAACCATTCCTGTGTGCTTTTGGATGTGTGCTTTGGGTCTTTGTCTTGCGGTCAAGGCCTCCAGTACCCGATGCAGCAAAGCAGCCCCAAACCATTATGGAACCTCCACCATGCTTAATTGTTGGTAGGGTGTTCTTTCCCTTGTAGACTTCAAATGGTCGTAATTAAAGCTGCCTATTCTAAATATGACTGCATGATCACAGTAGCTAATGAAGTATAATTTACAAACCTTAATATGTGAACATTACTTCTGCCAAGTTTGAGTCTGATAAAGTGATGCAGAGCAAAGTTAGAGAGGTTTGTAAAGAAACTGTACTGTCACATTGTGTACTTAAACTTCATGGGTGCCAATAATGATGAGTAGGACTGTAGATTAAGTCAGACTTGATTAAACCAGAAAATGTAGCTTAAGTCAGACATTATAAAGTCAGGATATGTAGATAAAGTCAGCCTTATTAAACCAAAAAAATGTGGATTAAGTCAGGCTTAAAATCAGAATGTGTTGAATAAATCAGATAAGATTCAGTCGGAATACATAGATAAAGTCGGGATATGTAGATTAAGGCAGACTAGATTAAACCATAATACTTAGATGAAGTCAGACTTAATATTTCAGGATATGTGGATTTAATCAGACTTGATTAAACTAGAGAAAGGTTGATTAAGTCAGTGTTAATAAAGTCAGAATATGCAGATTAAACTAGAATACGTAGATTAAAGGTGTAGTCAGCGATGTGGGAGAAAACGCGTGGAGAGGTTGTTTATAAACAAATTTAGACCCGCCTCTCCCTTCATACCTCACCCCTGGCTCCACCCCCGAAAGCTGATGGATGTGCATCGTCATGGAAACGGCCGTAGAAACTGCGTAGCTGACCAACGTAGCTAAGGACTGTCATTATTGATAACATCACAACAACAGAACATTCTGTCAGATTAGACAATAAGATGAATGCCCGACGGCTGTTACTGTTATGTGAAGCACCACAAAGCTAATGTTGCTAACCTATCCAGCAGACAGACGGCAACATCCACGTCCGTTTTCAGGTCTGTCAGTTCGCGTAATTCCCTCCACCATCAGAAAGCAAAACCAATGTTGACCCGGGTCTTCGCTCTTTCATGGTCATAGCCCTTCTTTTTCACTTTTCACTCCTCTGACCTTTTTCTTTTGGGCTGTTTTTCAGCCATTGCTACTGCACCTATTGTATCTCTCTCTTACGCTAATCAAGACGCCACGCAAACTACGACTTCCCTCCCCCGTCTGTATGATCTGCTCATGAGTATGATCACCCCCTGGATGTGGGGGGGTGTACCCTGTTTTGGTGACTCGGCCAGAGCCACAGTATTTACCTGCTGAAATTCAGAGCCAAGGCTGTGTATTGATACTGGACTTTTTTTCAACATGCTGTCAGTGGGGACATCTTGTGTATCTAACGCACTATTTGACAAATCGTGCATTAGATGAGAAGATTAGAAGATCGCTGACTACACCTTTAAGTTGGACTTAATATGTTGATGAAGTCAATAACACATAATATATGTGTAACTCTTTGTTTTGTTTCTAATCTGTTTAATCAGACACTCTAATCCCGTCTGGTTTAAAAATGACTCTAACAGACGTTCACTAAAGTCTCCTGATCTGAAAAGATTTTATGGTTTATTCTGTTCTTTATTTGTCTAGATTAGAATAACTCACAGAGAAGAGAAGTGGGTTGGAGGCTTGTCTTTTATGGAACAAACAAAAACACATTTCCATTTCTGAGCAGATTTTTAAATCAACACAACATGATCGGACTCGCTAAGAGAAACAACTCAAACCTTTTTAATCAGACAGAAATCTGACCTGCAGACATTAAAACAGAACACTGAGATATGAAAATAAGAAAATAAAAATAAGAAAATAAGAATAAGAAAATTAGAAAACAAGAAAATAAGAATAAGAAAATAAGAAAACAAGAAAATAAGAAAATAAAATAAGAATAAGAAAATGAACGATGGGAAAACAAAGCAACAGAACTCTTATTGACTTTTTACAAACAGACATTCATCGTCCTGCGAGCTGGGGTAAGGTCTCTGCACACCTGGTCCGTTTATTAAACAGGATCAGAACCATCAGACCAGAATCTCTTTATTAACCCGGATCAGAACCATCAAACCAGAATCTCTTTATTAAGCCGGATCAGAACCATCAAACCAGAATCTCTTTATTAAGCCGGATCAGAACCATCAGACCAGAATTTCTCTATTAACTTGGACCAGAACCATCAGAATCTACTCGATTGGACTTTTTTTCTTTTGATTTCTCAGAATTAGGGAAACACGTCTGTGAGTTTTATTTCTATGTCATAGATCTTTATCCAAATCCTAAACTTGGTGTGCAGAGACCTTCACTTTGGTCCAGTCTGGCTCCGGTCAGGACCAGTTCTTCCTGGTCATGTAGAACCCGGCCGGGTCCGAGAGCAGGCACTGGTTCTGCTGGCTGGATTGGGGGTTCTTGGTGTTGATGAGCAGCAGGAGAGACTGGGAGTAATGATTGATGATGCCACTGACTGAAGGGAAAGACTGCACACAGACAGGTACAGGGTTAGAAACGGTTAGGATGCAGTTCTGTAAGTGTCCATTAGGGGCTTGGCCACGGGGAGTCCAGCCCATAGACATCCATGTTAAAGTCTGTCAACTTTACAGAAGAAATATTCGTGTTTACAGCCTCAAACAGGTCAACAAGTTTACTCTTCATGGGTTTAATATTTCATCAGTCACAGTTCTCAATTCTCATTATTCAGACTTTTATTAATCTCATAGTTCTGGCTTCTTAAATGTCCTATTTCTGACTTTTTTCACCTCAACATTTGGACTTTTAATCTCATTCCTCTGATGTTTTTAATCTCAGAATTCAGATTGTTAAAATTCCATAATTCTGATTTTTAAATCTCAGATTTAAAATTCTGTCTTTGTTAAAGTCTTATGTTCATATTTCATCTTAATCCTGACTTGTCGATCTTTTTCCTGCTTTTGGCTTTGCCTTCAGATTGATGAACTCCAGGCCGATACGACTGTCACACATTAAAACACTCAGAATATTTCTCCCTCACATTTTTACCTTTTTTATTCTCTGCATTGTATTTTGTTCTTTACAGTGGGACATTTTTAATCTCAGAACTCTGATTTTATTTCAATGCCTTAATTTGGGGGTTGGGCTTCGCCACGAGCCACTCTCCCCATAGCAAAGCTATAGAGAGAGTGGAGCCACTCACATGTATTCTCCTGTGTGTTTATTTTTTCTTCTTCATTTTCATCTTCCGAACAGAATTTTGATTTCCTACACATAAATTGTATATCAAAATGTTCGGCTCAGTACCGATTGGTGTGCTATGACTTTTATAAGAATTTCACGAAAATATGGCCGAGTAATTCACGAAAAACGGCTAAAAAAGTCACATTGAAAATGAATGGGGAGACTCCCCGAACACACCAAAAGAACACAACACTGTTTATCTACGCCGTCGTGGCACCTACAGAGTTCATTCAAACTTCAAAACACAGCCATATGTCTCCTCTCTTCTGAACTGAAAACTGTGAGACCTACGGGCTTACAGTTTTCAGTCAGAGAGCCCTCAAATCTCCCCTGCATCTGCCCAAATGTCATTTTAGAGGCGAAAGTAAAATGGCATACTGTGACTGTGACTCTTGTGCCTCAAATATAACACAATGTAAAGCCCTAACTCATTCTGAAATTAAACGAGAGTCAGCTGTTTCCTCCAAAGTCTATCAATCTCTCCCATAGACATCCATTCAAACCTGACACGAAGTTCCAATTCTAGACAGGCTGTTTGTAAATCGCGTTAACTCTGTCATTTTTTTACACTATCTTCATAAAAATTACACATTCACGATCCCAAGACTTGTCTGACGCTCACGGTGTGCTTAAATTTCACATTGCTCAAACAGTCACGAAGAAACAAGGAGTTGTTTGATACTGTCAAAAATATCAATCGCCTAAAGAAAACTGAGTGAAAGTGTCTGCTGACTTAATTATCACCAGGGCAGGTGCTGATAAGAACCTAATCAAGCCACAGAGGACCAAAACACATGAATAAAGTCTCCTGACATCTCAGCTGCTGCATGTATGTGTCTGTATTGATGAAGTAAAAGTGACCTAATGTTCACACAGAATCTCCACCAATAAACACATAGTGTGTGTTCATGTGTTTGATTGCACACGAAGCGTGCATGTCTGAGTGTGTGTGTGTATCAATGGAGTTAAAGGGACCTAGTCTTTACACAGAATCTCCACCAACAAACACATAGTGTGTGCTTGTTCTTTGCATTGAGTGCGTAGCACGCATACATGTTCTTGTGTGTATGTGTTAATAAAGACCATTGGAGCTCAGTTTAAACAGGACCCCTACTCACAAAGTGCTTGGTGACATCAGTCTATTAGGGAGGGAAAAAAAAGATAAAGCCCGGCAGTGGCCCACTCAAGATTCCCAGGGGAATTGTCCAGTTCGCTTTTATTCCCTCAAATGTTAGACTTTTAATTCTCATCATTCTGCATCCATCTAATCCCAGAATTCTGATTTTCCTCTCAATTTTGACTCTTTATTTTTTTCTGATTTTTGGTGTGCTTTGAGATTTTTTCAATATATTTTTGTATGCCTTGAGATTTTTTAAAATATATTTTTATATGTCTTGATATTTTTCAAGATTTTTGGCACACCTTGAAATTCTTTTCTGATTTTTTATGTGCCGTGAAATTTTTCCTGATTTTTGCCATGTCTTGAGAGTTTTTCTTGATTACCCTGCCAAGGAGGTTATGTTTTCGTTTGTCTGTTTGTCTGTCCGTCTGTCCGTCCGTCTGTCTGTGAACAAAATAACTCAAAAAGTTATGGATGGATTTTGATGCAATTTTCAGGAAATGTTCAACATGGGAAAAGGAAGAACTGATTCAATCTTAGTGTTGATCCAGATCAGCGTCTGGCTGCCATGGCGAAAAATGTGATTTCTGTGAATAACTACTGAACTAAAATAGATATCATTATGAATCCAGTTGCTAATGGTATGTTTTTATGGTCAAGGAATCTAAATATTTAGGTGAAAAAAGGTAGGACTAATATTTATGGTGAAAATCCCAATATGGGTGAGGACTGTGGGGCTGGCGGAGGTCTGCGCTCTCCAAGTGCTTTTCTAGTTTTTTGCATGATTTTAGATTTTTTTCCTGATTTTTACCATACCTTGAGTTTTTTTCTTGATATTTTGCATGTTTGTTGATTTTTTCCAGATTTTTCATGTGCCATAAGGTTGTTTCCTTTGTGATGTGCCTTGAGCTAAAAGGCTTTGAGCCCCACAGGTAAAGGTGACTTGTGAGCTCTCTGCAGGTGGCTGTGCTCGCTCAGGTGTACTTCCTGTTTACCTCCTGTGCTTTGAGTCCGGTCCCCAGCAGGAACTGTTGGTTCTTCTGTCTGATCTGGATGTTGAAGGCCTTGTCCTGGTAGTAGACCATCAGAGTATACGGCTGATTGGAATGCTGTTTGGATGAGTCCCTCACCAGGTAGGCCCCGTCCTCAGAGACAGACACAGAGACACAGGTAAGGGGGCGGAGCTACAGGTGTTGCTCTTACCTCTGCTTCAGCACCTAAGGCAGATGACTATGTTCCACCTACAGCCTGACGTCAGCTGTGAAACACCTGAACCTTCACGTGGAGCCAGTGGGGGAGCACAGCCCTGTCTGTGTCATGCTAAACTGACAGAGGATCAGTTTGTTCTTGGCAGGAGGAAACAGACGAATCAGAAAAATCATGATAATGAGGATGTTCTGTCCGGTTCAAATGTCAGTTTGATGTTTTCTTTCTTGTTTGTAATGTGGATCTGCTGATGATCCAAATGTGGACCAGCGGTGTGTGAGTGCCATGGCAGATGGAAATAGTCATTTTGGGGGAGTCGAGATGAAAGCTGGAATTTTGGGATTAAAGTTGAAATGACAAGAGTAAAACCAAAGAAACATTTTTGTGTAAAAAGTCGAAATATCGACAATAAAATTGAAATTGCAAGAACAAAGTCAAACTGTCAAGAAAAAAATTGAAAAGACAAGAATAAAGTCAAAAAACATTTTTGGGGGTAAATGTCAAAATGTGTAGAATCAAGCTGAAATGTTGAGAATAAAGATGGATCATCATAGTAACTTAAGCGCTGAATTGTCGTGAGTTCATCTGTTAAAAATCAAAAACAGAATAATGACTGAATCAGCTCAAAAATCGGAGCGACATCATCCTGGTTTAGTCTGGGGTGCCAGTCAGATCACGTCTGACAATTCAACAAAGAAAACCTTTTTAGTACCCACACAAAACAAAATCAAAATGTAAGCAATAAGACGTGTAAAGCAAAAACAAGAGAATATCAGGCACAATGAAACAGAAAGAAAAGCCAAGACAAAGTGGATTTTTAAAATTAATTTCAATGACATAAGCGAGAAGAAGAAGACCAAGCAATGTGAGCACGTGTCGACAGTTCAGTTCATTCAAAGGAAAAGGCCGTTCCTGGTTTTCACAATAAAACGCCCACACAGTCCACTCCAGTTTAACCAAAGGTAATTGACACGGTGATTAAAACCCTGAACACAACACCAGAGAAGTAATTAGCTAATGAAGCTCGTGTGTTCGTTTACCTTGTTGACTCCCTTTAGACATTGCATTGCCTCACCCCGGGTCACCTTACCCACGTACCAGCGAGGGTCCAGACCCTGAACACAACACAGTCACACTGTTAGTGAAGCTGAACCCACAGCTCCACCTGCTGGTCAGAAGGTGGAACTGCTGCTCCCACAGGAGGGACTACCACAGTGATGTCACAACAAAGGGTCGGAGAAAAAGCTTCATGGAGACAGAACTGATTAGTTACTGATGATGACAGTGATTCTTAGAAATCCTTAAATTCCTCAGAGTAATTTAACATTAATGAAGATTTATGATTTAAAAAGACAAACAGGACTAACTGTGTAAGTAAAGAAAACAACAAAACAACACAATGAGTTTTTTTATTAAAGGACATTTATGACAAATGAGGACATCCATAGATATTAAAATACAAGTGTAGATGATGTAAATTGGGGACATTTTTTAAAAAAAGGGGGAAATTGATGCAAAGTGAAGACATTTACAGTAAAGTGAGGACATTTACATAAAATAAGGACTTTTGAGAAGTAAGGACATTTACATAGGCTTGGACATTTTAGTGAAGCGTTGAAAAACAAGGATATTTGAGACTGTACATATTTATATTTATATGTTTATGTTCAGTACCGATATTTATTTAGAAGTGAGGACTTTTATATAAAAGTGGAAACTCATACAAAGATAGGTCATATATGAAAAAATGGACACGTATGCAACAAAACATTTGTGCAAAGTGAAGGTCCTTACGTTAAGTTTGGACTTTTTTCTTAAAAATTATTTCCTGTTATCAGAAGTGAGGACATTAACGTTAGGTTTGACATTTTTGTGAAGTTGTGAAGTGTTGGAAAATATGTACATTTGAGATAATATATATATATATATATATATATGTATATATATATATATATATATATATATATATATATATATATATATACATATATATATATCATCTGCTAGATCCTATGCAGTTTGCATATCAGGCATCCAGGGGTGTAGAAGATGCCATTGCCACTCTTCTACACCTTGTATATTCCCACCTTGAAAAACCAAAAACTCATGCCAAGATTTCATTTGCAGACTTTTCATCTGCTTTTAACACAATCAAGCCCAGTATTTTAGCAAATATTTTAACTAATGAATATTTACTTGAAGATGGTCTTGTCTCTTGGATTGTTGATTTTATGAGTTTTAGAACCCAGCAGGTTAAAGTTCAATCATCATACTCCAGCAAAATGACTACCTGCACAGGTTCACCTCAGGGATGTGTTTTGTCTCCTCTGTTATTTATTTTATATACTAATTCATGCACCAGCACTTTTCCCAATAGCCACTTTATTAAATATGCGGATGACACAGCTTTAGTGAGCCTCCTGTACGACAATGAAGAGGACCACGGGCCAGTCCTTGACTATTTCATTAACTGGTGTGATAAGTCAAACCTCCTTTTAAATACCCAAAAAACTAAGGAGATGTGGATTGATTTTAGAAAAACAACTGCCTCAAATCCTACTGTCATTAATGGGGAACTTATCCAGATTGTCACTGAGTGGAAGTATCTTGGCATTGTGCTTGATCACAAACTCAAATGGGACATATGGACTGAAAGACTGACTGCAAAATCCCAGCAAAGACTCTTCTTCTTAAGGAAACTTCTTTCTTTTAATGTTGGCAGCAAAGTGCTCCAGTGTTTTTATTCTGCTTTTATTGAGAGAATCCTGTCTTTCTGTATTATCTGCTGGTTTGGTAATGCAACAGAAGTACAGAAAAAGTCCATTAGGAAAATTATAACCGTGTCCAGTAAACTGACAGGCATCCCACTTGCAAACATGGACTGCATCTATAAACAGAGAACATTAAAAAAGGCATCCAGCATTGTGGGTGATGATGATCAGAGACACCCACTTGCCCCTTCATTTACACTGTTGCCCTCTAGGCGGCATTACTGTGCTCCTCTGTTCACCAAAAACAGATCCAAGTTTTCCTTTGTCCCACAGGCGATTAAATTTTTAAATGAGCAATAAGGAACAGTTAAAAATTGGTCTAGCCGGTCTAGACCAGCCTGTCATAACCACATGGCTTCCTTTGCTTTTCTCCTCCTCTTTGTGAATGCATTGTTGTTTTTTCATGTTTTTCTATTGATTTTGTTGCCAAATATATATATATATATATATATATATATATATATATATATAACTAAACTATGTATATATATATATATATATATATATATACACACACACACAAGTTTTTAAAATTAGGAAATTGGTGTTCAGAATGGACATTTCCATTAAGTGAGGATATTCTATTTAAAGTGTGGACACTGATGTTAGGAGAAAATATCCCTATGAGAAGGAAGGACATTTTAGTGAGGTAGTGATGTTTTTATCAAGCCAGGACTTTTATTTAAACTTGTTGCATTATTGTTAAGGTCATTTTGGTAAAGTTAAGACATTTTGTTGAAGACAGGATTTTTATGTGGTAAGTTGGGACATTTTGAAGGACACAGAGTCAAAGGGTCAGACAGGTGTGTAGAGACAGGTCAGCTCACCTGTGTCAGCCTGTCCGATCCTGAGAAGCTCCCTTTGAGTTTAAAACAAAAAGGCAAAATCAGTGCAGCAGAGACCGACCCACCAAACAACACATCTGTTTGAGATCTCTATGTGAGCCATGATGTTGGCTCGTTCTTTTATCTTCAGAGCTTTAAACATTCTGAAACTGGTTTAAACTTCTATTAACAGCTACAACACTTCTAGTCATTTTAAATCATCTTTAATCAATTTTAAAAAGCTTTAAACTTTTTGAGCCACTATGCACTGCTTTTAACTGCTAAGATTTTTTAATTGCTTAAAACTTCTATCAACAGCTTCAACACTTTTAAACATTTTAAAAAAGCTTTAAACCTTTTAACTGCTTAACGCAGCATTAAACCACCAATATGGTTTTTTAACTGCTTTAAACAGTCAGTCTACTGTGACCTTCTGCCAAACTTACACAGTGCTATAATCAGTCTGATCTACTGTGACCTGCTGCCAAACTTACACAGTGCTATAATCAGTCTGATCTACTGTGACCTGCTGCCAAACTTACACAGTGCTATAATCAATGTGATCTACTGTAGACCTGCTGCCAAACTTACACAGTGCTATAATCAGTCTGATCTACTGTGACCTGCTGCCAAACTTACATAGTGCTATAATCAATGTGATCTACTGTAGACCTGCTGCCAAACTTACACAGTGCTATAATCAATGTGATCTACTGTAGACCTGCTGCCAAACTTACATAGTGCTATAATCAATGTGATCTACTGTAGACCTGCTGCCAAACTTACATAGTGCTATAATCAATGTGATCTACTGTAGACCTGCTGCCAAACTTACATAGTGCTATAATCAGTCTCATCTACCATAGACCTTTTGAGGGATGGGCGTGGTCTCACCTAAGGACAGCGTTTTAGGCAGTGACCCTGGAGACGGGATGTGAGGAGGCAAACTGGGAAAGAACATGAAGAAGAAACAAATCAGACCATTTGAAGTCCCCTAGACCAAAGTCAGGCATCAGGAGGTGAAACCTTTGAGTTATTTTTGTCAAACTACATGTTCAACTTTACTGCCTTGACCTTTGACCCTCGCAGAGCTCCCAGACTGTCGAGGTAAACTTTTGTTTCAGGTGGTTTCATACCTGCCTGCCTGCCGTGAGGAAGGGTTAGGCGGTCCTGGGCGGGGGCGGTGGCTTTCATTTTGGAAAGGGAAAGTGTTGTGTTTATGTACTAGAAGAGAGAATAGGATTTCAGATACTTTTCTCATAATGATAACAAATATTTACATAGAATCATTGGGAAATCTTACCTTCATCATTTGTACGCTAAGGACAGAAACAGGAAGATCAAACAAATGAACCTTCAAAATAAGAGCCTTGAAAATAC
The DNA here is from genome assembly GCA_036419115.1 of Scarus forsteni. Taxonomy (NCBI): domain Eukaryota; kingdom Metazoa; phylum Chordata; class Actinopteri; order Labriformes; family Labridae; genus Scarus; species Scarus forsteni. The sequence goes on along the minus strand of JAZDUH010000228.1, from coordinate 1,145,653 downwards.
ATAAATCAAAAAATAAATCAACTCACCTCTTTCCTCACATCAATCCTGCGAAAACAAAATGAATATGATGATAATCAGCAGGCTCAAGCAATGACAATCATCTTATAAACAATAAAAAATGTAAATATTAATCATTAAAAAGGTAACAAGAGACAGCCAATCAAAACACAGCAGGAAAAACAGCAGATAAACAAAACGGTACCAATCAATCTAGCTAAGGCCCATTGATCATTTAAAGTAAATGGATGGACGGATGGATGGGTGGATGGATGGATGGATGGGTGGCTGGTTGACTGAACTAAATAACACACCTGTTTGTCGAACTGAGGCCTGGACACACAGGTGAAACATTCAGAGGTTTAAGAATTCCATAATCACTGGACATGTGTGGATGTTAATGGACATGTGTGGACATGTATGGATGTGTGTGAATGTGTGTGGATGTGTATGAACATGTTTGGACATGTTTGGATGTTGGGGACATGTGTGAATGTGTGTGAATGTGTGTGGACATTTGTCAACATTTCTAGATGTGTGAACGTATGCGGAGGTTTGTGGACAAGTGTGGATGTGTGTGGACATGTATGGATGTGTGTGTACATACGTGCACATTTGTAGACATGTGTGGACATGTACGGACATGAATGAATGTTGACACGTGTGGACATTATTTTGAGATGTTTGTGGATAGGTGTGGATGTGTGTGAACGTGTGTGAATATATGTGGATATGTGTGAACATGTGTGGACCTTTGTGGACATGTATGGGCATGTGTAAATGTATTTTGACGTGTGGACATATTTGAACAATTCTGGACAAGTGTGAACATGTGTGGATGTTTGTGGACGTGTATGGATATGTGTGGATGTGTGTGATCCTGGGTGAATGTCTGTGGACGTGCATGATCATGTGTGGACAATTACGAACATTTCTAGACATGTGGGAACATGTTTGGATGTTAGTGGACATGTGTGAACATGTGTGGACAAGTGTGGACGTATTTGTACATATGTGGACACTTGTAGACATGTATGGACTGGTGTGAATGTTTGTTGAAGTGTGGATATTTGTGAACATTTGGAGATGTTTGTGGACAGGTTTGGATGTTTGTGTTCTTATGTAGACGTGTTTGGACATTTGTGAACATTTTTGGACATGTGTCGAAATAAGTGGATGTAAATGAACATTTTTGGACATGTGTGGACGTCTATGGACATGTGTGGACATGTTATTATGTTTGTGGACATGTGTGGATGTGTGTTGATATTTTTAGACATGTGTGAACATCTGTGGACATGATTTGATGTTTGTAGAGGTGTGTGAATGTAGACATTTGTGAACATGTATGGACATTTGTGAACATGTATGGACATGTGTTGACATGTTATGTTTGTGGACGTGTGTTGACATTTTTGAATGTGTGAACATGTTTTGATGTTTGTGAACATGTGTGAACATTTATGGACGTGTTTGCGAGTGTGTCCTCACCTTGGTAGGTGTACATTGTGCTGTGAAAAAGGGGAAGCAGAGAAAAGAGTAAAAATCAGACAGCGTAACAACAGGAAGTCTCTCTGAATGTGTCAGGAGTTCCTCAGGGCTCTGGTCCTGATGCTCTGGGGTTTTAGTTTTCTTTATTTCTAATAAGTCAGATTAAACATCCTTCAGATCAGAGGTCACTGCTCTGATTCAGCTGTAAACACTCACCATGCTGCCTGTCCAGGGGGGAAATACTGTAACACAAGAGAACAGGTGTTACCAGAGTCAGACTTACGACTCAAGACCAGGTTTAGACTGTAGACCAGGTTTAGACTTTAGACTAGGCTAAGACTTTGGACCAGGCTTAGACTTAAGACCAGGTTTAGACTCTATATCAGGTTTTAGACACTAGGCCAGGTTTCAGACTTTACACCAGGTCTAGACTTCAGACCAGGTTTAGACATTAGACCAGGTCTAGACTTTCTTATGCACATTCGTCATATCTGAGAGCAGGTCTTTTCTAGAACCTGGTTTTGGGTGTGGTTACCTCTTTGGGTGGATGCTTGTCCTCGGCCCTGGTGTCTCACAATTTTTGGTTTATCCTTCCGACAGACTGGTGGGGGTTCCTGGGGAACTGAACACAGGAACAGACCAACGATCACTAACTGTCGTCATGACAACGGGGCTCGCTCTCATGCTTACGTTACTTACAGTTTCCTGACCGATGCCCGATATGAGGGGAGGGGGAGGGGTCTCTCCTTGACGGCTCATCTGGCTGAAGAAGCAGAGAGAGGATCAGGGTGCTGATCCGGATCAACATTCAATGGTTCAGGTCTACTCACCATCTGGAGGGTGGACTTTGGGCGGGGGCACGGGGTGGGGGGCTGGCCTTGGTTTTCCCTGTCCTCGCCGCTGTCGGGACTCTCGTAGTCCCTCTCCTCGCCGCTGTCGGGACTCTCGCAGTCGTCATCCTGGGTGGGGGGGGGATGGACGGAGGAACAGATTCAGAACAACCAAAGATTCAAAACCTTCAACAACAAAACACTGATGGGCCGATCAGTGCGAAGAGCAGAAAGCCTGGCTCCATCTTAAGACCAGGTCTAAGACTTTAGACCAGGTTTCGAATTTAGACCAGGCTTAGACATTGGACCAGGTTTAGACTTAAGACCAGGGTTAAGACTTAAGATCAGGTCTCAGACTTTAGTCCAGGTCTCAGATTTCAGACCGGGCCTTGGACCAGATTTAGACCAGGTTAAAGATTAAATTTTAGATTCAAGTTTGGGTTTTAGACTTAAGGCAAAATTTAGTTTCTAGACCAGGTCTCAGACTGAAGACCAGATGTTAGACTAAGGCCAGAGTTTAGGCAGTAGTCCAGGTTTTAGACTTTAGACCAGGTTTTGAAAAAATACCAGCTTCAACATTTTAACCAGCATTTAAACTTTAGACCAAGTTTGAGACTTAAGACCAGGTTTAAGGGTGTTTTCACACCAACCGTATTTAGTGCGCACCAAAGAAGTTTTGGCCCAGGTTTTGGTACGTTAGTATCAATGACAATGCAACCACAGCACTTTGGTGCGTCGGTCACTGGCGTGAAACAAAGTGGTCCGAACCGATCTACTTTTGATGCATTACTTCCTGTTAATCCTGCGGTTGAATCTTTTGCTTACTCAATTTGTTGATTGTTTATTCTGGTTGAGGATTACGATGATTTACGAGGGTCCAGAAGATCACTGATGCCGTCTCAAACACGATAAAAAAACAGATTTGAAGCAAAATGTAGAAGAGAGCGAAACGTAAACATTGGTTGTCTGGTCTAGGAAATGGTTACCATGGTAGCCTCTTCTTCGTTCTCCTCCGTAGCAGGTTTGGTAACCAGTTACGTGCATATCGCCCCCTGCTGTTTCAAACTGAGTAAATACACAAGTGAGCCCGGGCACGGTTCGATATTGCCAGTGTGAATGAAAGCCAGCGGGGGATGGGGAGGGGGTGAACCCATGGTGAACCGCGCCGCAGCACGGTTCGAAACAAGTGGACCTGATGTGAAAACGCCTTAAGACTTTAGACCACATTTAGTCTGTGGACCAAATTTAGTCCAGGCTTAGACTTTAGACCAGATTTAGACTTCAGACTATTTTTCATGGGCACACTGGTCTACAAACTTTTGCACAGGGCTGTGAAATATTGAGAAAAGTCTAGATTTTGAGAAAAATCCTGTAAACAAATGTCTTAAAATGAAAAAACTTTCATCTCAATATCTCATCTTTATCTTCCATATTTATGTTTTTGTTTTAATGCACTTTTAATCAAACTCTTGTGAGGTGACCTTTAGTGTCATGAAATTGCCCCTTAGACATTTGAATCCAAATCTGTTTTTGTTTCTGTCTTTAAGATCAGATTAACGTACAAAATCTCCGTCCCAGCCGGTCAGATCATCGACGTAGGGCTCTGCTGAGAGAAGACAAAATTAAAACAAATACAGTTTTAATGATTGAATCCATTTAAGCTCATCTAACATCAGATTTAATGAAGCTTTTATAAAACATAAAATTATTCCCCACCTGGTTCATGCAGATGATTCTTGAACCTGGAAGAAAACAAGAGGATTTTACATAAATGTTCAGTCAACTGATTTTTCTCTAAAGATCAGAATTTGAAGGTCCACAGTGTTTGAAGAGGCTGTGATGGGGATCTTTCAAAAACAGGTTTATAAAAGCTGAGTTTGTAATTTAATATTTGTTCAACGCTTCCTGTTACAGTCTGCTGATAATGAGAGGGTTATACTGGTCAATTACTTGGTAATTACACTGGTTATTAAGTTAATAAATCACTAACTAAACTATGGAGCCAAAAAGGTGTGTTCACACCGGACACGAATTGGGGTATTTAAACCCCATATGCCTGTGACGCGCTGCGCGTAATGCAGCAAATGCCAATACTCATTGTATTGGCATTGCGGTCCAAAATGGTCCAACGTCCATTTTGACAAGCTGAGGGGCGACACGCATCCTTGTGCAGACGCAGTAGAGAGCCGGAGCTTGTTGGACTCAGTGATGACCCGTGCAGGCAAATCCAGCTGGAAACGAATATTTACAGAACTTACCTTCAAAACCTGTCTCCTCAGAGACTTTCACCCAAGCCTGCTCCTTTTGTTCCGGTCTCTGTAGAGTACACACGTCGAATCGTATAGCTCCGGATGATGACAAACAGCTTAGATAAACCTCTCCTCCATCTTTCAGAGGGGTTTGAGCAGGAGGCCAGAGCGTCACACATCATTAAGCTAATGACGTCAGGGGGGAATGTCATCGCTGATTGGCTGCCGCACCACAGTGCCACAGCCACAGTCGAAAGTTCAATATTTTCAACTCGAGTGTCAACGTGCCACACCAAATGTGTCCAATGCGCCACCCAGTGCAAATCTTCATCCAGACGCGTCTTTGCATTAACTTTGTAAATAAGCTAGACGCGCGTCTTTATGAATTTGCATCTGGTGTGAACACACCTTAACTGTGACAGTAAGAATTGGCACTGAAAAAAGAAACCTGGTATTGAAGAAAAATTTGTATTGTCACCGAAATGAGTACTGGCATTGTAAAATGTCGAATTGGCACTGAAAAAAGTATTGGCATTGTAAAATGTTGAATTGGCACTGAAATGAGTATTGGCATTGTAAAATGTCGAATTGGCACTGAAATGAGTATTGTACGGTGGCCGAGACCCGCCACCTCTGCAAATATAAGAAGACCTGCAAACAATAAAGAAACGCTGCAAACAAAAAAGAAACGCTGCAAACAAAAAAGGAAACGCTGCAAACAAAAAAACCGCTGCAAACTATGTGGAAAGCGCTGCAAACAAAAAAAAAGCTGCGCGGGTAGGTTACGGGGACTATTTTTTTTTTTGCTGACACTTGTGAGAGGAAACAGAAGAAGAAGACGAAGAAGTTGGAGAAGAAACGACAATAGGAGTGGAAAATGTTAAACGAAAGAGGAAGTAAGTGAAAATGTGTTTAATGTCGCTATGTGTACTTTTTATTGTGTTACTTGGTTAGGCCGTGTAGCCCCAGGTTTGACGGTTTGACGTTGAACTGGGGGATGCCGGTGCACTGTTAGCTTCGGCTAACACGGAGAAACACAGTGTTCGGCTGCGGTAAGACTGCTAAAGAGAGGAGAACCGAGTTTGGTAACTTTAATCGGATATTCAGTAAAACACTGTTACACGAACCACCGCACACTCTGACTCCAGGGCAGCTTCTACCCCACATAAACTCAGCTAACAACCATGCTAACAACAGGCATTGAGAGTGTGCAACAAAAACACATTCGAGTGGAAACAACTGACAGATACATAGTTCCGACAACTTATTACTGTCATCGTTGTTGTTGTTTTTTTATGATTAATAAGCACGTTAACAATAATCTAAGGCATGGGTAACAATAGACATTGGATGAATGTGAAGGTGAAGCTGTGTGGGGTGGCCAGGGACTTTCGAGAAAGTTCTATAATGTCAGATTGAGGTACAGATAGCCCAGAACAAAAACACATCTGGGTGGAAATAACTGACTACTAAAATGTTCCTGCTACTAAAGTCCAAAGCAACCTAATGATACTTCATTTTTTTCTCTTGCAGATCATAATGTATTGTCCTTTTTGTGGACACCAGCAGCCCCTGAAAGCAGTGTTTTGATGCTCATGTTGCAAGGGCATAAAGTTCCTGTATGATGTCGATGACAAACCTAGCACAAGTGAAGGTAATGTTTGTTTCTTCTTTTTTTTAATTAGGTTTAGATAATGTACAATCCATATACTTTATGTGTATGGATGAGAACACTGTATGTCATCTCTGTTATTTCTTATTGATGATTGATTGGACTCCTATTTGAACCAGAAGCTCCTGGAATAATTGTACTGGAGTCATTTCAGACTTTCTGGAGCTAAAAAGAGGAGAGACGAGCATCTTTTAAAAAGAAAAGAGCACCATCAAAAGACAACCTGAAGGTTGTGAAGGTAGCTTTTTTGCCGAGATAGACATACAATTTGCCAACAGTCCACTCTGTCTGTTTGTTAGCAACATAACTCAAAGTTGTAGATGATGAAACTTTCAGGAACTATCTGAATTTGAAAAAAGAAAATATAATTAGATCCTGGGAATGTTCCTGGTTGCTGTCTGGGAGATTCAGCTACCACAGCTTGAGCTGCCTTGGGGGAAGTTTGCACTCTCTGGGTGCTTATCAAGTTCATTTTGTTTTACCTGACCTTGCAATATGATATTTGCTGAGGGTGAAAAGTCGATCAGAAATCTTTTAATTATTTATTCATTAATTTCAAAGAGGAATGGCACATATTAATGAACATTTTTAAAAATGTAAATATGCCAGATTATAACCTTGGGCTAATTTCCATCTGCAGACCCCCTGGCAGGTTGATGGTAACATATACATACAAGACACTATGCAGACTAAATACAGAAGGACAAACCCAAGGACAGTAGACAAGTAAAAAAGAAACAAAAACATATATATTGCACATCCTCCTTTGGCAAATGGAACTTCTATAGCATTAACCCCTTTTGTACTGAATATTATTGCACTGATTTATTTTGCATAGACCCAGTTTATATTGCACAAATCCCTATTGCACCAACATAGGTCACACATGCTCACATAGCTGTGGTTCCCTCAGCCACAGTGTGTTGCTGTGAAGCAGATGAACAATTAAATTTCTTTCAGGGTCAGTAAAATATTGACCTACCCATAAGAATACACATCCAGTCTCCAGTTTTACACTGACATATTAAATAGTTTTAATTACGTAAAAAATGAAATATTGTTGGCTCTAAAATTTGTGAACTCGAATGCACTTGAAAGTATTAGCATTTTGATTATAAAAATTAAAACTCACAATAAAGTTTTCCTTCTTGTGTAGTGCTTTCTTTAACATTTGATACTTAGTTTAACCAAAGATCATTGTTTGTCTTTGGAGTCGTTGCATTGTTGTCCTGAAAGAAACTCTGGAGATAACTGGAATGACCATGAAACTAAACTTAACAGGAAAAGTCAAACTTTCTTGATGTGTTGCTCAGTGTGAACTCTTTTCTGTACTTGCTCCTAGATTTGATGGGAGCAATTGCGGTATCCCAGCATCTGCTCAAACCTTCAGCAACATTATCAGCATCATGCCAGTGCCAGCAACTCCTGATGGGGATGAGCACGAAACTTCATTTGGAGAACTGCAACAACAGAGCTGTCGAAGAGCTCCTTTGCAGTGGGAATCAGCGATAGAGAACTACATCACCCTGACACATGGCTGGTCTATAAATTTATCTGTGACAACACCAAAACAAACATTTTTATGAGTAGTGTTTGCTCTATGTCATTTTCCTCTCTCTGTCCTGACATTTCCTGCAACAAATAAAGTTGTCTATGCCTGAAAAAAAATTAAAAGGACAGTCTGTAGTTCAGTATTTTTTATTAAAGAAAGAAGCTGAATGTTGATTGTGTTAAACATTGGAATTGAAGGCTTGGTAAGTCAAAGGTCTCTCTTCCTGAGCCCTTCTGTTGCTTCCCTGTTGACTAAGTTCAGACTGGAACAGATCTTCCATCTCAGCAGCAGACAGCTTCACATCAGCATAACAGACAGCAGGGGCGAGGACCGTTGGATGTCAGAAACTGCAGACTGTCAAGTCCAGCCTTGAATCTAAAGCACAATTAAAATATGCATGTGAAGTTACATGTGCAGTATGTAGAAGAAACTAAGCAAGAAAATGGGACAACAGCAACAGGTTTTTTCATATGTAATTTCTTTAGTGACAATACAATAACTTACCTCTCAATTGCAGTGCTGCTCCTGTGGATGATGTACCACATCAAGTACTCCTCTACAATCTTTTTTTCATCACATGACCTGACATGCCTGTAGCACCCAGCAGTCTGCAACATTGCGCTGTTTTGTTCCATCAAGTCCTTAAGTATTTCCAGTGAGTGTGCATTCTGAATCTAAAACAAGAGATAGCAAAGAACCACACATTTCAAATATGAATATAAGTAATTATAAAAAAAAATGGTAATGTCAGAAGGATTATATGAAAGACTGGTTTAACCCTTGAGAGCCAAATTGGCATGTTTTGCTTTTTCTGAATCTCAATGTCACTATCAGTTTTAATACAAATTATATGATATTTGGGAAATTTATCTTTTTAAATTCCATTTTCCAATTATTGTGAGTTGAATAGAATAGGAGATATACACCGAGTGTGTGTTGACTCCCATATAAACACATCTCTCTGATATACTGTAATCCTGATTCTTTTAAATATTTCCCCATTAAAAAATAATAAATCTAAACCTCTGCATTCAAAATAAACGGAAAACAGGTTTTAGGTGTAATCTATCTATGTTAGGTCAGGAGTTCGTTGAAAAGATCTGATGCTGTGAAAGTAATTTAAAATATTAAGAGCTGACATCTTATTACACTTTCATGAGAGAAAGCCGTTTTGGCACACAAGGGACTTTAATATTAATTTCTTGAATAAACTAATGGCTTCTAAAACAAATAATGCATCAAAATATTTATGAATTACTGACCTTGTTAGGGCTGTAGTAACATAACCCCAATTACTCCACTTGGGAAAAACAGGATATTTCAGGCTTTTCACCATTAAAAAAACTGGATTTTTTATCACAAAGTGCATAAAACCATATGAAACTTAAAAAACACCAAAAACTAAAATACTTTATATCTATGGTATATCTACTGAGGCTGCTGGTGTCCACAAAAAGGACAATACATTATGATCTGCAAGAGAAAAAAATGAAGTATCATTAGGTTGCTTTGGACTTTAGTAGCAGAAACATTTTAGTAGTCAGTTATTTCCACCCAGATGTGTTTTTGTTCTGGGCTATCTGTACCTCAATCTGACATTATAGAACTTTCTCGAAAGTCCCTGGCCACCCCACACAGCTTCACCTTCACATTCATCCAATGTCTATTGTTACCCATGCCTTAGATTATTGTTAACGTGCTTATTAATCATAAAAAAACAACAACAACGATGACAGTAATAAGTTGTCGGAACTATGTATCTGTCAGTTGTTTCCACTCGAATGTGTTTTTGTTGCACACTCTCAATGCCTGTTGTTAGCATGGTTGTTAGCTGAGTTTATGTGGGGTAGAAGCTGCCCTGGAGTCAGAGTGTGCGGTGGTTCGTGTAACAGTGTTTTACTGAATATCCGATTAAAGTTACCAAACTCGGTTCTCCTCTCTTTAGCAGTCTTACCGCAGCCGAACACTGTGTTTCTCCGTGTTAGCCGAAGCTAACAGTGCACCGGCATCCCCCAGTTCAACGTCAAACCGTCAAACCTGGGGCTACACGGCCTAACCAAGTAACACAATAAAAAGTACACATAGCGACATTAAACACATTTTCACTTACTTCCTCTTTCGTTTAACATTTTCCACTCCTATTGTCGTTTCTTCTCCAACTTCTTCCTCTTCTTCTTCTCTTTCCTCTCACAAAACTACTTCCGCTGCACCTCTTTTTTTGTTTGCAGCGTTTCTACATAGTTTGCAGCTGTTTGCAGCGTTCTTTACATAGTTTGCAGCGTTTCCTTTTTTGTTTGCAGCGTTTCTTTTTTGTTTGCAGCGTTTCTTTATTGTTTGCAGGTCTTCTTATATTTGCAGAGGTGGCGGGTCTCGGTCACCGTAGTATTGGCATTGTAAAATGTCGAATCTGCACTGAAATGAGTATTGGCATTGTAATGAGTACTGGCATTGTAAAATGTCGAATTGGCACTGAAATGAGTATTGGCATTGTAAAATGTTGAATCGGCACTGAAATGAGTCTTGGCATTGTAAAATGTCGAATTGGCGCTGAAATGAGTCTTGGCATTGTAAAATGTCGAATTGGCGCTGAAATGAGTCTTGGCATTGTAAAATGTCGAATTGGCACTGAAATGAGTATTGGCATTGTAAAATGTCGTATTGGCGCTGAAATGAGTCTTGGCATTGTAAAATGTCGAATTGGCGCTGAAATGAGTCTTGGCATTGTAAAATGTCGAATTGGCGCTGAAATGAGTATTGGCATTGTAAAATGTCGAATTGGCGCTGAAATGAGTCTTGGCATTGTAAAATGTCGAATTGGCGCTGAAATGAGTCTTGGCATTGTAAAATGTCGAATTGGCACTGAAATGAGTATTGGCATTGTAAAATGTCGTATTGGCGCTGAAATGAGTCTTGGCATTGTAAAATGTCGAATTGGCGCTGAAATGAGTCTTGGCATTGTAAAATGTCGAATTGGCACTGAAATGAGTCTTGGCATTGTAAAATGTCGAATCTGCACTGAAATGAGTATTGGCATTGTAATGAGTACTGGCATTGTAAAATGTCGAATTGGCACTGAAATGAGTATTGGCATTGTAAAATGTTGAATCGGCACTGAAATGAGTATTGGCATTGTAAAATGTCGAATTGGCGCTGAAATGAGTCTTGGCATTGTAAAATGTCGAATTGGCGCTGAAATGAGTCTTGGCATTGTAAAATGTCGAATTGGCACTGAAATGAGTATTGGCATTGTAAAATGTCGTATTGGCGCTGAAATGAGTCTTGGCATTGTAAAATGTCGAATTGGCGCTGAAATGAGTCTTGGCATTGTAAAATGTCGAATTGGCACTGAAATGAGTATTGGCATTGTAAAATGTCGTATTGGCACTGAAATGAGTATTGGCATTGTAAAATGGGGGGGGGGGGGGGGGGGGGAATGCCCTTCCAGGCTGTGAGTAATAATTTGATTCTTCTATATATTGTATATAGGTTTTTCTAATGTATTTGAACTGTCCTGATATGCCGTAAAATCATTGCTTAGAGACATGACCTAACATAACCTGTACCTGACCTGTGTGTGAACTGCTCCTTGCTAGAGACTGCTTTCCCACACACTGCTTGACCGCAGTAGCCCTGTTGGCCTTCTAATTACCTCTTTACTTTCCCACAAACTCAGTGATTCTCCGTAAACCCGATGAACTTGCACCTGCAAGTCCATCTTTCTCATAAGAAACACCCTCATGACCACATACAACGCTATAAAAGGAGATGACACTGTACTAGATTTAGTTCAACTCTTGGGCTGCCTTAAGCACTCTTGAGTTGTAACTCTCTTGTCCGGACAAGAAGAAGAAGGATTAAAGCTCCATCTGATTGCATCCAGCTGCTTTTTGTCATTTTTATTTGGAATAAATGTCGGGTAGCGGTATGAACCAACTGAGCTATCGAAGGATTATAAAGGGAAAATTCCTGACACAGGCTTTGAGAGGAAGAGAGCGCCCTCTGTCGGCGTACAGTAACCTGTTGTCCCTGCAGCCGTGATTGTAATGGAAGCAAGTCCCAAACCGCCAGTAAGTCTGTTCGTCTTTGTTGGTATTTTTCAGTCAATCAAAATCACTTTATGTCTTGCTAAGCTAGCAAACATGCTAACATTCGCTAAGCTCGCTTAGTTTGGGACTTGCTTCCATTACGATCATGGCTGCAGGGACAACAGGTTACTGTAGGTTACCGACAGAGGCCGCTCTCTTCCCCTCAAAGCCTGAGAGCGCGTTCTCGCGTTCCCAGCCCCCCCGTCAAAGCAGTGCCAGTAAGATTGAAACCCGGAAAAAAAAAAAAACTTTTACTGAAAACCAGAAAGTTGAAAAGTTGAAAAACATCATAAAACAAAAAGTATTCTTAAAAAAACATACAGTCCTACTCATCATTATTGGCACCTATGTAGTTTAAGTACACAATGTGACAGTACAGTTTCTTTACAAACCTCTCTAACTTTGCTCTGCATCACTTTATCAGACTCAAACTTGGCAGAAGTAATGTTCACATATTAAGGTTTGTAAATTATACTTCATTAGCTACTATGATCATGCAGTCATATTTAGAATAGGCAGTTTTGATCACAACCACTTGAAGCCTACAAGGAAAAGAACACCCTTCCAACAATTAAGCATGGTGGAGGTTCCATAATGGTTTGGGGCTGCTTTGCTACATCAGGTACCTTGACCGTATCACAGGAATCATGAAATCAGAGAATTATCAAGAAATTTTAGAGCCTTTAGAGAGTCCTACCCAGTGTAAGAACACTTGGTTTGACAATGCTAATACTCATTTCAGTGCCAGTGAGCCAATCTCCACCTGAATTCAAAGACCCAAAGCACACATCCAAAAGCACGCAGGAATGATTGAAAAGAAAAAAAATGGCCTGTTTTAAAATGGCCAGCAATGAGTCCTGATCTCAATCTGATTGAAAATCTTTGGTATGGCTGAAATCTGCCATTGGGGAAAAGAAACCTGCAAATGTTCAAGAGCTTGAATAATTTGCAGAGGAAGAGTGGGAGAAAATACCAGCTGAGAAGTGCAAGAAGCTTATAGATGGCTACAAGAAACATTTGGAGGCTGTCATCAGTGCCAAAGGGTGTGCAACAAAATACTGAAGAGGGGTGCTACTATTGCTGCACATACTTTTTTCAGTTCTCTCTTTGAAATTATAATATGTAACTTGCAAAAATTATTTTTGTTAAGTATTTTGGACCTTCAATTAAACGATCCTAATGACATAAATTTGGTACATTTCAATTTATTTCTGAAGATATTGTTAAAGTAATGAAAATAATGAAGGGGTGCCAATAATACTGAGCAGGACTGTATATTTTTTAGTGTCTGTGTTTTTTTTTTTTTCAATTCAACATTTTACAATGCCAATACTTTTTCAGTGGCAATGCAAATTTTTCTTCAATACCAGGTTTCTTTTTCAATGCCAATTCTTCCTGTCACTGTTATGGCTTCATACTAAAGAAGACTCCTAATAACAGTAAATCCAGTTTGGTACCGTCACTTGACTGAGAGTGTGAACTAACAAGTGAGTATCTGGTCATAAAAAGCTCATTTGTCAGGAATTACTCGATAAAAACAGAAAGTACAGCTGAGGGAAGTTCAGCCAAGAACTTCTGACTGGACCAGGACCATAAAAACTTTAAATTCCCGGAAAACAGAGCAACGTTAAACCACTCAAGTTATCAGGGATCTTTGTTCGTTTAATTCTGAATTATTGATATAATATTTATAATATTCTCATTGATCAGTGGACTGTCAAAGGAAGCAAACTCTTATTATTGACCTTTTTTAATCATGCACATCATCTGTTTTGTTCCATGCCACTTTGGGGACCATCGTAATAAACAGGATGTTTGGGTTTGTCGGAAGAATCAAAGTAAATTCTATGAAGTGTATTTTCAAACCGTTTGTTCGTATTTGTCCAATTCTCAGTCAGAAAATCCTGCTAGACTTCTTGTACGCCAAAGTTTCCTGACATTTGTAGGTTCACATCTTATATGAGTTAATAAACAAAAGTTCGTCCTGAAGTGCTCGTCATAAATCAAAAATATCTGCCAAAGAGAGAAATGAAGCCTCACTGAGTCAAACTGGCAGATATTTTCTCACCATAAAAGTAACTGAAAACTTCATTTTTTTCTTTTTATTCTTAACAGTTAGTCTTTAATCTGTAAAGTGAGGGAGGTAAGATCATGTTTGTGAGATATTTGAGCTGAGGTCAGAGTTTGTACTCTGCAGGTAAAATCCGTTTATTGGTGTAAATAAAAGCAGAGAGAGCCTACCTCCTGATCACTCCTGGTTTGTCCTTCTTCCTCTTGCTGATTTCTGAGCTGATCTTGGAGATCAACCTGAGCGACAGAGACAGGAGAAGAAGACTGAACCTTCTGAGGTGAGAGGAGCAGACATGTAGTTACGCCCAATAGAAACTGCCCCAGTTACCGTATAACCTCTACAAAATGTGCAAAGATATTTACAGCATGGTGGTGTGACTGTAACTCTCACCTTCCTGTTCATAAATCAGACTTCTCTAGGCCTGTCAGGATAACAGATTTTGCTGGATTGTCATTGTACAAAAAGTTATTGCTGATAAACACTATTATTGTCAATATTGTCAGGATACAACACTGAAGATGTGTCCAAGTTAGAGCATCAACGGATGTATGAAAAACTGTAACACTCTGGCACAACCAGTGACATCCAGGAGAAGACTGGTTGACAACAGTGAAAAGGACAGGGACATCTGGAGGGACAGAGGGCAGCCGGAGACCTTAACCCTAACCCAACTGGAGTGGAGAGGGTTGGTAACCCAAACCACATCTTTTAAAAGGAAGAAACCGGGTTGCTGGTTTGGCGGGGTGGTTAGCAACCAGGCACCCCATGTACTTGCTTCTGCCGGTCCGGGTTAGAATCCCACCTGCGACCAGTTTGCAGAGTGTCTTCCCCTACTCTCTCACCCCCTTTCACAAGCCTATCTACTGTCTCTCTCTCCTATCAATAAAAGCACAAAATGCCCAAAAAATACATAAAAAAGGAAGAAACCAAATCAAGCTACAGAACCACAAAGAAAGAATACCCCCAGGGGTGTCCAAGAGGGGGGAGGATGAGCACCTTAATTGGACGGACCTAAGGTTAATGACTCAGGACCACGGACTGATGACAAAGACAGTACTGTGCATATGCGGCAAGGCCTGTTAGAACAAAAGGGGGCTAAAAATTCAACAAGCCAGGAAGAGATGCATAACAGTGGAAGCAGCGGTGAAACGGGCAGAAGTAGCAACTGCTGGTAAGATGCAGGAGGAGCCAGGCCTGGAGGCAACCCACAGTGCCCAGAGCCTCCGAGTGCCGCCCACGACCACTGCCAGCACCCTAATGGCTGCACCAGAGGCCACCAATGCTCAGCACCTACAGACATCACCAGCTACCTCCAACATGCAAAGCCTCCAGAGCCACCAAGAAGCATCAACATCAGCTGTCTGCGGAAATGCTCCCCCCTTTCAGCAGAGAATCCGATGGCCCCCATCTTTAACAAAAACTGAGTGGCAACAGTTTGACGAGGACAGGATTTTGGAAGGGACAGCCAAGGGGGATGTGAACTGCCGGCTGAGAACTATGTCTACCATCATAGTTAATATTACTGCTGAGCGATTCGGGACAAAGGACACCAAGACCACGCCACCGGCCTACATTCCAAACCATCGAACAGAGAAAATCCAGTGTCTCCGGGAAGAACTGAAGTCCCTCAAGAGGCAGTTCAAGAAAACAGGAGAAGTCAAGAAAGAAGGCCTCATACTGAGGCACATACCTCCACTTGTAGGACCTTCAAGTCATCCTTAGGAAGGGGCTCCTGTCCCTGAGGAGAGCTGAGAACCACAGAAGGAGGAGGAAAGTAAGAGCAAGGAGAAGAGCAGCAGTCTTGGCAAACCCCTTCCTGGTGACCAAGCAGCTACTGGGCCAGAAAAAGTCAGGCTGCCTGGCCTGCTCCATGGACACCATCAACAATCACCTCAAGGACACCTACAGTGATAGCAAGAGAGACCACCCACTGGGTCCCTGCAAGGTGCTGATAACACCACCAGAGTCAAAAACTGAGTTCAATCAGGAAGAGCCCCACCTTAGAGAGGTCAGGGTGAGGAGGGCGAGATCGAGCTCAGCACCGGGCCCAAGCGGTGTGCCTTACAAGGTGTGTAAGAACTGCCTGAAGCTACTTCAGCAACTTTGGAAGGCCATGAAGGTGGTTTGGAGAAGAGGAAAGACCGTTGAGCCCTGGAGATATGCTGAAGAAATACTCATACCAAAGGAAGAGGGATCTGGAAGATTGATCAGTTCTGGATTATCTCCCTGCTCAGTGTGGAGAGCAAGAGTTTCTTCAGCATTGTTGCCAAGAGGCTTTCCAACTACATCCTTGAAAACAATTGCATCGACACATCTGTGCGGAAAGGAGGCATCCCTGGTGTACCCGGATGCCTTGAACACACAGGGGTGGTGACCCAGCTTATCAGGAAGGCGAGAGAGGGCAGAGGGGATCTGGCAGTCCTCTGGCTATATCTTACCAATGCCTATGGCTCAGTACCCCACAAGCTGGTTGAAGTAGCATTGGGGAGGCACCATGTACCTCAGAGGATGACTGATCTGATCCTTGACTACCACAGCAAGTTTCATTTGAGAGTCTCTTCTGGCCAAATAACATCAGATTGGCACCGACTTGAGGTGGGGATAATCACCCGGTGCACCATCTCTGTGACCCTCTTTTCATTGGCCATGAACATGCTGGTCATATCGGCTGAAATGGAGTGCCAAGGGCCTCTCAGCAAATCAGGAGTAAGGCGACCACCCATCAGAGCCTTCATGGATGACCTGACTGTGACGACAACTGCAGTGCCAGGAGCCAGGTGGATCCTTCAGGGGCTCGAGAAACTCATGACATGGGCACATATGAGTTTTAGACCTTCCAAATCCAGATCCTTGGTTCTGAAGGGGGGCAGGTTCACCAACAAGTTCCACTTTAAGCTGGGGGAAGATCAGATACCAACGGGCACAGAAAAGCCATTACTTTAGATTACTTTCATACTCTTTTTACTTGATTACTTTCATACTCTTTTTACTTGACTACTTTCATACTCTTTTAACTCAACTACTTTCATACTCTTTTTATTCAATAACTTTCATACTCCTTTTACTCGATTACTTTCATACTGCTTTTACTCAATAACTTTCATACTCTTTTTACACGATTACTTTCATACTCTTCTTACTTGATTACTTTCATACTCTTTTAACTTGACTACTTTCATACTCTTTTTACTCGATTACTTTCATACTCTTTTTATTCGATTACTTTCATACTCCTTTTACTCGATTACTTTCATACTCTTTTTACTTGACTACTTTCATACTCTTTTTACTTGATTACTTTCATATTCTTTTTACTCGATTACTTTCATACTCTTTTAACTCAACTACTTTCATACTCTTTTAACTCAACTACTTTCATACTTTTTTATTCGATTACTTTCATACTCCTTTTACTCGATTACTTTCATCCTCTTTTTACTTGACTACTTTCATACTCTTTTTACTTGAATTACTTTCATACTTTTTTACTTGACTACTTTCATACTCTTTTAACTCAACTACTTTCTCTTTTTATTTTGACATTTCATACTCCTTTTACTCGATTACTTTCATACTCCTTTTACTCGATAACTTTCATACTCTTTTTGCACGATTACTTTCATACTCTTCTTACTTGATTACTTTCATACTCTTTTAACTTGACTACTTTCATACTCTTTTTACTCGATTACTTTCATACTCTTTTTATTCGATTACTTTCATACTCCTTTTACTCGATTACTTTCATCCTCTTTTTACTTGACTACTTTCATACTCTTTACTCAACTACTTTCATATTCTTTTTACTCGATTACTTTCATACTCTTTTTACTTGACTACTTTCATACTCTTTTAACTCAACTACTTTCATACTCTTTTTATTCGATTACTTTCATACTCCTTTTACTCGATTACTTTCATACTCCTTTTACTCGATGACTTTCATACTCTTTTTACACTATTACTTTCATACTCTTCTTACTTGATTACTTTCATACTCTTTTAACTTGATTACTTTCATACTCTTTTAATTCGATTACTTTCATACTCCTTTTACTCGATTACTTTCATACTCCTTTTACTCGATAACTTTCATACTCTTTTTACACTATTACTTTCATACTCTTCTTACTTGATTACTTTCATACTCTTTTAACTCAACTACTTTCATACTCTTTTAATTCGATTACTTTCATACTCCTTTTACTCAATTACTTTCATACTCCTTTTACTCGATAACTTTCATACTCTTTTTACACTATTACTTTCATACTCTTCTTACTTGATTACTTTCATACTTTTTTAACTTGACTACTTTCATACTCTTTTTCCTCGATTACTTTCATACTCTTTTTATTCGATTACTTTCATACTCCTTTTACTCGATTACTTTCATACTCTTTTTACTTGACTACTTTCATACTCTTTTTACTCAACTACTTTCATATTCTTTTTACTCGATTACTTTCATACTCTTTTTACTTGACTACTTTCATACTCTTTTAACTCAACTACTTTCATACTCTTTTTATTCAATTACTTTCATACTCTTTTTATTCGATTACTTTCATCCTCTTTTTACTTGACTACTTTCATACTCTTTTTACTCAACTACTTTCATATTCTTTTTACTCGATTACTTTCATACTCTTTTTACTTGACTACTTTCATACTCTTTTAATTCGATTACTTTCATACTCTTTTTCTCGATTACTTTCATACTCCTTTTACTCGATAACTTTCATACTCTTTTTACACTATTACTTTCATACTCTTCTTACTTGATTACTTTCATACTCTTTTAACTCAACTACTTTCATATTCTTTTAATTCGATTACTTTCATACTCCTTTTACTCGATTACTTTCATACTCTTTTTACACTATTACTTTCATACTCTTCTTACTGGATTACTTTCATACTCTTTTAACTTGACTACTTTCATACTCTTTTTACTCGATTACTTTCATACTCTTTTTATTCGATTACTTTCATACTCCTTTTACTTGATTACTTTCATACTCTTTGTACTTGACTACTTTCATACTCTTTTTACTCAACTACTTTCATATTCTTTTTACTCGATTACTTTCAGTCTTTTTACTTGACTACTTTCATACTCTTTTAACTCAACTACTTTCATACTCTTTTTATTCAATTACTTTCATACTCTTTTTATTCGATTACTTTCATCCTCTTTTTACTTGACTACTTTCATACTCTTTTTACTCAACTACTTTCATATTCTTTTTACTCGATTACTTTCATACTCTTTTTACTTGACTACTTTCATACTCTTTTAACTCAACTACTTTCATACTCTTTTTATTCAATTACTTTCATACTCTTTTTATTCGATTACTTTCATCCTCTTTTTACTTGACTACTTTCATACTCTTTTAACTCAACTACTTTAATACTCTTTTTATTCAATTACATTCATACTCCTTTTACTCGATTACTTTCATACTCTTTTTACTTGATTACTTTCATACTATTTTTACTCGATTACTTTCATACTCTTTTTACTTGATTACTTTCATACTATTTTTATTTGATCACTTCAATTACTTAAACTCTTTAATTACATATACTCTTTTTACTTGATTACTTTCATACTCTTTTTACTCAACTACTTTCATATTCTTTTTACTTGATTACTTTCATACTCTTTATACTTGATTACTTTCATACTCTTTTTACTTGATTACTTTCATACTCTTTATACTTGACTAATTTTATACTCTTTTTACTTGATTACTTTCATACTATTTTTACTTGATTACTTTTATACTATTTTTACTTGATTACTTTCATACTCTTTATACTTGATTACTTTTATACTCTTTTTACTTGTTTACTTTCATACTCTTTTTACTCGATTACTTTTATACTCGGAGCACTCTGCTGATGAGTGAGGACATCATGAAGAACAGAAGCTGTAGTTCTGAAGGTTATTCGTCTCCACAGTTTAGTATCAGTAACAAACTCAAACTCAGAAAAACTCACGGGATGTCCAACTTGGGGAATTTCTGCAGGTCGCTCTCACTCAAGTTCTGGAAGAAGAACAGAAAGACAAACAATCCAGAGGTCAAAGGTCACTGATATAGAGCTTCCTCATGCTGCCCCTCATTGAACTTTTGACTGGACTCACCACGAATCTGGATCCAGAGATGGAGTTCTTCAGGACCACTTTATCACAGCCCGACATGCCCACCTGAAACACAGCAGGAGAGACAGGAAGTAAACATCTGAGCACAGCCTGGTGAACATCTCTGAGTGCAGTAACAGCGGGGGAGGGGGGGGGGGGGGGGGCATGGAGCCATGACCTTAAAGTCTGACCCTGAAACATTCAGAGACATTAGTGTCTCAAAAACACAAACACAGAATCAGCAGGACATGAACATGACGATGGATGGATACATGTTTGGATTTATGGATGGATGGCTGGTTGGATTAATTGATGGTTGGTTGGACAGTTATTAAATAGATTGATGGATGGCTGGATGGATGGATGGATGGATGATGGCTGGATGGATGGATCTATGGATGGATGCATGGATGGTTAAAAGATTGAAGGATGGTTGAGTGGTGAATAAATAGATTGATGGTTAGATGGATGGATGGTTGAATGGTTGGATGAATGAATGTATGGTTGGATGGATGTATGGTTGGATGGATAGTTGGATAGATGAATTGTTGGATGGATGGATGAATTGTTTGATGAATGGTTGGGTGGATGGTTTGATGGTTAATCAAAAGATTGAAGGATGATTGGATGGTTGATAAATAGATTGATGGTTGAATGGATGGATAAATGGCTGGATGGATGGACAACTGGATGGATGGATAGATGGTTGGATGGATGGTTGATAGATGAATTGTTAGATGATGGATAAATTGTTAAATGGATGGTTCGATGAATTGTTAGATGGATGGATGGATGGATGGACAAATGGATAGTTGATGGTTTGATGGACGGATGGATGGCTATTTTGATGTTAATAAATAGATGGATGGGATGGATGGATGTATTGTTGGATGGATGGATGGATGGTTGGATGGATGGATGGTTGGATGGTTTGATGGATGGATGGATGGCTATTTTGATGTTAATAAATAGATGGATGAATGGATGGATGGATGAGTTGTTGGATGGATGAATTGTTGGATGGATGGATGGATGGATGAATGGTTGGATGGATGGATGGATGGATGGATGGATGGATAGATGCATGGATAGATGGATGGATGGATGGCTAGTTGGATGTTAATAAATAAATGGATGGATGACGGTTGGATAAATGGATGGACCGATGGATGGATGGACGATGATTGGATGGATATGGATGGATGGTAGACCTCTGGATGGATGACTAGTTGGATGTTAATAAATAGATGGATGGATGACGGTTGGATGGATGGATGGATGATGGTTGGATGCCTCACCCTGATCAGGTAATCTGCCAGCTGCTGAGGACTCCACCTCTCGACCTCTGACCTCGACGGCTCTCGGTTGGCGCTCATTTTGACCTTTGAAGCTCAGCGACCAATCAGGAGGAGCAGAGCTCATCCCCAGAGGACACCTGTGGACAGGTAGAGTGTGATATTCATTATTCTGGGATAACACTGAGCAGGAGGTGGCCCGTCTGTCCAGGGGCGCACTGACTGACTTTAGGCCCTGGAACAAGGACCAAATGAGCCCCCCCCCCCCACCTTTAACAAAGAGCAGGCACATGAAAGCACATTTTATTTATTCATGTTTTTATTTTTTCATATATTTATTTAGTGTTTTTGTTATTTATTTATTAGTCTTCATCAATTTTTACATTTACTTATTTTATTTGTTTATTTTTTCATTTATTTATGTATTAATTTACTTTTAAATTTATTAATTTACTAATGTATTAATTAATGTATTAATTTATCTAATTTATTTATTTTTCATTTATCAATGTATTTGCTTGTTCATTTATTTTTTTCCTTTACTAATTTTATTTTATATTTTCATTTTTTATTTATAATGAAAAAAATAATAATTTATTTATTCATTTATTAGTTTACTGATCCATTTATTTATTTTGAGTTATTTTGTTTTAATTATCTATTTACTTGCTTATTTTTTTCATTTATTCATTTATTTAAATATTTTTTCATTTATGTTTTTATAATAAATACATGATCAATAAGTAAATCAATGAATTCAGTTATCAATTTATTGATTTATTAACTTCTTCATTTATTTATTTATTTATTGATTGATTATTATATTTTTCATGTATTTACTTTATCTCTTATCAATTATGTGTTGGTTAATTTTTAATTTATTCATTTCATTTATTTATTTCTGTATTTATTTCACAGTCCAGAGACGGAGTGCTGGTCCTTCAGTCTGGATTATGTTTGTTTTAAGCTCAGGAAACTCCCCTGAGTCACGTCTTTAAAAACAGCGTCTGTTCTGAGAGTCCGAGGCCGAGTCAGGTGGAGGAAGTGACTCTGAAGAAGTCCAGACTGAAACATGGAGGTCAAAGAAGAAAAGACGAAAACAAAACTGAACTGACGACAATAAAATCCAAAAACAGTTTTGTGCGTAACGTCGACATGTCAAGAACAAAGTGTCTGGACTTTATTCTCCACTTTAGACTTTACCTCCACATTTGAACTTTAATCTCATTAAATTGGCTTTTATCACGTAGTTTGATTTTAATTGTATTATCAACATTTCAACATTTAATCTCGACCTGCAGACCTGCACAGCAAAAACTCAAATTATTTATAATGAAAAAATACAAAAAATAACTAATTAATTTAGTAATGTATTGCTTTATTAATTTATTGATTAATTTATTTTCCTTTTTTTTCTTTTTCATTTATCTATTTATGTACTTGTTTATTAAATTATTTTTTCATTTATTTATTTATTTATTTTGAATACATGAATCAATAAGTAAAAAACAAAAGACAGTAAGGTCCAAAAACAGTTTTGTGCGTAACGTCGACATGTCAAGAAAAAGTCAAAAAAGATGGTGTCTGGACTTTATTCTCCACTTTAGACTTTACCTCCACATTTGAACTTTAATCTCATAAAATGTGGCTTTTATCACGTAATTTAATTTTAACTTTACTGTCAACATTTCTACTTTAATCTCAACCTTCAGACCTGCACAGCAAAAACTCAAATTATTTATAATGAAAAATAAAAAAACTAATTAATTTAGTAATGTATTGATTTATTAACCATTTATTCATTTATTTATTCATTTATAGATTAATTTATGTATTTTTCAGTTATTTTCTTTTTCATTGGTCTATTTACTTGTTTATTTAAATATTTTTTTATTTTTTTATATATAATGAATACATGAATCAATAAGTAAAAAAACTAAACCGAACTGAAGACAATAAAGTCAAAAAACAGTTTTGTGCTTAACGTCTCATAAATTTGACTTACATCACATAATTTAATTTTAACTTTATTGTCAACATTTCTGCTTTAATCTCGACATGCAGACCTGCAAAAACTCAAATCTGAGGAGGTTCAATCCTCCAATTTTCCATTCTGAAACTCTTGCATGACTTATTGTAAAGCTAAATTATCTGATATTTCCACTTCCTCGTCTGATTTTATTTCTTATAAACACAAAAATTAACCCTCTGCTGATCAGGAGTTAAAATATCTGCCAAGGTGTTCAGATAAATTTACTTAAAAATGTCTTAGAGGTAAAGATGAGTTAAGATTTTAACCCCTCAGAGAGATAAATTTAGTTTGTTCTGTTTCAGATATTTCATGTTATTTTAGATTATTCAGAGATTTATTATTATTATTTTTAATTCCCTGTAATAATAATTCCACCTGGACTCCTCACATGAGTTTGAGATTTAAAGTGTTTTGGATGTTTTTGACTCCGATCAGAAAAATAAACCTGATAAGATGTTAATTTTTCAGATTGATGTCCTTCACTCAGCTGAGAAGGTTTGAAGGGTTAATGTTTATGTTTATACATTTTATTAAGTCTATTTTATTCATTCAGTATATTCCTTAAATTATTTTCTTTAATTTATTCCTTTTGTTTATTCTTTCAATTAATTATTTTTTTCCTTTGGTTTATTCTTTTAGTTTATTCCTTTAGTTCATTCATTAAAATATTTTCTTTAATGATTCCTTTGGTTTATTCCTTGTATTAATTTCTTTCATTTATTCCTTTAGTTTATTCCTCAATTATTTTCTTTGATTTATTCCTTTAATTAATTGCTTAAATTAATTTACTTTTTATTCCTTTAGATTATTTTCTTTTAGTTTATTCCTTAAATGTTATTGTTTAGTTTATTCCTGTCACAATCTCAGTTTCAGCCTCAGCCTCTTCCGCAGCCTGTCACTCCCTGCTGCACTCTAATCAGTCCAGACTCACCTCACCTGTGTTCCTGCTCACACCTGCACCTCGTCTGCTGCAATCAAGCCTGCTACAAAAGCCCCAGCTCCACACTCAGTCGGTGTCAGACTGTCTTCGCACTCATGCTGAGAACTCCAGACTTGTTTCCCGGATTGATCACCCGTTGCCGACAAGTTTTGTCCCAGACTTTGCCTCATACGGCTGACCCTCGGCTTGACTTCAAGGTATCGACTAGCTTCTGTCCTGCATTCACCCGCTTGTCTGAATCCCCGGCTATCGATCCTGTTCCTGTCTCCTGTTGCCGAGTCCTGCCTGTCCTGCGCTGTGCTATCTGTCTGGTATCTGATCCCTGCCTGTCCTCGACTACGTGAGTTGGCCTGAATCACTTCTCTGAGTGTTCCTGAACGCCTCTGCTCGTCTGTGAGTCAAGTTTCCACCGCCTTCTCCTTTAAAGACTGTGTGAACTACTGCTTGTACATCCCCTCTGTGGCTTAGTCGATTGAGCGTCCGTCTACGTAGTCGGCTGTTGCGGGTTTGATCCCCGCTCAAACCACAGCCTTTCTTCTGTTGAACTGTGTGAACTTCTGTTTTGGCTCATCTTCTGTGTGGCGCAGTTGAGAAGGCGCTCGCCTTTAAAGCCAGCTGTCGCGGGTTCAACCCCCGCTCAAGCCGCAGCTTCCTTCTGAAAGGACTGTGTGAGCCTTTGTCTGTACATCTCCCGTTTGGCTCAGTCGAGAGAGCGCCCGTCTACAGAGCCAGCTGTCGCGGGTTCGACCCCCGCTCAAGTCACAGCTTCTTACCCATATTACACCTGGTGAGCCTAGGTCTGCATGTCTCCTCCGTGGCTCACCTGAAAGAACACTCACCAGTCATTCCCTAGTGTGCGGGTTCAAACCCCGCTTTGACGGTGCTTTGAATTACTGTAAATGAAGACTGTTCATTGTTCACATCCTACTGCTTGCTTCTGGGTCCTAACTGCAAACGTGTCAATTCCTGAAGTTTATTTCTTTATTTTATTCCTTCTTTTCATTCCTTTAGTTCTTTTAGTATTTTCTTTTAAATGTGTTCAGTGTTCAACACATTCCCTTTAGTTTCTTTTTCGTCCGTGTGTTTGATGTTTTGTTCATTTGTCTTTTCCTCATTTTGATTCTTCATCTTCAGACTTGTTAATTTGGTTTATTAGTTTCTCCTTTTCTTTTAGTTTGCATTAGTTTGGTTGGTTCATTATTTGCCTGTCTTAATTCCCCTGATACTTTAGTCCAGTTATTAATTTACATTTATCAGCTGGTCTCATTTTCTCAGGCGCATTAATCCTGTTTTGTTTTTTTGATTGACAGCTCGTCTTCAGGAGGCGGGGCTCCGGGTGAGGCTGCATTTTAACTTTTTCACACTCAAACTCTACTTAAAATAAAGAATAATGTAAATTCATCAGTGGAGTTTTTCTGTTTGAACATTTTACTCTCACTGCCTTTTTTATTCAAATAAATTCATTTTATTCTGAAAACTCGTCTCTTCAGTTCTCGTGTGACTTTGATTTAAAGTTTGGTCAAAGTTTAAGTAGTTTTATTTTTCAGAATAAAAGATATTTGACAGCTCTGTGTGGGTTTATGATCTGTGAAGTGTTTTGATAAAATCAGCCTCGTCTGTTTTAGAAAACTCTGTAAAGTAAATTTGTTCCTTTATAGGTCCCTAGGTGGCGCTGTTAGTTCTTTTTTATTCATTCAGACACCAAATGCTGCTTTGCCACACTTGGAAGTTTAGAAAATAATTTAACCCTTTAACTGCCAGCTCAATTGTTTGGCAGAGGCCATCAATGAATTAAGAGATATAAAATATTTAAAAACAGAAAAACAAATCCTTGTTTGATTCTGTTAACTACGTTGGCCCTGAAGGTCAATGCCAATAAACATTTCAATATACACAAATCTTCTAAGAATGCACAAAACATTTCGAGATCATGAAATACATTCATAAATGTTTTTGAGCACTGACGTGTCTGAGGCCGAGTGTCACAGGATGTTATGACCAAAATGCTCAGTGAAGAACATTCCTCACTTGTTTTTCCTTAATGAAAACCAGACTCCTGTGTTAAGACAAACAGCTGAAAACTTAAACCTGATGAACCCTGTGCCAGGGGTTAAAAGTCGACACTTCAGGCTCCCTTGTGTCAACATTGGTCATTTATGTCAGATGTTCTGGTCTGCTGAGAGTCCATTTTCTGTATACTTCAAAGAATGTGTCAGGATATAAATACATGTCCCTTTCATTGTTCCTCACAGGCTGAGTCCGGAGTGCCTGATTCAGACACTTGCTTGATTTTGTTATGAACTTCTTTTATATACAAACAAGTCTGTGTTGGCTAAGCTTCTTCATCAACTGCATCTACACATCAACACATTAACCAGCAAGAAACTACAACATTCATAAATGTTTTTTTTTAATTCTTAAATGTTTTTGTGCATTCATTAATGATTTTGAGCATTGTGAATTGTTTTTGCGCATTGTAAACTGTTTTTGCATATTGTTAAATGTTGTTGCGTGTTGTTAAATGTTTTGCACATTCATAAATGTTTTCGAGTATTCCAAAATGTTTTTGCGTATTGTTAAATGTTCTTGCTTAGTCTTTTAATTTCTTGCGCAGTCTTAAAAAGTTTTTGCATACTGGGAAATGTATTTGTGCATTCTTAAATGGTTTTGAGTATTCATAAATATTTTTGCGTATGGTGAAATGTTTTTGTGCATTGTGTATAGTTTTTACCTATTGTGATGTTTTTAACAAAGTAAATGTTTCTAGGTATGGTGAAATGTTTTTGCAAATTCTTAAATTTTTTTGTGCAGTCATAAATGTTTTTGCCCATCGTGAAATATTTTTGTGCATTCACAAATATTTTTGAGCATCCAAAACTGTTTTTGCGCATGCATTCATGTTTTTGCATATTTTGAAATGTTGCTCATTCTTAAATGTTGTCATGCATTCTTGCATGTTTTTTTCCTTTCATAAATATTTTGTGCATTCTCAAATGTTTTTGTCCACTCTTAAATGTTTTTGTGCATTGTAAAATGTTTTTGCGCATTGTAAAATGTTTTTGCGCATTGTTAAATGTTTTTGCGCATTCTTTAATGTTTTACCCTCTCCATGCTAATCCTGATCTATGTGAGCTAATGTTTAATGCTTGTTTAGTTTTGCTACGTTTTATTTGGTTGAAAAATGAGTAAATGCGTATAAAAAGACATTTCCTGCATATTTAGGTGAATAAATTTCTGAAAACAGGATTCAGACCTGTAAGGTCAAAGGTTAGCTTGTAGCTTATACCGTCTTTGTCTCCTCACCTGGACCAGCGGAGTCCGTCTGACTCGGTTGTTCCTCTTGACGGGCCTCGCTCAGTGCCGCTCCTTCCTGATGAACACAAACCGACCTTTTCTTCAGAAGTCCTCCTTAAAGAAGAGCAGTTCAGCGTCTTCTCAGAGTTTTTCTTCCTCCTGCGAGCTCGCCGCCGTCCTGCAGCGCGATCGCGGTCGACAAACTCCGACAGCAGGAAGGAGCAACTCCGCCAGCTCTGGCCAAGGTGCAACCAAGAAGGCTTATTCCTTCTTCTCCCTCAGTCTCTCCCCTCCTTCTGTCTACCTGTAAGTGTCTACCTCCCCCCCCCTCCCCCCGTCTCAGGGAGGAAGTGACTGTGCAGCGAGGAGGGGGGTGGGGTGGGGGGGTGACCACAGAGTGGAACAGCCGTGCATCTGCAGCCGCTGTCTGCAGATCTGCAACAATGCTAAAACAGAAGAAGGAAGCAGAACCCGAGCAGACGACCGACTCCAGACCAGCCTGAGCTCCTGCTGGTCCACGCAGCAGGACTTTACGGGCCCGTCACACCGAGCTCGGATCAGATCGATGACTCCGCCCACGCCGTTGAGTCTGCGCTTCAGTTTGACTCAAAACACAAACACAAACCTCCTCGCTCATGCCTGTGAGCTCCTTCACATCTTTACATGGAGCTCTATGGAGGCGAGCTCACTGTGGCAGGCAGCCTCTAGTGGACGACACTGGAAGTGCAGCTTCATCACTGGCTTCACTCTGCTGGACTTTTAATAGTATCACACATACCAACATAAAAAACATAAATTATAAGTATGGACAGAAAAGAAAATGAGTGGATGAAGGTGAAAAGTGAATGTAACTGATTTTAATAAACTCTATTTACTATATATCTACAGCTGCCTACTGTAAACAGCTGTGCAGTTAGTTACTGTAAATGGAAAAATATTGTGGAAAAGAATCATATTTTTGTAAGATTTACAGCATCTACCAGAAAAAATGTCCAAACACTAAATACTAAAAATAGTAATGGATCAGTAGAGAAAACATTTTAATGTAGCAGGTAAGATTTTTTTAGGTAATGTTTCTTATATTTATGTGAAACCATCGTTTAAGTACATGTATTTTACTGACTAAACAATGATGTTTTGTTTATTGAGTTATTTTATTTAAAAAATCTATCTTTCTAATACAGTCCTGCTCAGTATTATTGGCACCCCTTCATTATTTTCATTATTTTAACAATATCTTCAGAAATAAATTGAAATGTACCAAATTTATGTCATCAGGATCTTTTAATTGAAGGTCCAAAATACTTAACAAAAAAAAAAATCCTTTTTACAAATTACAAGTTGTAATTTCAAAGACAGAACTGAAAAAAAGCATGTGCAGCAATAGTAGCACCCCTCTTCAGTATTTTGTTGCACACCCTTTGGCACTGATGACAGCCTCCAAATGTTTCTTGTAGCCATCTAGAAGCTTCTTGCTCTTCTCAGCTGGTATTTTCTCCCACTCTTCCTATGCAAACTGTTCAAGCTCTTGAACATTTGCAGGTTTCTTTTCCCCAATGGCAGATTTCAGCCATACCAAAGATTTTCAATCGGATTGAGATCAGGACTCATTGCTGGCCATTTTAAAACAGGCCATTTTTTTCCTTTTCAACCATTCCTGTGTGCTTTTGGATGTGTGCTTTGGGTCTTTGTCTTGCTGGAGGGCCCACGATCTTCGACTCAAACCAAGTGTTCTTACACTGGGTATGACATTTGGCTCTAAAATGTCTTGATAATTCTCTGATTTCATGATTCCTGTGATACGGTCAAGGCCTCCAGCACCCGATGCAGCAAAGCAGCCCCAAACCATTATGGAACCTCCACCATGCTTAATTGTTCGTAGGGTGTTCTTTCCCTTGTAGGCTTCAAGTGGTTGTAATTAAAACTGCCTATTCTAAATATGACTGCATGATCATAGTAGCTAATGAAGTATAATTTACAAACCTTAATATGTGAACATTACTTCTGCCAAGTTTGAGTCTGATAAAGTGATGCAGAGCAAAGTTAGAGAGGTTTGTAAAGAAACCGTACCGTCACATTGTGTACTTAAACTACATAGGTGCCAATAATGATGAGTAGGACTGTAGATTAAGCCAGACTTGATTAAACCAGAAAATGTAGCTAAGTCAGACATTATATAGTCAGGATATGTAGATAAAGTCAGCCTTATTAAACCAAAAAAATGTGGATTAAGTCAGGCTTAAAATCAGAATATGTTGAATAAATCAGATAAGATTCAGTCGGAATACATAGATAAGTCGGGATATGTAGATTAAGGCAGACTAGATTAAACCATAATACTTAGATGAAGTTAGACTTAATATTTCAGGATATGTGGATTTAATCAGACTTTATTAAACTAGAAAAGATTGATTAAGTCAGTGTTACTAAAGTCAGAATATGTAGATTAAACTAGAATATGTAATTAAAGATGTAGTCAGCAATGTGGGAGAAAACGCGTGGAGAGGTTGTTTATAAATGAATTTAGACCCGCCTCTCCCTTCATACCTCACCCCTGGCTCCACCCCCGAAAGCTGATGGGCGTGCATCGTCATGGAAACGGCCGTAGAAACTGCGTAGCTGACCAACGTAGCTAAGGAAACCCCGACTCGTCAGACAACTCGACTGACATTATTGATAACATCACAACAACAGAACATTCTGTCAGATTAGACAATAAGATGAATGCCCGACGACTGTTACTGTTATGTGAAGCACCACAAAGCTAATGTTGCTAACCTATCCAGCAGACAGACGGCAACATCCATGTCCGTTTTCAGGTCTATCAGTTCGCAGAGTTCCCTCCACCGTCGGAAAGCAAAACCAATGCTGACCCGGGTCTTCACTCTTTCATGGTCATAGCCCTTCTTTTTCACTTTTTCCTTTTTCTTTTGGGCTGTTTTTCAGCCATTGCTACTGCACCTATTGTATCTCTTTCTTACGCTAACTGCGTACGCTACGCAAACTACTACTCCCTCTCCCCCCTCTGTCTGATCTGCACATGAGTATGATCGCCCCCTGGATGTAGGGGGGGTGTACCCTGTTTTGGTGACTCGGCCTGAGCCACAGTATTTACCTGCTGAAATTCAGAGCCAAGGCTGTGTATTGAAACCAAATTTTTTTTCAACATGCTGTCAGTGGTGACATCTTGTGCATCTAATGCACTATTTGACAAATCGTGCATTAGATGAGAAGATTAGCCGATCGCTGACTACACCTTTAAGTTGGACTTAATATGTTGATGAAGCCAATAATCCCGTCTGGTTTAAAAATGACTCTAACAGACGTTCACTAAAGTCTCCTGATCTGAAAAGATTTTCTGGTTTATTCTGTTCTTTATTTGTCTGGATTAAAATAACTCACAGAGAAGAGAAGCGGGTTGGAGGCTCGTCTTTTATTTTTATTTAACCTTTATTTAACCAGGTTAGTCCCATTAAGATCAGCAGATCTCTTTTTCAAGGGAGACCTGACCAAGAATGACAGCAAAACACAGTTATTGAACAAAAAAAACACATTTCCATTTCTGAGCAGATTTTTAAATCAACACTACATGATCATCTATCCTAACCCTAAGAGAAAAAACTCAACATTTTAATCAGACAGAAATTTGCAGACATTAAAACAGAACACTGAGAGATTAAAATAAGAAAATAAAAATAAGAAAATAAGAATAAGAAAATAAGAAAACAAGAAAATAAGAAAAGAAAATAAGAATAAGAAAATGAACGATGGGAAAACAAAGCAAAAAAACTCTTATTTACTTTTTACAAACAGACATTCATCGTCCTGTGAGCTGGGTAAGGTCTTTGCGCGCCTCGTCCATTAATTAAACCGGATCAGAACCATCAGACCAGAATAATTTTTGTAAACCGGATCAGAACCATAAGACCAGGATCTCTTTTTTAAACCGAATCAGAACCATCAAACCAGAATCTCTTTATTAACCCGGATCAGAACCTTCAAACCAGAATCTCTTTATTAAACCGTATTAGAACCATCAGACCAGAATCTCTTTATTAACTTGGACCAGAACCATAAGAATCTTCTCGATTGGACATTTTTCTTTTGATTTCTCAGAATTAGGGAAACACGTCTGTGAGTTTTATTTCTACATCATAGATCTATATCCGAATCCTGGACTTGGTGTGCAGAGACCTTCACTCTGGTCCAGTCTGGCTCCGGTCAGGACCAGTTCTTCCTGGTCATGTAGAACCCGGCCGGGTCCGAGAGCAGGCACTGGTTCTGCTGGCTGGATTGGGGGTTCTTGGTGTCGATGAGCAGCAGGAGAGACTGGGAGTAATGATTGATGATGCCACTGACTGAAGGGAAAGACTGCACACAGACAGGTACAGGGTTAGAAACAGTGAGGATGCAGTTCCTAAAGTGTCCACAAGGGGCTTGGCCATGGAGAGACCAGCCCATAGACATCCATGTTAAAGTCTGTCAACTTTACGGAAGAAATATTCGTGTTTACAGCCTCAAACAGGTCAACAAGTTAAGTCTTCATGGGTTTAATATTTCATCAGTCACAGTTCTCAATTCTCATTATTCAGACTTTTATTAATCTCATAGTTCTGGCTTCTAAAATGTCCTATTTCTGACTTTTTTCACCTCAACATTTGGACTTTTAATCTCATTCCTCTGATGTTTTTAATCTCAGAATTCAGATTGTTAAAATTCCATAATCTCAGATTTAAAATTCTGTCTTTGTTAAAGTCTTATGTTCATATTTCTTCTTAATCCTGACTTGTCGATCTTTTTCCTGCTTTTGGCTTTGCCTTCAGATTGATGACAGGCCGATACGACTGTCACACATTAAAACACTCAGAATACTTCTCCCTCACATTTTTACCTTTTTTATTCTCTGTATTCTATTTTGTTCTTTACAGTGGAACATTTTTAATCTCAGAACTCTGATTTTAGTTTCATGCCTTAATTTGGGGCTTGGGTTTCGCCACGAGCCACTCTCCCCATAGTAAAGCTATGCAAAGAGTGGAGCCACTCACACACACAGACTCATTGAAAATGAATGGGGAGACTTCCAGAACACACCAAAAAAACACTGTTTTTCTAAGCTGTCGTGACACCTACAGAGTTCATTCAAACTTCAAAACACAGTCGTATGTCTCCTCTCTTCAGAACTGAAACCGTAAGACCTACGGGCTTCAGTCAGTGAGCCCTCAAATCTCCCCTGCGTCTGCCCAAAATGTCATTTTAGAGGCCAAATTCAAACGACATTCAAAAGATTTCTCCCTGCCAGACCCGATTTGTTAACTCCAAAAAATTTCCAAACTGCGATAACAGGAAAACGGTACATCAGACCTGAATAATTTTTTTCAGAAAAATTGATCTGTGACTCTTGTGCCTCAAATATAACACAATGTAAAGCCCTAACTCATTCTGAAATTAAACGAGAGTCAGCTGTTTCCTCCAAAGTCCATCAATCTCTCCCATAGACGTCCATTCAAACCTGACATGAAGTTCTAATTCTGGACAGGTAGTTTGTAAATCGCGATAACTCTGTCATTTCTCACACTATCTTCATAAAAATTACATATTCACAATCCCAAGAATTGCCTGACACTCACGATGTGCTTAAATTTCACATAGCTCAAACAGTCACGAAGAAACAAGGAGTTGTTTGACACTGTCAAAAAAATCAAACACCTAAAGAAAACTGAGTGAAAGTGTCTGCGTCTGGCCACACCTGCTCCTGTAACCATGACAACGGAGCACTTAATTATCACCAGGGCAGGTGCTGATAATCAGCTAATCAAACCACAGAGGAACAAAACACATGAATAAAGTCTCCTGACATCTCTGCTGCTGTATGTATGTGTGTGTATTGATGAAGTAAAAGTGACCTAATCTTCACACAGAATCTTCACCAATAAACACATAGTGTGTGTTCATGTGTTTGATTGCACACGAAGCGTGCATGTCTGAGTGTGTGTGTGTGTATTAATGGAGTTAAAGGGACCAAGCCTTCACACAGAATCTCCACCAACAAACACATAGTGTGTGCTTGTTCTTTGTAATGCATACGTAGAACACATACATGTTCTTGTGTGTATGTGTTAATAAAGACCATTGGAGCTCAGTTTAAACAGGACCCCCACTCACAAAGTGCTTGGTGACATCTGTTTGTTAGGGAGGAGAAAAAAAAAGATAAAGCCCGGCAGCGACCCGAGCCCCACTCACGATTCCCGCGAAAATTGTCTAGATCGCTTTTTATTCCCTCAAATGTCAGGCCTTTTATTTTCATAATTCTGCATCCATCTAATCCCAGAATTCTGATTTTTCCTCTCAATTTTGACTCTTTATTGTTTTCTGATTTTTGGTGTGCTTTGAGATTTTTTTAATATGTTTTTGTACGCCTTGAGATTTTTTGAAATATATTTTTCATATGTTCTGAGATTTTTTCCCAATTTTTGGCACACCTTGAAATTCTTTCCTGATTTTTTAAGTACTGTGAAATTTTTCCTGATTTTTGCCATGTCTTGAGAGTTTTTCTTTATTACCTCCGCCAAGGAGGTTATGTTTTCAGGAGAGTTTGTCTGTCTGTCTGTCTGTGAACAAAATAACTCAAAAAGTTATGGATGGATTTTGATGAAATTTTCAGGAAATGTTCAGCATGGGAAAAGGAAGAACTGATTTGATTTTGGTGTTGATCCGGATCAGCGTCTGGCTGCCATGGCGAAAAATGTGATTTTTGTGAATAACTACTGAACTAAAATAGATATCATTATGAATCCAGTTGCTAATGGTATGTTTTCATGGTCAAGGAACCTAAATTTTTACATGAAATAATGGTAGGATTAATATCTATGGTCAAAATAACAATATGGCTGAGGACTGTGGCGCTGGCGGAGGTCTGCGCTCTCCGAGTGCTTTCTAGTCTTAGATTTTTCTCCTGATTTTTGCCGTGCCTTGAAATTTTTTCCAGATTTTTCAGGTGCCATGAGGTTGTTTCCTTTGTGGTGTGCCTTGAGCTAAAAGGCTTTGAGCCCCACAGGTAAAGGTGACTTGTGAGATCTCTGCAGGTGGCTGTGCTCGCTCGGGTGTACTTCCTGTTTACCTCCTGCGCTTTGAGTCCGGTCCCCAGCAGGAACTGTTGGTTCTTCTGTCTGATCTTGATGTTGAAGGCCTTGTCCTGGTAGTAGACCATCAGAGTGTACGGCTGACCCTCCTGCTGTTTGGATGAGTCCCTCACCAGGTAGGCCCCGTCCTCGGAGACAGACACAGAGACACAGGTAAGGGGGCGGAGCTACAGGTGTTGCTCTTACCTCTGCTTCAGCACCTAAGGCAGATGACTATGCTCCACCTACAGCCTGATGTCAGCTGTGAAACACCTGAACTCTCAGGTGGAGCCAGTGGAGGAGCACAGCCCTGTCTGTGTTGTGATAAGCTGACAGAGGATCAGTTTGTTCTTGGCAGGAGGAAACAGATGAATCAGAAAAATCATGATAATGAGGATGTTCTGTCCGGTTCAAATATCAGTTTGATATTTTCTTTCTTGTTTGTGACGTGGATCTGCTGATGATCCAAATGTGGACCAGCGGTGTGTGAGTGCCATGGCAGATGGAAATAGTCATTTTGGGGGAGTCGAGATGAAAGCTGGAATTTTGGGATTAAAGTTGAAATGACAAGAGTAAAACCAAAGTAACATTTTTGTGTAAAAAGTCGAAATATCGACAATAAAATTGAAATTGCGAGAACAAAGTCAAACTGTCAAGAAAAAAATTGAAAAGACAAGAATAAAGTCAAAAAAAATTGGGGGGTAAATGTCAAAATGTCTACAATCAAGCTGAAATGTTGAGAATAAAGATGGATCATCATAGTAACTTAAGCGCTGAATCGTCGTGAGTTCATCTGTTAAACATCAAAAACAGAATAATGACTGAATCAGCTCAAAAATCGGAGCGACATCATCCTGGTTTAGTCTGGGGTGCCAGTCAGAGTCATGTCTGACAATTCAACAAAGAAAACCTTTTTAGTACCCACACAAAACAAATCAAAATGTTAGCAATAAGACGTGTAAAGCAAAAACAAGAGAATATCAGGCACAATGAAACAGAAAGAAAAGCCAAGACAAAGTGGATTTTTAAAATTAATTTCAATGAAATATGCGAGAAGAAGAAGACCAAGCAATGTGAGCACGTGTCGACAGTTCAGTTCATTCAAAGGAAAAGGCCGTTCCTGGTTTTCACAATAAAACGGCCACACAGTCCAATCCAGTTTAACCAAAGGTAATTGACACGGTGATTAAGACCCTGAACACAACACCAGAGAAGTAATTAGCTAATGAAGCTCGTGTGTTCGTTTACCTTGTTGACTCTCTGCAGACAGCTGTCTGCCTCTTCCCGGGTCACCTTACCCACGTACCAGCGAGGGTCCAGACCCTGAACAAAACACAATCACACTGTTAGTGAAGCTGATCCCACAGCTCCACCTGCTGGTCAGAAGGTGGAACTGCTGCTCCCACAGGAGGGACTACCACAGTGATGTCACAACAAAGGGTCGAAGAAAAAGCTTCATGGAGACAGAACTGATTAGTTACTGTTGATGACAGTGATTCTTAGAAATCCTTAAATACCTCAGAGTAATTTAACATTAATGAAGATTTATGATTTAAAAAGACAAACAGGACTATCTGTGTAAGTAAAGAAAAAAAACAAAATAAACATAATGACTTTTTTTTATTAAAGGACATTTATGAAAAATGAGGACATCCATAGATATTAAAATACAAGTGCAGATATCAATGTAAAGTAGGGACATTTTAAAAAAAGGGGGAAATTGATGCAAAGTGAAGACATTTACAGTAAAGTGAGGACATTTACATAAAATAAGGACTTTTTGAGAAGTGAGGACATTTACATAGGCTTGGACATTTTAGTGAAGCGTTGAAAAACAAGGATATTTGAGACTGTACATATTTATATTTATATGTTTATGTTCAGTACCGATATTTATTTATTTAATGGACACGTATGCAACAAAACATTTGTGCAAAGTGAAGGTCCTTACGTTAAGTTTGGACTTTTTCTTAAAAAGTATATCCTGTTATCAGAAGTGAGGACAATAACGTTAAGTTTGACATTTTTGTGAAGTTGTGAAGTGTTGGAAAATAAGTACATTTGAGATAATATATATATATATATATATATATATATATATATATATATATATATATATATATATAGATATGTATATATGTACACTCAACAAAAATATAAACGCAACACTTTTGTTTTTGCTCCCATTTTTCATGAGATGGACTCAAAGATCTAAAATTCATTCCAGATAAACAATATTACCATTTCTTTCAAATGTTGTTCACAAATCTGTCTAAATGTTTGATAGTGAGCACTTCTGCTTTGCTGAGATAATCCATCCCACCTCACAGGTGTGCCACATCAAGATGCTAATCTGACATCATGATTAGTGCACAGGTGTACCTTATACTGTCCACAATAAAAGGCCACTCTGAAATGTGCAGTTTTGTCTCACAGCAAAATGCCACAGATGTCGCAAGCATTGAGGGAGCGTGAAACTGGCATGCCGACAGCAGGAATGTCAACCAGATCTGTTGCTTGTGCATTAAATGTTCATTTCTCCACCATAAGCCGTCTCCAAAGGCGTTTCAGAGAATATGGCAGTACATCCAACTGGCCTCACAACTGCAGACCACGTGTAACCACACCAGCCCAGGACCTCCACATCCAGCAGGTTCACCTCCAAGATTGTCTGAGACCAGCCACTCAGACAGCTGCTGAAACAATTGGTTTGCATAACCAAAGAATTTCTGCACAAACTGTCAGAAACCGTCTCAGGGAAGCTCAACTGCATGCTCGTCGTCCTCATCGGGGTCTTAACCTGACTCCAGATCGTCACCGTAACAGACTTGAGTGGGCAACTGCTCACGCACGACAGCGTGTACCAGTTCCCAATAATATCCAGCAACTTCGCACAGCCATTGAAGAGGAGTGGACCAACATTCCACAGGCCACAACTGACAATCTGATAAACTCTATGCGAAGAAGATGTGTTGCACTGCATGAGGCAAAAGGTGGTCACACCAGATACTGACTGGTTCTGAGTCCCCAGACCCCCAATAAAGCAAAAAAAAAAAATGCACATTTCAGAGTGGCCTTTTATTGTGGACAGTCTAAGGTACACCTGTGCACTAATCATGGTGTCTGATGAGCATCTTGATGTGGCACACCTGTGAGGTGGGATGGATTATCTCAGCAAAGCAGAAGTGCTCACTATCAAACATTTAGACAGATTTGTGAACAATGAGAGAAATGGTAATATTGTTTATCTGGAATGAATTTTAGATCTTTAAGTCCATCTCATGAAAAAATGTATAAAAACAAAAAGATATTCTTTATGCTTATATATATATATATATATATATATATATATATATATATATATATATATATATATATATGTATATATATATATATATATATATATATATATATATATATATATATATATATATACATATGTGTGTATATATACACACAAGTGTTTTAGATTAAGAAATTGGTGTTCAGAATGGACATTTCCATTAAGTGAGGATATTCAATTTAAAGTGTGGACACTGATGTTAGGAGAAAATATCCCCATGAGAAGGAAGGACATTTTAGTGAGGTAGTGATGTTTTTATCAAGCCAGGACTTTTATTTAAACTTGTTGCATCATTGTAAAGGTCATTTTGGTAAAGTTAAGACATTTTGTTGAAGACAGGATTTTTATGTGGTAAGTTGGGACATTTTGAAGGACACAGAGTCAAAGGGTCAGACAGGTGTGTAGAGACAGGTGAGCTCACCTGTGACCTGGTGGACGTGGACTTTGGAGGAAGCAGTGTCGGCCTGTCCCATCTTGAGAAGCTCCCTTTGAGTTTAAAACAAAAAGACAAAATCAGTGCAGCAGAGACCGAACAACACATCTGTTTTAGATCTCTATGTGAGCCATGATGTTGGCTCGTTCTTTTATCTTTAGAGCTTTAAACATTTTAAAACTGGTTTAAACTTCTATTAACAGCTACAACACTTCTAGTCATTTTAAATCATCTTTAATCATTTTTAAAAAGCTTTACACTTTTTGAGCCACTATGCACTGCTTTTAACTGCTAAGATTTTTTAATTGCTTAAAACTTCTATCAACAGCTTCAACACTTTAAAACATTTTAAAAAAGCTTTAAACCTTTTAACTGCTTAACGCAGCTTTTAACCACCAGTATAGTTTTTAAACTGCTTTAAACAGTCAATCTACTGTAGACCTGCTGCCAAACTTACATAGTGCTATAATCAATGTGATCTACTGTAGACCTGCTGCCAAACTTACATAGTGCTATAATCAATGTGATCTACTGTAGACCTGCTGCCAAACTTACATAGTGCTATAATCAGTCTGATCTACTGTAGACCTGCTGCCAAACTTACATAGTGCTATAATCAGTCTGATCTACTGTAGACCTGCTGCCAAACTTACATAGTGCTATAATCAATGTGATCTACTGTAGACCTGCTGCCAAACTTACATAGTGCTGTAATCAATGTGATCTGCTGTAGACCTGCTGCCAAACTTACATAGTGCTATAATCAGTCTGATCTACTGTAGACCTGCTGCCAAACTTACATAGTGCTATAATCAATGTGATCTGCTGTAGACCTGCTGCCAAACTTACATAGTGCTGTAATCAATGTGATCTGCTGTAGACCTGCTGCCAAACTTACATAGTGCTATAATGAATGTGATCTACTATAGACCTGCTGCCAAACTTACACAGTGCTATAATGAATGTGATCTACTGTAGACCTGCTGCCAAACTTACATAGTGCTATAATCAGTCTGATCTACTGTAGACCTGGTGCCAAACTTACACAGTGCTATAATCAATGTGATCTACTGTAGAACTGCTGCCAAACTTACATAGTGCTATAATGAATGTGATCTACTGTAGATCTGCTGCCAAACTTACATAGTGCTATAATAGTGTGATCTACTGTAGACCTGCTGCCAAACTTACACAGTGCTATAATCAATGTGATCTACTGTAGACCTGCTGCCAAACTTACATAGTGCTATAATGAATGTGATCTACTGTAGATCTGCTGCCAAACTTACATAGTGCTATATTGAATGTGATCTACTGTAGATCTGCTGCCAAACTTACACAGTGCTATAATGAATGTGATCTACTGTGGATCTGCTGCCAAACTTACATAGTGCTATAATAGTGTGATCTACTGTAGACCTGCTGCTGAACTTACATAGTGCTATAATAGTGTGATCTACTGTAGACCTGCTGCCAAACTTACATAGTGCTATAATAGTGTGATCTACTGTAGACCTGCTGCCAAACTTACACAGTGCTATAATCAATGTGATCTACTGTAGACCTGCTGCCAAACTTACATAGTGCTATAATGAATGTGATCTACTATAGACCTGCTGCCAAACTTACATAGTGCTATATTGAATGTGATCTACTGTAGATCTGCTGCCAAACTTACACAGTGCTATAATGAATGTGATCTACTGTGGATCTGCTGCCAAACTTACATAGTGCTATAATAGTGTGATCTACTGTAGACCTGCTGCCGAACTTACATAGTGCTATAATAGTGTGATCTACTGTAGACCTGCTGCCAAACTTACATAGTGCTATAATAGTGTGATCTACTGTAGACCTGCTGCCAAACTTACACAGTGCTATAATCAATGTGATCTACTGTAGACCTGCTGCCAAACTTACATAGTGCTATAATAGTGTGATCTACTGTAGACCTGCTGCCAAACTTACATAGTGCTATAATAGTGTGATCTACTGTAGACCTGCTGCCAAACTTACACAGTGCTATAATCAATGTGATCTACTGTAGACCTGCTGCCAAACTTACATAGTGCTATAATCAATGTGATCTACTGTAGATCTGCTGCCAAACTTACATAGTGCTATAATCAGTCTCATCTACCATAGACCTTTTGAAGGATGGGCGTGGTCTCACCTGAGGGCAGCGTTAGTGACCTTGGAGATGGGATTTTAGGAGGCAAACTGGGAAAGAACATGAAGAAGAAACAAATCAGACCATTTGATGTCCCCTTGACCAAAGTCAGGCGTCAGGAGTTGAAACCTTTGAGTTATTTTTGTCAAACTACATGTTCAACTTTACTGCCTTGACCTTTGACCCTCGCAGAGCTCCCAGACTGTCGAGGTAAACTTTTGTTTCAGGTGGTTTCATACCTGCCTGTCTGCCATGGGGAAGGGTTAGGCGGTCCTGGGCTGGGGCGGTGGCTTTTATTTTGGAGGGGGAAAGTGTTTCGTTTAAGTACTAGAAGAGAGAATAGGATTTCAGATACTTTTCTCATAATGATAACAAATATTTACATAGAATCATTGGGAAATCTTACCTTCATCATTTGCATACTAAGGACAGAAACAGGAAGATCAAACAAATGAACCTTCAAAATAAGAGCCTTGAAAATACATAAATCAAAAAATAAATCAGCTCACCTCTTTCCTCACATCAATTCTGCGAAAACAAAATGAATATGATGATAATCAGCAGGCTCAAGCAATGACAATCATCTTATAAACAATAAAAAATGTAAATATTAATCATTAACAAGGTAACAAGAGACAGCCAATCAAAACACAGCAGGAAAAACAGCAGATAAACAAAACGGTACCACTCAATCTAGCTAAGGCCCATTGATCATTTAAAGTAGATGGATGGATGGATGGATGGATGGATGGGTGGATGGATGGATGGATGGATGGGTGGATGGATGGATGGATGGATGGATGGATGGATGGATGGATGGATGGATGGATGGATGGTTGACTGAATGAACTAAATCACACACCTGCTTGTCGAACTGAGGCCTGGACACACAGGTGAAACATTCAGAGGTTTAAGAAGTCCATAATCACTGGACATGTGTGGATGTTTGTGGACATGTGTGGACATGTATGGATGTGTGTGAACGTGTGTGGACATTTGTCAACATTTCTAGACGTGTGAACATATGCGGAGGTTTGTGGACATGTATGGATGTGTGTGTACTAGGGATGTAACGGTTACCGGTAAAACGGTAAACCGCGGTAAAATTTCCCACGGTAATCATTACCGTGTCTTTTTAAAATTACCGTTTTACCGTGTTTGATCACCACCCTGTGTCAATAACTCACGGTGATGCTGCTGTTTGCCTGGAAAAGCCGGACCTATGTCTCTGTCCTCGGTTGAGCAGCCTAAACCGGTGCGCGCATGCGCAGTCTGCTTTGTTTGGCCTCTTGAGTCTGAGAACAAAGTTCAAGCCACAGCGGAGTTTTCCCGAGACGGACTCTGAAGTCTTGATGAATTTTGGATTTTTACAAGGATCCTGAGGAGTAACTGATAGAAGACAGTCTCCATGTCTAAACACGAAGCTGCAGCAAAAGAAAGACATGTGCGCAATTTCAACGGCAGGAACTCTTCGAGTAAATGTAGCCTACTGACGGAGCCGCAGGAAGAGAGAGAGAGAGAGGACTCAATGAGCCATACCTGAGAGAATAACAGGTGACTTATCAGTAAATCTATCCAAAAATGTATAAATCTTATAAATAACAGAATTGGTGTCACTCTGGACTGGGTTCCTGCCAGTGGCATAGCTGGGATGTATTCCACATGGGTTTTCATAGCTCCGACAGAAAAAAAGCCAAAAAAGTGCATCAATAATGAACCATGACAGAATTGTAATAACCAGCTTGTTTTATTGCCAACAAGATAAAGACAAATAATAAGAAAATAAAATTACAATGAAATAACTTTAGGTGCAATTACAGTAAACTGTAAAATAAAAAAAAATGTAAAATACTGAATACAACCTCTCATTACTGCCACTATTTGAGATGTGTTTTTCTTTTTTTCATTCTTGCAACAACCTCTTATCAACAACCTTGTCCAAGTTAGTCTTCCCAGACATCTCTCTCTCAAAGCTGGTGTCTACGATTTGAAACCGCAGCCTGCTCCTCCTTCCCTCACCTCTCCCCCCCGTGTTCCAAGATACCGCCCCCAGCTCGTGGTGCCTCATATAAGCCCCCTCGGACAGAGCTACGAGCGACTAGCACAATATATCAGCAGCAAACTCAATCAAAAACAGCTCAGCTCAACTGAAAGTATCAAACACGACAGACATCTCCCTTGTAACACACAGCAGTAGCCATTTCAACTGGACCGGCGGCAATGCGGGTCTGGCGCCGCCAGAGCGGAGCCGAGTGTGGGGGAGGATTTATCTTTCTCAGCCTGTCCTCCACAGCTCAGCTTACAGTGCAAACGATTAGCGGCTAACAGGCTAACCCGCTCCGCTACAAGTCATTAGCCAGGACAGGCACAGACTAACCAGAGTAATTCAGCAGACATCTCCCACTGTAGTAAACAAAGCCATTACCTGATCAACCAGGGGCGAAACGGTCGATGCTGAAGGGCTGACGGCCGGCTGAGGCTATTCGTTAGCCGTTAGCCCGCTAACAGGCCTTGATCCGCGGGCAGAGCTCCGTTAGGCCCCGCGGGAGAGGGAAGCGCCTTCCCGGTTTCGGTGCTAGGCTTTTCTGGCTCCATGATAGTTCAGTAGCTAACGCTGCTAGCTGCTCACCGGAGGTAGAGGGGAGGAGGCGGGACCATGACGCACTACGCATGACGCTGCGTAGTGAGGGAGACAGGGGATTGGATGGACTCACGGACCAACTCACGGACCAATTGAACCTTACAGGCTTCTAGGCTTGATTGGTCAGCTAGTATGCTGCTTTTCAGCAGATATACTGAATGGATTTTTTTCGTTCTTTTTGGTCTTTATACTGTGTAGATAGGACCATAGGACTATAACAGCCTTATAAACGGTGTTATTAAAATGTACAAACCTTCCAAATCGTAGACCATAGCTTTAATGAAAAGTAATGCCGGGCTTGAGAGGCGAGACTCGCTCATTTTTGAGCGCAGATAGGTCTTGATCGGTTTGTATAATGTATGGCTTTTCTGTTTGTGTCCTGAACAATTATCTGGACTACGCATGTATGGATTATTTTATGGATGTATTTAGTGGATATTTTCGTCAGAGACAATTCTGTCCACACCACAGAATTATCTCTGTTCATACAGAATGGCTCTGAGG
Organism: Scarus forsteni; assembly: GCA_036419115.1. Classification (NCBI taxonomy): domain Eukaryota; kingdom Metazoa; phylum Chordata; class Actinopteri; order Labriformes; family Labridae; genus Scarus; species Scarus forsteni. The sequence goes on along the minus strand of JAZDUH010000228.1, from coordinate 1,101,785 downwards.
CCTGAAATGTCATGCCCAGGCGGTGGTGGAGTTCAGAAAAATGTAAAATAGCACAGAAGAGCATTATCAGCAAGCACAGTCAAATGGTCCAGAAGAAGCAAATGCAGATTTGAAACTAAATAATAATAATAAATAATAATCACGAGTTAACAAATGTATGGGAAACACTCTTAAGTGCAAGCCTGTTACATGTGGACCATTATTGTTTACAACCACCATTTACCGGTTTAAAAATAGCCGTTAATCTCCATTTATATGGGTGAAATCGCTGCGTTTGTGTGGTTGAGATGATGTAGCACCATGTCGCTGCAGTAGACAGTGCATGTCTACCTGCATGTCTACCTGCTGTAGCGGTGCTCGGTCCCACATCGTCACTGGCCTGGGCCACCACCTGGATGTTTTCCGCCCCAGTGAGGACCCCACTGGGCCAGAAAAGATCCGGAAGTTTGGCGCATTTGGCTGCATCTTCTCTTATATGTTTTTTTTTTTTTTTTCGAGCCATACGTCTTTTTCTGGCTGCATCTGTCTTTTCTTCATCTTTTTTCATCTCTCGTCTTCAGTCTGGCTCAATACGCGGCTGAGCCGATCACTTTTCAATGGGCCAATGGATCAGCTCAAATCGGCAGGGGTATCCCCCCCTTAATATGCAACATAATACAGTGACCCAGTCTGACGTCACGTTACACTCTGCACTAACCTGCTGCTGCAGAGAAGGCAGCTGCTGCGCTCTTCCGCCTCGGATTTAAACAAACAAACAAACAATCCTCGGCAGTGTGGTGGTGCTACAGGATTTCACCACAAGAGGGCCCGTGGGTTTTCATAACCCACGGGCCCTACGTAAACTACGCCTCTGGTTCCTGCCTTTGATTTGCCGCGTATTCACCGTATTTTGAAATAGATCGTCTTTTTCGTCAAAGTTCGTGTTTTATGGATTTCATCGATCGTTATTTGGAAATATTTAGAAGAGAGGGGAGACCAGAGGAGAATCATGTAGTGGGTTGATTGCTTCAGGGACAATCGTCATTTTTTTAAAAAAAAGTCCTGGACATGGTCTAATATAAGGAGCTGTAACATGGACACTAATGTTGCAGATAAACTAAAATGTGTGAGTGTATACAAAATAGTTTAAGCTCATTTTTTTTCACCTCAAAACTTTGAACATATTAATTTACAACTGTTTTTAAAGAGAATCCTGTTTGAAGTTCAAATCAGTTGTTTTCTTTTCTTGTAATCACACCGTTAATAACATAATAATGTCAAATACTTTCCAGAATGGTTTATTTTTATTTCTCATGAAAGAAGGGTAAATAAATCTACTCAAAGGGTATTTCTTGACACATTATTGACAAAAAAGACAGAAAAGAACCATTTTGTTAATAATATTGAAGGGATTAAGGGATTAAATTGTGTGTAAAAGTACATTTTGAACATTTTGAGCACACTGCAACAATACCGTGATAATTATGATAACCGTGATAATTTTGGTCACAATAACCGTGATACAAAATTTTCATATCGTTACATCCCTAGTGTGTACATATGTGCACATTTGTAGACATGTGTGGACATGTACGGACATGAATGAATATTGACACGTGTGGACATTTGTCAACATTTTGAGATGTTTGTGGATAGGTGTGGATGTGTGTGAACATGTGTGGACCTTTGTGGACATGTATGGGCATGTGTAAATGTATTTTGACATGTGTGGACATTTATGAACATTTCTAGACATGTGTGAACATGTGTGGATGTTTGTGGACATGTGTGATCATGTGTGGACGAGTGTGGACGTATTTGTACATATGTGGACTTTTGTAGACATGCAGGCACATGTGTAAATGTTTGTTGACGTGTGGACACGTGGACGTTTGTGAACATTTGGAGATGTCTGTGGACAGGTTTGGATGTTTGTGTACATATGTAGACGTGTTTGGACATTTGTGTACATTTCTGGACATGTGTCGACATAGGTGGATGTGTGTGAACATTTTTGGACATGTGTGGACGTCTATGGACATGTGTGGACATGTTATTATGTTTGTGGACATGTGTGGATGTGTGTTGATATTTTTAGACATGTGTGAACATCTGTGGACATGATTTGATGTTTGTAGAGGTGTGTGAATGTAGACATTTGTGAACATGTATGGATGTGTGTGTACATACGTGGACATTTGTTGTCATGTGTGGACATTTGTGAACATGTATGGACATATGTTGACATGTTATGTTTGTGGACGTGTGTTGACATTTTTGAATGCATGAACATGTGTGAACATGTTTTGATGTTTGTGAACATGTGTGAACATGTTTTGATGTTTGTGAACATGTGTGAACATGTATGGACATGTGTTTGCGAGCGTGTCCTCACCTTGGTGAGTGTACATTGTGCTGTGAAAAAGGGGAAGCAGAGAAAAGAGTAAAAATCAGACAGTGTAACAACAGGAAGTCTCTCTGAATGTGTCAGGAGTTCCTCAGGGCTCTGGTCCTGATGCTCTGGTGTTTTAGTTTTCTTTATTTCTAATAAGTCGGATTAAACATCCTTCAGAGCAGAGGTCACTGCTCTGATTCAGCTGTAAACACTCACCATGCTGACTGGGCCGGGGGGAAATACTGTAACACAAGAGAACAGGTGTAACCAGAGTCAGACTTATGACTCAAGACCAGGTTTAGACTTTAGACCAGGTTTAGACTTTAGACTAAGCTAAGACTTTGGACCAAGCTTAGACTTAAGACCAGATTTAGACTCTATACCAGGGTTTAGACACTAGGCCAGGTTTCAGACTTTAGACCAGGTCTAGACTTTCTTATGCATATTCGTCATATCTGAGAGCAGGTCTTTTCCAGAACCTGGTTTTGGGTGTGGTTACCTCTTTGGGTGGATGCTGGTTCTTTGCCCTGGTTTCTCTCAATTTTTGGTTTAACCTTCCGACGGACTGGTGGGACAGACCAACGATCACTAACTGTCGTCATGACAACGGGGCTCGCTCTCGTGCTTACGTTACTTACAGTTTTCTGACCGACGCCTGACATGAGGGGAGGGGGAGGGGTCTCTCCTGGATGGCTCATCTGGCTGAAGAAGCAGAGAGAGGATCAGGGTGCTGATCCAGATCAACATCCAATGGTTCAGGTCTACTCACCGTCTGGAGGGTGGACTTTGGGCGGGGGCACGGGGTGGGGGGCTGGATTTCCCTGTCAATGTAGACACTGTTACCCCCAAAGGGCAGCATGGGGCCTGGGTGAGGTAGGTCGTTCTGACACTCCTTCGGCGGAGGCTCGTAGTCTCCGTTCGTGGACTCATCGTCCTCCTCACCGCTGTCGGGACTCTCGTAGTTCCCCTCCTCGCCGCTGTCGGGACTCTCGTGGTCCCCCTCCTCGCCGCTGTTGGGACTCTCGTAGTTCCCCTCCTCCCCGCTGTCGGGACTCTCGTAGTCGTCATCCGAGTCTTCTTCGTCATCCTGGGCGGTGGGGGGGGGGGGATGGACGGAGGGACAGATTCAGAACAACCAAAGATTCAAAACCTTCAACAACAAAACACTGATGGGCCGATCAGTGTGAAGAGCAGAAAGCCTGGCTCCATCTTAAGACCAGGTCTAAGACTTTAGACCAGGTTTCGAATTTAGACCAGGCTTAGACTTTGGACCAGGTTTAGACTTAAGACCAGGGTTAAGACTTACAACCAGGCTTAGACTTAAGACGAGGTTTCAGACTTAAGATCAGGTCTCAGACTTTAGTCCAGGTCTCAGACTTCAGACCGGGTCTTGGACCAGATTTAGACCAGGTTTAAGATTAAATTTTAGATTCAAGTTTGAGTTTTAGACTTAAGGCCAAATTTAGACCAGGTCTCAGACTGAAGACAAGATGTTAGACTAAGGCCAGAGTTTAGGCAGTAGTCCAGGTTTTAAACTTTAGACCAGGTTTTGACAAAATACCAGCTTTAACATTTTAACCAGCATTTAAACTTTAGACCAAGTTTGAGACTTAAGACCAGGTTTAAGGGTGTTTTCACACCAACCGTATTTAGTGCGCACCAAATAAGTTTTGGCCCAGGTTTTGGTACGTTAGTATCAATGAGAATGCAACCACCGCACTTTGGTGTGCACCAAATCAGCCGGTCTGAGACCTCCATGAAGGGGTGGTTTGGATCCGCTCCATCTCCCTACATTTGGTGCGGTTTCACTGATGTGAAACAAAGTGGTCTGAACCGATCTATTTTTGATGCATTACTTCCTGTTAATCCTGCGGTTGAATCTTTGACTTACTCAATTTGTTGATTGTTTATTCTGGTTGAGGATTACGATGATTTACGAGGGTCCAGAAGGTCGCTGATGCCGTCTCAAACACGATAAAAAAACACATTTGAAGGAAAATGTAGAAGAGAGTGAAACGTAAACATTGTTTTTCCTGTGTAGGAAATGGTTACCATGGTAGCCTCTTCTTCGTTCTCCTCCGTAGCAGGTTTGGTAACCAGTTACGTGCATATCGCCCCCTGCTGTTTCAAACTGAGTAAATACACAAGTGGGTCCGGGCACGGTTCGATATTGCCAGTGTGAATGAAAGCCAGTGGGGGAGGAGGAGGGGACGAACCCATGGTGAACCGCGCCGCAGCACGGTTCGAAACAAGTGGACCTAATGTGAAAATGCCCTTAGACTTTAGACCACATTTAGTCTGTGGACCAAATTTAGTCCAGGCTTAGACTTTAGACCAGGTTTAGACTTCAGACTATTTTTCATGGGCACACTGGTCTACAAACTTTTGCACAGGGCTGTGAAATATTGAGAAAAGTCTAGATTTTGAGAAAAATCCTGTAAACAAATGTCTTAAAATGAAAAAACTTTCATCTCAATATCTCATATTTATTTTCCACATTTATGTTTTTGTTTTAATGCACTTTCACTCAAACTTTTGTGAGGTGACCTTTAGTGTCACGAAATGGTCCCTTAAATATTTTTGTTTATTTTATTACTAAGAGACATTTGAATCCAAATCTGTTTTTGTTTCTGTCTTTAAAATCAGATGAACGTACAAAATCTCCGCCCCAGCCGGTCGGATCATCAGGATAGGTTTCTGCTGAGAGAAGACAAAATTAAAACAAATAGTTTTAATGATTCAATCCATTTAAGCTCATCGAAAATCAGATTTAATGAAGCTTTTACGACAACATAAAATTATTTCCTACCTGGTTCATGCCGATGATTCTTGAACCTGGAAGAAAACAAGAGGATTTTACATAAATGTTCAGTCAACTGATTTTTCTCTAAAGATCAGAATTTGAAGGTCCACAGTGTTTGAAGGGGCTGTGATGGGGATCTTTCAAAAACAGGTTTATAAAAGCTGAGTTTGTAATTTAATATTTGTTAAACCCTTCCTGTTACAGTCTGCTGATAATGAGAGGGTTATACTGGTCAATTACTTGGTAATTACACTGATTATTAAGTTAATAAACCACTAACTAAACTATGGAGCCAAAAAGGTGTGTTCACACCGGACACGAATTGGGGTATTTAAACGCCCCGTATGCCTGTGACGCGCTGTGTGTAACGCCCGAGGCTGGACGTTGGACCATTTTGACAAGCTGAGGGGCGACACGCATCCTTGCGCAGGCGCAGTAGAGAGCCGGAGCTTGTCGGATTCAGTGATGACCCGTGCAGGCAAATCCAGCTGGAAACGAATATTTACAGAACTTACCTTCAAAACCTGTCTCCTCAGAGACTTTCACCCAAGCCTGCTCCTTTTTGTTCCGGTCTCTGTAGAGTACACACGTCGAATCGTATAGCTCCGGATGATGACAAACAGCTTAGATAAACCTCTCCTCCATCTTTCAGAGGGGTTTGAGCAGGAGGCCAGAGCGTCACACATCATTAAGCTAATGACGTCAGGGGGGAATGTCATCGCTGATTGGCTGCCGTGCCACAGCCACAGTCGAAAGTTCAATATTTTCAACTCAAGTGTCAACGTGCCACGCCAAACGCGTCCAATGCCCCGCCCGGGGCGAATCTTCAACCAGACACGTCTTTGCATTGACTTTGTATGTAAACTAGACGCGCGTCTTTGCAAATTTGCATCTGGTGTGAACACACCTTAACAGTGACAGTAAGAATTGGCACTGAAAAAAGAAACCTGGTAGTGAAGAAAAATTTGTCTTGTCACTGAAATGAGCATTGGCATTGTAAAATGTTGAATTGGCACTGAAAAAAGTATTGGTAAATTGGAAAAAAGAAATGCAGACACTTAAAAAATATATTTTTTTAGGATACTTTTTGTTTTATGATGTTTCTCAATCTTACTGGAACTGTTTTGACTAGGGGGTGGGGGAGGGGGGGCGGGTACGTGAAAACGTGCTTCCAGGCTGTGAGTAATAATTTGATTCTTCTATTATATTAAGGTTTTTCTAATGTATTTGAACTGTCCTGATATGCTGTAAAATCATTGCTTAGAGACATGACCTAACATAACCTGTACCTGACCTGTGTGTGAACTGCTCAGCCCCTCCTTGCTAGAGACTGCTTTCCCACACACTGCTTGACCGCAGTAGCCCTCTTGGCCTTCTAATTACCTCTTTACTTTCCCACAAACTCAGTGATTCTCCGTAAACCCGATGAACTTGCACCTGCAAGTCCATCTTTCTCATAAGAAACACCCTCATGACCACATACAACGCTATAAAAGGAGATGACACTGTACTAGATTTAGTTCAACTCTTGGGCTGCCTTAAGCACTCTTGAGTTGTAACTCTCTTGTCCGGACAAGAAGAAGAAGGATTAAAGCTCCATCTGATTGCATCCTGCTGCTTTTTGTCATTTTTATTTGGAATAAATGTCAGGTAGAGGTATGAACCAACTGAGCTATCGAAGGATTATAAAGGGAAAATTCCTGACACAGGCTTTGAGAGGAAGAGAGCGCCCTCTGTCGGCGTACAGTAACCCAGTAACCCAGAAGCAAGTCCCAAACCGCCAGTAAGTCTGTTCGTCTTTGTTGGTATTTTTCAGTCAATCAAAATCACTTTATGTCTTGCAAAGCTAGCAAACATGCTAACATTCGCTAAGCTCGCTTAGTTTGGGACTTGCTTCCATTACGATCATGGCTGCAGGGACAACAGGTTACTGTAGGTTACCGACAGAGGCCGCTCTCTTCCCCTCAAAGCCTGAGAGCGCGTTCTCGCGTTCCCAGCCCCCCCGTCAAAACAGTGCCAGTAAGATTGAAACCTGAAAAAAAAAATCTGTTACTGAAAACCAGAAAATTGAAAAGTTGAAATACATCCTAAAACAAAAAGTATCCTTAAAAAAACATACAGTCCTACTCATCATTATTGGCACCCATGAAGTTTAAGTACACAATGTGACAGTACAGTTTCTTTCCAAACCTCTCTAACTTTGCTCTGCATCACTTTATCAGACTCAAACTTGGCAGAAGTAATGTTCACATATTAAGGTTTAAAAATTATACTTCATTAGCTACTATGATCATGCAGTCATGTTTAGAATAGGCAGTTTTAATTACAACCACTTGATGCCTACAAGCAAAAGAACACCCTACCAACAATTAAGCATGGTGAAGGTTCCATAATGGTTTGGGGCTGCTTTGCTACATCAGGTACCTTGACCGTATCACAGGAATCATGAAATCAGAGAATTATCAAGAAATTTTAGAGCCTTTAGAGAGTCCTACCCAGTGTAAGAACACTTCGTTTGAGTCGAAGATCGTGGGCCCTCCAGCAATTCAAAGACCCAAAGCACACATCCAAAAGCACACAGGAATGGTTGAAAAAGAAAAAAAATGGCCTGTTTTAAAATGGCCAGCAATGAGTCCTGATCTCAATCCGATTGAAAATCTTTGGTATGGCTGAAATCTGCCATTGGGGAAAAGATACCTGCAAATATTCAAGAGCTTGAACAGTTTGCATAGGAAGAGTGGGAGAAAATACCAGCTGAGAAGAGCAAGAAGTTTATAGATGGCTACAAGAAACATTTGGAGGCTGTCATCAGTGCCAAAGGGTGTGCAACAAAATACTGAAGAGGGGTGCCATTATTGCTGCACATGCTTTTCTTCAATTCCCTCTTTGAAATTATAATATGTAACTTGCAAAAATGATTTTTGTTAAGTATTTTGGACCTTCAATTAAACGATCCTGATGACATAAATTTGGTACATTTCAATTTATTTCTGAAGATATTGTTAAAGTAATGAAAATAATGAAGGGGTGCCAATAATACTGAGCAGGACTGTATATTTTTTAGTGTCTGTGTTTTTTTTTTCAATTCAACATTTTACAATGCCAATACTTTTCAGTGGCAATGCAAATTTTTCTTCAATACCAGGTTTCTTTTTCAATGCCAATTCTTCCTGTCACTGTTATGGCTTCATACTAAAGAAGACTCCTCATAACAGTAAATCCAGTTTGGTACCGTCACTTGACTGAGAGTGTGAACTAACAAGCGAGTATCTGGTCATAAAAAGCTCATTTGTCAGGAATTACTCGATGAAAACAGAAAGTACAGCTGAGGGAAGTTCAGCCAAGAACTTCTGAATGGACCAGGACCATAAAAACTTTAAATTCTCAGAAAACAGAACAAAGTTTAAACATCTCAAGTTATCAGGGATCTTTGTTCATTTAATTCTGAATTATTGATATAATATTTATAATATTCTCATTGATCAGTGGACTGTAAAAGGAAGAGTTACTGACAAAAACACAAAGCAAACTCTTATTATTGACCTTTTTTAATCATGCACATCATCTGTTTTGTTCCATGCCACTTTGGGAACCGTCGTAATAAACAGGATGTTTGGGTTTGTTGGAAGAATCGAAATAAATTCTATGAAGTGTATTTTCAAACCGTTTGTTCGTATTTGTCCAATTCTCAGTCAGAAAATCCTGCTAGACTTCTTGTACGCCAAAGTTTCCTGACATTTGTAGATTCACATCTTATTTGAGTTAATAAACAAAAGTTCATCCTGAAGTGCTCGTCATAAATCAAAAATATCTGCCAAAGACAGAAATGAAGCCTCACTGAGTCAAACTGGCAGATATTTTCTCACCATAAAAGTAACTGAAAACTTCATTTTTTCTTTTTATTCTTAACAGTCAGACTTTAATCTGTAAAGTGAGGGAGGTAAGATCATGTTTGTGAGATACTGAGCTGAGGTCAGAGTTTGTACTGTGCGGGTAAAATCCGTTTATTGGTGTAGATAAAAGCAGAGAGAGCCTACCTCCTGATCATTCTTGGTTTGTCCTTCTTCCTCTTGCTGATTTCTGAGCTGATCTTGAAGATCAACCTGAGCGACAGAGACAGGAGAAGAAGACTGAACCTTCTGAGGTGAGAGGAGCAGACATGCAGGTACACCCACTAGAAACCACCCCAGTTACCGTATAACCTCTACAAAATGTGCAAAGATATTTACAGCATGGTGGTGTGACTGTAACTCTCACCTTCCTGTTCATAAATCAGACTTCTCTAGGCCTGCCTGGATAACAAATTTTGCTGGATTATAATTATACATTGCTGATAAACACTATTATTGTCAATATTGTCAGGATACAACACTGAAGATGTGTCCAAGTTAGAGCATCAACGGATGTATGAAAAACTGTAACACTCTGGCACAACCAGTGACATCCAGGAGAAGACTGGATGACATTAGTGAAAAGGACAGGGACATCTGGAGGGATAGAGGGCAGCCGGAGAGACGGCAACTGGAGTGGAGAGGGTTGGTGACCCAAACCACATCTTTTAAAAGGAAGAAACCAGGGTGCTGGTTTGGCGGAGTGGTTAGCAACCAGGCACCCCATGTACTTGCTTCTGCCGGTCCAGGTTAGAATCCCACCTGCGACCAGTTTGCAGAGTGTCTTCCCCTACTCTCTCACCCCCTTTCACAAGCCTATCTACTGTCTCTCTCCTATCAATAAAAGCACAAAATGCCCAAAAAATACATAAAAAAGGAAGAAACCAAATCAAGCTACAGAACCACAAAGAAAGAATACCCCCAGGGGTGTCCAAGAGGGGGGAGGATGAGCACCTTAATTGGACGGACCTAAGGTTAATGACTCAGGACCACGGACTGATGACAAAGACAGTACTGTGCATATGCGGCAAGGCCTGTTAGAACATAAGGGGGCTAAAAATTCAACAAGCCAGGAAGAGATGCATAACAGTGGAAGCAGCGGTGCAACGCGCAGAAGTAGCAACTGCTGGTAAGACGCAGGAGGAGCCAGGCCTGGAGGCAACCCACAGTGCCCAGAGCCTCCTAGTGCCGCCCACGACCACTGCCAGCACCCTAATGGCTGCACCAGATGCCACCAATGCTCAGCACCTACAGACATCACCAGCTACCTCCAACATGCAAAGCCTCCAGAGCCACCAAGAAGCATCAACATCAGCTGTCTGCGGAAATGCTCCCCCCTTTCAGCAGAGAATCTGATGGCCCCTATCTTCAAAGAAAACTGAGTGGCAACAGTTTGACGAGGACAGGATCTTGGAAGGGACAGCCAAGGGGGAAGTGAACTGCCGGCTGAGAACTATGTCTACCATCATAGTTAATATTACAGCTGAGCGATTCGGGACAAAGGACACCAAGACCACACCACCGGCCTATATTCCAAACCATCGAACAGAGAAAATCCAGTGTCTCCGGGAAGAACTGAAGTCCCTCAAGAGGCAGTTCAAGAAAACAGGAGAAGTCAAGAAAGAAGGCCTCATACTGAGGCACATACCTCCACTTGTAGGACCTTCAAGTCATCCTTAGGAAGGGGCTCCTGTCCCTGAGGAGAGCTGAGAACCACAGAAGGAGGAGGAAAGTAAGAGCAAGGAGAAGAGCAGCATTCTTGGCAAACCCCTTCCTGATGACCAAGCAGCTACTGGGCCAGAAAAAGTCAGGCTGCCTGGCCTGCTCCATGGACACCATCAACAATCACCTCAAGGACACCTACAGTGATAGCAAGAGAGACCACCCACTGGGTCCCTCTAAGGTGCTGATAACACCACCAGAGTCAAAAACTGAGTTCAATCAGGAAGAGCCCCACCTTAGAGAGGTCAGGGAAGTGGTGAGGGGGGCGAGATCGAGCTCAGCACCAGGCCCAAGCGGTGTGCCTTACAAGGTGTGTAAGAACTGCCTGAAGCTACTTCAGCAACTTTGGAAGGCCATGAAGGTGGTTTGGAGAAGAGGAAAGACCGTTGAGCCCTGGAGATATGCTGAAGAAATACTCATACCAAAGGAAGAGGGATCTGAAAACATCGATCAGTTCTGGATTATCTCCCTGCTCAGTGTGGAGAGCAAGAGTTTCTTCAGCATTGTTGCCAAGAGGCTTTCCACCTCCTGGAAAACAATTACATCGACACATCTGTGCAGAAAGGAGGCATCCCTGGTGTACCCGGCTGCCTTGAACACACAGGGGTGGTGACCCAGCTTATCAGGAAGGCGAGAGAGGGCAGAGGGGATCTGGCAGTCCTCTGGCTATATCTTACCAATGCCTATGGCTCAGTACCCCAGAAGCTAGTTGAAGTAGCACTGGAGAGGCACCATGTACCTCAGAGGATGACTGATCTGATCCTTGACTACCACAGCAAGTTTCATTTGAGAGTCTCTTCTGGCCAAATAACATCAGATTGGCACCGACTTGAGGTGGGGATAATCACCCAGTGCACCATCTCTGTGACCCTCTTTTCATTGGCCATGAACATGCTGGTCATATCGGCTGAAATGGAGTGCCAAGGGCCTCTCAGCAAATCAGGAGTAAGGCGACCACCCATCAGAGCCTTCATGGATGACCTGACTGTGACGACAACTGCAGTGCCAGGAGCCAGGTGGATCCTTCAGAGGCTCGAGAAACTCATGACATGGGCACATATGAGTTTAAGACCCTCCAAATCCAGATCCTTGGTTCTGAAGGGGGGCAGGTTCACCAACAAGTTCCACTTTAAGCTGGGGGAAGATCAGATACCAGCGGGCACAGAAAAGCCATTACTTTAGATTACTTTCATACTCTTTTTACTTGATTACTTTCATACTCTTTTAACTCGATTACTTTCATACTCTTTTTATTCGATTACTTTCATACTCCTTTTACTTGATTTCTTTAATACTCGTTGTACTCAATTACTTTCATACTCTTTTTACTTGACTACTTACATACTCTTTTACTCGTTTACTTTCATACTCTTTTTACCACATTACTTTCATACCCTTTTTACATGACTACTTTCATACTCTTTTTACACAATTACTTTCATACTCTTTTTACTTGACTACTTACATACTCTTTTACTCATTTACTTTCATACTCTTTTTACCTCATTACTTTCATACTCTTTTTACATGACTACTTTCATACTCTTTTTACCTCATTACTTTCATACTCTTTTTACTTGATTACTCTCATACTCCTTTTACTCGATTACTTTCATACTCTTTTTACTTGATTACTCTCATACTCCTTTTACTCGATTACTTTCATACTATTTTTACTTGATTACTTTAATACTCGTTGTACTCAATTACTTTCATACTCTTTTTACTTGATCACTTCAATTACTTATACTCTTTTTACTTGATTACTTTCATACTCTTTTTACTCAATTACTTTCATACTCTTTTTACATTACTTTCATACTCTTTTTACTTGATTACTTTCATACTCCTTTTACTTGATTACTTTAATACTTCTTTTACTCGATTACTTTCATACTCTTTTTACTTGATCACTTCAATTACTTATACTCTTTTTACTTGATTACTTTCATGCTCTTTTTACTTGATTACTTTTATACTCTTTTTACTCGATTACTTTCATACTATATTTACTCGATTACTTTTATACTCGGAGCACTCTGCTGATGAGTGAGGACATCTTGAGGAACAGAAGCTGTGGTTCTGAAGGTCGTTCGTCTCCACAGTTTAGTATCAGTAACAAACTCAAACTCAGAAACTCACGGGATGTCCAACTTGGGGAATTTCTGCAGGTCGCTCTCACTCAAGTTCTGGAAGAAGAACAGAAGACAAACAATCCAGAGGTCAAAGGTCACTGATATAGGGCTTCCTCATGCTGCCCTTCATTGAACTTTTGACTGGACTCACCACAAATCTGGATCCAGAGATGGAGTTCTTCAGGACCACTTTATCACAGCCGGACATGCCCACCTGAAACAGCAGGAGAGACAGGAAGTAAACATCTGAGCACAGCCTGGTGAACATCTCTGAGTGCAGTAACAGCAGGGGGGGGGGGGGACATGGAGCCATGACCTTAAAGTCTGACCCTGAAACATTATTCAGAGACATTCATGTCTCAAAAACACAAACACAGAATCAGCAGGACATGGACATGATGATGGATGGATACATGTTTGGATTTATGGATGGATGGTTGGATTAATTGATGGTTGGTTGGACAGTTATTAAATGGATGGATGGATGGATGGATGGATGGATGCATGGATGCATGGATGGATGGTTAATAAAAGATTGAAGGATGGTTGAGTGGTGAATAAATAGATTAATGGTTGGATGGATGGATGGTTGAATGGTTGGATGTATGTATGTATGAATGTATGGTTGGATGGATGTATGGTTGGATGGATAGTTGGATGGATGAATTGTTGGATGGATGGATGAATTGTTGGATGAATGGATGGATGGATGGTTTGATGGTTAATCAAAAGATTGAAGGATGGTTGGATGGTTGATAAATAGATTGAACGTTGGATGGATGGATAAATGGCTGGATGGATGGACAATTAATTGGATGGATGGTTGGATAGATGAATTGTTAGATGAATGGATGAACTGTTGAATGGATGGTTCGATGAACTGTTAGATGAATGGATGGATGGATGGATGGATGGACGAATGGATAGTTGATGGTTTGATGGATGAATGAATGGCTATTTTGATGTTAATAAGTAGATGGATGGATGAATTGTTGGATGGATGGATGGATGGATGGATGGTTGGATGGATGAATGGTTGGACGGATGGTTGAATTGTTGGATGGATGGTTGGATGAATGGTCGGACGGATGGATGGATGGGTGGATGGATGGATGACTAGTTGGATGTTAATAAATAGATGGATGGCTAGTTGGATGTTAATAAATAGATGGATGGCTAGTTGGATGTTAATAAATAGATGGATGGATGGATGAATGGTTGGATGGATAGATGCATGGATGGATATGGATGGATGGTAGACCTCTGGATGGATGGATGATGACTAGTTGGATGTTAATAAATAGATGGATGGATGACAGTTGGATGGATGGATGATGGTTGGATGCCTCACCCTGGTCAGGTAATCTGCCAGCTGCTGAGGACTCCACCTCTCGACCTCTGACCTTGATGGCTCTCGGTTGGCGCTCATTTTGACCTTTGAAGCTCAGCGACCAATCAGGAGGAGCAGAGCTCATCCCCAGAGGTCACCTGTGGACAGGTAGAGTGTGATATTCATTATTCTGGGATAACACTGAGCAGGAGGCGGCCCGTCTGTCCAGGGGCGCGCTGACTGACTTTAGGCCCAGCCCCCCCCCACACACACACACACCTTTAACAAAGAGCAGGCACATGAAAGCACATTTTATTTATTTATGTTTTTATGTTTTCATATATTTATTTAGTATTTTTGTTATTTATTTATTTAATTTATCATCAATTTTTACATTTATTTATTTTATTTGTTTATTTTTTCATTTATTTATTTATTTTATTATTTATTCATTTACTTTTACATTTATTCATTTACTAATGTATTTATTCATTTATCTAATTTATTTCTTTTTCATTTATCAATTTATTTGCTTATTCATTTATTTTTTCCTTTACTTATTTTAAAAAAATAATTAAATAATTAAAAATAATTTTGAATCAATAAATTCAGTTATCAATTTATTGATTTATTAACTTCTTCATTTATTTATTCATTTATTGATTGATTAATATATTTTTCGTGTACTTACTCTATCTCTTATTAATTATGTATTGGTTTATTTTTAATTTATTCATTTCATTTATTTATTTCTGTATTTATTTCACAGTCCAGAGAAGGAGTGCTTGTCCTTCAGTCTGGATTATGTTTGTTTTAAGCTCAGGAAACTCCCCTGAGTCACGTCTTTAAAAACAGCGTCTGCTCTGAGAGTCTGAGGCCGCGGCAGGTGGAGGAAGAGACTCTGAAGAAGTCCAGACTGAAACATGGAGGTCAAAGAAGAAAAGACAAAAACAAAACTGAACTGACGACAATAAAGTCCAAAAACAGTTTTGTGCGTAACGTCGACATGTCGAGAACAAAGTCAAAATAGATAGTGGGTGGACTTTATTCTCCACTTTAAACTTTTCCTCCACATTTGAACTTTAATCTCATTAAATTGGCTTTTATCATGTAGTTTGATTTTAACTTTATTGTCAACATTTCAACATTAATCTCAACCTGCAGACCTGCACAGTAAAAACTCAAATTATTTATAATGAAAAAAATACTAATTAATTTAGTAATGTATTTATTTATTAACTGTTCCTTTATTTATTTATTAATTTATGTATTTTTCAGTTTTTTTATTTTTCATTGGTCTATCTATCGACTTGTTTATTTAATTGTTTTTTCATTTATTTATTTATCATGAATACATGAATCAATAAGTAAAAAAACTAAACCGAACTGACGACAATGAAGTCAAAAAACTGTTTTTTTTACTAAAAGTCGACATGTCAAGAAAAAAAGTCAAAATCCAGTGTGTGTGTGTAACTTTATCTCCACTTTCAAATTTTCCTCCACATTTGAACTTTAATCTCATAAAATGTGGCTTTTATCACGTAATTTAATTTTAACTTTATTGTCAACATTTCTACTTCAATCTCGACCTTCAGACCTGCACTGCAAAAACTCAAATTATTTATAATGAAAAAATGAAAAAAAAAACAAATTAATTTAGTAATGTATTGATTTATTAACCATTTATTTATTCATTTATTCATTTATAGATTAATTTATGTATTTTTCAGTTATTTTATTTTTCATTGGTCTATCTATTGACTTGTTTATTTAAATATTTTTTTATTTTTTTATTTATAATGAATACATGAATCAATAAGTAAAAAAACTAAACCGAACTGAAGACAACAAAGTCAAAAAACAGTTTTGTGCTTAACGTCTAATAAATTTGACTTATATCACGTAATTTAATTTTAACTTTATTGTCAACATTTCTGCTTTAATCTCGACATGCAGACCTGCAAAAACTCAAATCTGAGGAGGTTCAATCCTCCAATTTTCCATTCTGAAACTCTTGCATGACTTATTGTAAAGCTAAATTATCTGATATGTCCACTTCCTCGTCTGATTTTATTTCTTATAAACACAAAAATTAACCCTCTGCTGATCAGGAGTTAAAATATCTGCCAAGGTGTTCAGATAAATTTACTTAAAAATGTCTTACAGGTAAAGATGAGTTAAGATTTTAAACCCTCAGAGAGATAAATTTAGTTTGTTCTGTTTCAGATATTTCATATTATTATAGATTATTCAGAGATTTATTAATATTATTTTTAATTCTCTGTAATAATAAATCCACCTGCACTCCTCACATGAGTTTGAGATTTAAAGTGTTTTGATGTTTTTGACTCCGATCAGAAAAATAAACCTATAAGATTTTAATTTTTCAGATTGATGTCCTTGAAGGGTTAATGTTTATGTTTATACATTTTATTAAGTCTATTTCATTCATTCAGTATATTCCTTAAATTATTTTCTTTAATTTATTCCTTTTGTTTATTCTTTCAATTAATTATTTTTTTCCTTTGGTTTATTCTTTTAGTTTATTCCTTTAGTTCATTCATTAAAATATTTTCTTTAATTATTCCTTTGGTTTATTCCTTGTATTAATTTCTTTCATTTATTCCTTTAGTTTATTCCTCAATTATTTTCTTTGATTTATTCCTTTAATTAATTGCTTAAATTAATTTACTTTTTATTCCTTTAGATTATTTTCTTTTAGTTTATTCCTTAAATGTTATTGCTTAGTTTATTCCTGTAGTTTATTTCTTTATTTTATTCCTTAAATGTTATTGTTTAGTTTATTCCTGTAGTTTATTTCTTTATTTTATTCCTTAAATGTTATTGTTCAGTTTATTCCTGTAGTTTATTTCTTTTATTTTATTCCTTAAATGTTATTTAGTTTATTCCTTTAGATTATTTTCTTTTAGTTTTTTCCTTAAATGTTATTGTTCAGTTTATTCCTGTCACAATCTCAGCTTCAGCCTCAGCCTCTTCCGCAACCTGTCACTCCCTGCTGCACTCTAATCAGTCCAGACTCACCTCACCTGTGTTCCTGCTCACACCTCCACCTCGTCTGCTGCAATCAAGCCAGCTACAAAAGCCCCAGCTCCACACTCAGTCGTTGTCAGACTGTCTTCGCACTCATGCTGAGAACTCCAGACTTGTTTCCCGGATTGATCACCCGTTGCCGACAAGTTTCGTCCCAGACTTTGCCTCATACGCCTGACCCTCGGCTTGACTTCAAGGTATCGACTAGCTTCTGTCCTGCATGCACCCGCCTGTCTGAATCCCCGGCTATCGATCCTGTTCCTGTCTCCTGTTGCCGAGTCCTGCCTGCCCTACGCTGTGCTATCTGTCTGGTATCTGATCCCTGCCTGTCCTCGACTACGTGAGTAAGCCTGAATCACTTCTCTGAGTGTTCCTGAACGCCTCTGCTCGTCTGTGAGTCAAGTTTCCACCGCCTTCTCCTTTAAAGACTGTGTGAACTACTGCTTGTACATCCCCTCTGTGGCTCAGTCGATTGAGCATCCGTCTACGTAGTCGGCTGTTGCGGGTTTGATCCCCGCTCAAACCACAGCCTTTCTTCTGTTGAACTGTGTGAACCTCTGTTTTGGCTCATCTTCTGTGTGGCGCAGTTGAGAAGGCGCTCTCCTTTAAAGCCAGCTGTCACGGGTTCGACCCCCGCTCAAGCCGCAGCTTCCTTCTGAAAAGACTGTGTGAGCCTCTGTCTGTACATCTCCCGTTTGGCTCAGTCGAGAGAGCGCCCGTCCACAAAGCCAGCTGTCGCGGGTTCGACCCCCGCTCAAGTCACAGCTTCTTACCCGTATTACACCTGGTGAGCCTAGGTCTGCATGTCTCCTCCGTGGCTCACCTGAAAGAACACTCACCTGTCATTCCCTAGAGTGCAGGTTCAAACCTCGCTTTGACGGTGCTTTGAATTACTGTAAATAAAGACTGTTCATTGTTCACATCCTACTGCTTGCTTCTGGGTCCTAACTGCAAATGTGTCAATTCCTGTAGTTTATTTCTTTTATTACTTTTCATTCCTTTAGTTAATTCTTTTAGTATTTTCTTTTAAATGTGTTCAGTGTTCAACACATTCCCTTTAGTTTCTTTTTTCGTCTGTGTGTTTGATGTTTTGTTCATTTGTCTTTTCCTCATTTTGATTCTTCGTCTTCAGACTTGATAATTTGGATTATTAGTTTCTCTTTTTTCTTTTATTTTGCATTAGTTTGGTTGGTTCATTATTTGCCTGTCTTAATTCCCCTGATACTTTAGTCCAGTTATTAATTTACATTTATCAGCTGGTCTCATTTTCTCAGGCTCATTAATCCTGTTTTGTTTTTTTGATTGACAGCTCGTCTTCAGGAGGCGGGGCTCCGGGTGAGGCTGCATTTTAACTTTTTCACACTCAAACTCTACTTAAAATAAAGAATAATCTAAATTCTTCAGTGTAGTTTTTCTGTTTGAACATTTTACTCTCACTGCCTTTTTTTTTATATAAATTCATTTTATTCTGAAAACTCGTCTCTTCAGTTCTCGTGTGACTTTGCTTTAAAGTTCGGTCAAAGTTTAAGTAGTTTTATATTTCAGAATAAAAGATATTTGACAGCTCTGTGTGGGTTTATGATCTGTGTGAAGTGTTTTGATAAAATCAGCCTCGTCTGTTTTAAAAAACCCTGTAAAGTAAATTTGTTCCTTTATAGGTCCCTAGTTGGAGCTGTTGTTACTCCTTATTTATTTATTTATTTATTCAGACACCAAATGCTGCTTTGTCGTATTCAGAAGTTTAGAAAATAATCTAGCCCTTTAACTGCCAGCTCAATTGTTTGGCAAAGGCCATCAATGAATTCAGAAATATAAAGTATTTTAAAAACAGAAAAAAATCAAATCCTTGTTTGATTCCGTTAACTACGGTGGCCCTGAAGGTCAATGCAAATAAACATTTCAATATACACAAAAACTTCTAAGAATGCACAAAACATTTCAGGGATCATGAAATACATTCATATTGGTCATTTGTCAGATGTTCTGGTCTGCTGAGAGTCCATTTTTCTGTATACTTCAAAGAATGTGTCAGGATATAAATACATGTCCCTTTCATTGTTCGGGAGGTCTCATCAGCGGAGAACCTCACAGGCTGAGTCCGGAGTGCCTGATTCAGACACTTGCTTGATTTTGTAATAAAATTCTTTTATATGCAAACAAGTCTGTGTTGGCAAAGCTTCTTCATCAACTGCATCTACACATCAACACATCAACCAGCGAGAAACTACAGCATTCATAAATGTTTTTGTGCATTCTTAAATGTTTTTGCACATTCATACATGTTTTCACGCATTCTGAAATATTTTTGCCCATTCATAAATGTTTTTGCGCATTGTAAACTTTTTGCATATTGTTGAATGTTGTTGCGTGTTGTTAAATGTTTTGCACATATATGTTTTCGAGCATTCCAAAATGTTTTTGCGTATTGTTAAATGTTCTTGCTTAGCCTTTAAATTTTTTGCGCAGTCTTTAAAAGTTTTTGCATACTGGGAAATGTATTTGTGCATTCTTAAATGGTTTTGAGTATTCATAAATATTTTTGCGTATGGTGAAATGTTTTTGTGCATTGTGTATAGTTTTTACCTACTGTGATTTTAACAAAGTAAATGTTTTTAGGTATGGTGAAATGTTTTTGCAAATTCTTAAATTTTTTTTTGCAGTCATAAATGTTTTTGCCCATCGTGAAATATTTTTGTGCATTCACAAATATTTTTGAGCATCCAAAACTGTTTTTGCGCATGCATTCATGTTTTTGCATATTTTGAAATGTTGCTCATTATTAAATGTTGTCATGCATTCTTGCATGTTTTTTTCCTTTCATAAATATTTTGTGCATTCTCAAATGTTTTTGTGCATTGTAAAATGTTTTTGCGCATTCATTAATGATTTTGCGTATTCTAAAATGTTTTTGTGCATTTCAAATTTTTTTTGGAGCATTCTTAAATGTTTTTGCATACTGGGAAATATATTTGTGCATTCTTAAATGATTTTGAGTATTCATAAATGTTTTACCCTCTCCATGCTAATCCTGATCTATGTGAGCTAATGTTTAATGCTTGTTTAGTTTTGCTACATTTTATTTGGTTGAAAAATGAGTAAATGCGTATATAAAGACATTTCCTGCATATTTAGGTGATTTAATTTCTTAAAACAGGATTCAGACCTGTAAGGTCAAAGGTTAGCTTGTAGCTTATACCGTCTTTGTCTCCTCACCTGGACCAGCGGAGTCCGTCTGACTCGGTTCAGTGCCGCTCCTTCCTGATGAACACAAACCGACCTTTTCTTCAGAAGTCCTCCTTAAAGAAGAACAGTTCAGCGTCTTCTCAGAGTTTTTCTTTCCCCTGCGAGCTCGCCATCGTCCTGCAGCCCGATCGCGGTCGACAAACTCCGACAGCAGGAAAGAGCAACTCCGCCAAGTCTGACCAAGGTGCCACCAAGAAGGCTTAGTTCTTCTTCTCCCTCAGTCTCTCCCCTCCTTCTGTCTACCTGTCAGTGTCACACACACCCCCCCCCCCCCCCATCTCAGGGAGGAAGTGACTGTGCAGCGAGGAGGGGGGTGGGTGGGGTGGGATGGGGGGGGTAGGGTGACCACAGAGTGGAACAGCCGTGCATCTGCGGTCGCTCTCTGCAGATCTGCAACAATGCTAAAACAGAAGAAGGAAGCAGAAGCCGAGCAGACGACCGACTCCAGATCAGCCTGAGCTCCTGCTGGTCCACGCAGCAGGACTTTACGGGCCCGTCACACCGAGCTCGGATCAGATCGATGACTCCGCCCACGCCGTTGAGTCTGCGCTTAAGTTTGACTCAAAACACAAACATAAACCTCTTCGTTCATGGGTCTTTGTCTTGCTGGAGGGCCCACGATCTTCGACTCAAACCAAGTGTTCTTACACTGGGTCGGACATTTGGCTCTAAAATTTCTTGATAATTCTCTGATTTCATGATTCCTGTGATACAGTCAAGGCCTCCAGTACCTGATGCAGCAAAGCAGCCCCAAACCATTATGGAACCTCCACCATGCTTAATTGTTGGTAGGGTGTTCTTTTCCTTGTAGGCTTCAAGTGGTTGTAATTAAAACTGCCTATTCTAAACATGACTGCATGATCAAAGTAGCTAATGAAGTATAATTTACAAACCTTAAAGGAACACTACACCCAAACAACGATTTGGCCTCATTTTCTACTCACCCTCATGCTGAACAACACTGTGGAGTAGTTTTGGAACATCTAGGATGCAGGAGATCTGCCTGACATTGATATCATGACTTAGATAAGACGAACAAACAGTGTCCTTAAAAGTCCACAAAAAGTCACAAAAAGTCGGCAATATTCCTCCATACTGCTCATGCGCTGTAATCCAAGTGTCCTGAGCACATCATTTAGCACATGTTTATAGCCGAGCAGTGACAGAACATTCTGCTGTGGACGTCAGCAGAATGTGGGATTTCTTTTTTTTTTCTTGTTCTACGCTCCTAGTTATTGCAGAGTCTGCCTTTGGTTTATCAGCCGCGCTCCGTGAGGCACCCGTAAGTATATCATAGAAATGCGAAGTAGTACTGTTTAGGCTATAAACATGTGCTAAATGATGTCGTTTCGAGTAAGTGGTGGACATTATCCGCTCAGGACACTTGGATTACAGCGCACGAGCAGTATGGAGGAATATTGCCGACTTTTTGTGGACTTTTTGTGGACTTTTAAGGACACTGTTTGTTCGGGCTCTGACCGAAGTCATGATATCAATGTCAGTGGACAGCGAGGATCCCCCAGATCTCTGGCTGCATCCTAGATGTTCCAAAACTACTCCACAGTGTTGTTCAGCATGAGGGTGAGTAGAAAATGAGGCCAAATCGTTGTTTGGGTGTAGTATTCCTTTAATATGTGAACATTACTTCTGCCAAGTTTGAGTCTGATGAAGTGATGCAGAGCAAAGTTAGAGAGGTTTGTAAAGAAACTGTACTGTCACATTGTGTACTTAAACTTCATAGGTGCCAATAATGATGAGTAGGACTGTATATGGTCTGTAAATTAGTTAAAGATATCTTAAAAGCATTTAAAGGTGCATTCAGCGATCTTCTAATCTTCTAATCTGATGCAGTATTTGCAAAATTCACCGTATTTCTCCTCTCCATCCACAAGATGTCCCCACTGACAGCATGTTGAAAAAAAAATTTGGTTTCAATACACAGCCTTGACTCTGAATTTCAGCCGGTAAATACTGTGGCTCGGGCCGAGTTACCAAAACAAAGTAAACCCCCCCACATCCAGGGGGCGATCATACTCATGCGCAGATCAGACAGAGGGGGAGGGGAGTCGAGGTTATGAGCGTCTTGATTAGCGTGAGAGAGATACAATAGTTGCGGTAGCAATGGCTGAAAAATAGCCCAAAAGAAAAAGGTCAGAGGAGTGAAAAGTGAAAAAGAAGGGCTATGACCATGAAAGAGCGAAGACCCGGGTCAACATTGGTGTTGCTTTCTGGCGGTGGAGGGAACTCCACGAATTGAAAGACCTGAAAACGGACGCGGATGTCGCCGTCTGTCTGCTGGATAGGTTAGCTAAGCAACATTAGCTTTGTGGTGCTTCACATAACAGTAACAGCCGTCGGGCATTCATCTTATTGTGTAATCTGCCAAAATGTACTGTTGTTGTGATGTTTTCAATAACGGCAGTCGAGTTGTCTGACCAGTCGGGGTTTCCTTAGCTACGTCAGCTACGCAGTTTCTACAGCCGTTTCCATGACGATGCACGTCAATCAGCTTTCGGGAGGCGGGTCTAAATTCGAATATAAACAAACCCTCCACTCGTTTTCTCCCACATCGCTGACTGCACCTTTAAATAATGCAAGCTTGTTGTAATTTAAAATACATTAAAAAGTTGTAGAATAATAATTCTGTAAATGGAAAAACAGCGAGGAAGCTGTTTTTGATAATACAGTAATAATGCTGTAAATTAAAAAGACTGTAATGAGACCTTGAATAAAAATACAGAAGTTAAACAGTTATAAAAATACAATAATATTCCTGTTAATATAAAGAGTAATGCTACTGTTAAGACATTTACAGTAAATTACTGTAAAATTTACAAAAACCTTCTCAAAGTGTAGTTCCAGGAGGAAGCATCGTCAACTCAGGTTAACGACGCACGAAAAAGCATTTAAAATCAATCTGTATTTATTTTTAATGCTTTTTTAATCAGTCCTGGGAGCTCATTATGTCTCTGAATTGTTCTGGCCTTTTTTTGGGCTTTCAGCTGATTGTATTTATTATTATTTTACATTATATTTTAACTTATTTTAACCTTTTTATTCCGTCTTATTTCAAAATTTTAGTTTAGATTTTTTTTATTTTGAATTTTATTCTTTTTTAAATGCTTTTCCTTTTATTATCCTGTCTTAGCTGATTTTATTCTGCACCTGATGTTACACTTTCTTATTTTTGCGTGTTATTTCATCATATACAGATAAGGTCTGTAGGTGGAGAGGAAGGTTGTAGGTGTCTTAGCTAAAAGGTTATAGAGGTGCGTGATCTGGACCACGCTATCCTAGACCAAGACCTTCAAAATGTGGTCTTCAAACGCAGACTGGTCTGCAGTAACAGCAGGAAACAGAAAAGTAGAAATGAAGGTGACATCAGAGCAGGACGATGTAGGAGTGTAAGGTTTATGTAGAGCGTAGGTGGTTGGTAGAAAGGTAGGTGGGTTGGTTAATAAGGTCACAAGAACATATTTAGGTCTGGTGTAGGTGGGTGTAGGTGGGTAGGTGGAATGTTTGGCTGTCATTTAGGTACGCTGTAAAAAAAAAGTTAAAAAAATACTGTGAAATAACAGAAAATTGCTTCCTCATAAAAATGCAGTTTATTTCCTTGTTTAAAATCCAGTTTGTAGTTTTAATTTTGACAAGATTTTGCCTTAATTTAAGGTTCTTTAACATTTAATTACAAACATTTAATCCAATCCAATCCAACTTTATTTATTAAGCTCTTTAAAAAACAACCATAGCTGAAACAAAGTGCTGTACAGGAGAATAAATAAAATACGAGATTAAAGAATAGACATAAAACATAAGTAAAATGAATTTTCAGAGACAAGGAAAAATTTAAAAGACATAAAACCAATAAAAATGAATAAAAACGCAGAAGTAGCAATCAAGACAAAATAAAATAAAAATAAATAATAATAATAAAATCGCCAACTACCATGCATCAAAAGCCAGGGAGAAAAGAGGGGTCTTAAGGAGGGATTGAAAAACAGGCAGAGACGAGGCCTGTTTAATATTTTTGATGTTTTTAACGTTAAAAAGCAATAAAATTACCCATAAAGATGGTGGATCGACATTGTAATCTGAAGAATTATACTTAAATTTACAGGACTGTGCTGCTAATGGTTGGTTTTAATGACATTATTTTATAGAAAAGGGGTGTTTTTAGAGTTGTGACGTTACGATACATTTGTTAACGTATTTTAACAATAAATATTTCTAACAGGGTTTCTTTGTAAAAGAACAGAAATATTGTGTTTTTTCACAGTTACAGTAATTTCCTGTTATATTAAATTTGACATGTAAAATCAGTTTATTTTCGTGAATTCATGGGCGTTTTGAAAATACAGAAAAAAGTAAAATAAACAGTAAAATACTGTTTTATTACTATTTTTTTTACAGTGTAGATTGTGTGGAGCAGGGCTGTTTGATCTTTTCTAATGGAGGGCCTCGTACAGAAAAGCAAGAGGATAACCGGGCCTCGTTACACCTCAGCTGAGGAGGAGAAAGTTTAGAGCTTTGAGATGGTACGTTTTATTTATAAGTTTTATTCTGGAGATCATAAACATGAACAGAACTTCCTCATGAATCAGACACCGTCCTGGATCCTGGATAAACACCTGCTGTCATTATAACAACATAAATTAATAATAAAACTTCTTCATATGAGTCACCAATCTCTCTTACCTGCTGAAAACAGACCCGACCTGTGACCTGTATGTACAGATATGTATTCATGTACTTTACATACAATCTCTCTTACATGGGCTTAACCATGTATGCAAACCTGCAAAAGTACTCTATAGCTATGTACAATTCACTATGCACTTTAAAACTCTGTGCAAATTGGGCAACGTGCAATAACTTGAGTTCTATACATCATACTACTAGAAGCACTTTTGCACTTGCACTTTATCTCATAAACATCTGGTCCCTCCTCTAGCCTGCAATCAACAGGGTTGTCTTGTTTTTACGTTCTTTCCATTTTGGCTTTTTTCTGTTGTTTAAATAGTAATGTGCAATCTCTGTCCATTTGTATTTTGTGTATTACTGATATTGTGTATTGTGTAATGTTGCTTTTTAAATGTGTTTTACAGGGGGACTGCCAATGCAAATTAGCCTTTTGGCTATAATTGGGTATATTTACATGTTAAATGTTCATTAATATACAATGTCCCTCTACACTAAGTAAAGAAAGCATCACCAAGAGAATAAACAAAGGATGTCAGTGGAAAAGTTGGTTTGAGTGTTTGTGGGTGTTTAAGAGAAATGATGATTCTCATTAATCTGATTCTCTTCCTGTTTTCATTAAAGCTTTTTTTGAGTTTTTATAATTTGTAGGTAGTTTATAGAAAAGTATTCAGAGGAAGCCCGTGCTGAGAGAGTTTGGATCGTTTTGTCAGACTCCATAAAACCTTCCTGTGAACTCTGCTCGCTCATGATGTTTTTAGGATGAAGCTGAGTTTGACCTCGTTATGAGGTTTGTTCTTAACGACCACAGCCTGTCCTCGATCACGTCAGAGCTCTCTCTCCTCTTCACCGACACACTTTCTGATCCGCCTTTGTTTCTCATGAACCCACCATTCCTCCTGAACTTCCACTTCTGATGAATAAAATAAGGTTTATTGGTAAGATCTGGTTTATAATGCATTAGAAGCACCTGCATAAGACATCAAAATGCTTCATAAGTGTCATTATAATGGTGTATAACCATGTATAAGAACTTGTACCAAGGTTTATAAAGTATTACAAGTGTGGACGTAATGTATTATAATCAAGCCCTTATAATGTTTTATAAAGGCTTTATAATGTAGGCTTTAGAAGGCTGTAGGCTCTTTAATGTTTTATATCTGCATAGAGTATGCAGGTTTAAAACATTATAGAGGCTTGATTATAATACATTATGTCCACACTTGTAATACTTTATAAACATTGGTACAAGTTCTTATACATGGTTATACACCATTATAATGACACTTATGAAGCATTATGATGTCTTATGCAGGTGCTTCTAATGCATTATAAACTAGACCTTCATAAAAAGTGTTACCCAATTTGTAATATATAACAACATAACATATTATTGATATTCAAAGGCATTACGCCCTTTCTGTAATTTAGTGTCTAGGGATGGGAATTGAAAACTAATTCCAGTTGAGAATCGTTAACAGCTCCATCAAAGAATTGATATCATTATTCTTTTTTTCTTATCAATTCCACCCACTGACAGGGTTCAGAAGCATCAGAACTGTGACTTAATCCTAACTGCACCTACTACACAACCTTAAGTGAGTGGACATTAGGGCTGAACGATTTGAGAAAATAATCTAGTTGCGATTTTTTTCATCAATATTGCGATTTACTCTGCGATTGTTTTAATGTTCCTCATCTTATGTATTCTTAAACAAACATAAGCAGTAGATCTTTTTATAGTAAAACCAATATGACATTAAATTAATCTAAGGATAAAAGATTTGAGAAAAAGTGGAGAAGTGAAGAACAGAAGAAAGACAGATTTGAAATTGTAAAAACTGGGTAAAAATGATATGAAAGCAGGAAAAGGTTAATAAATAGGTGCAAAATAGGTATGAAATTGAAAAAAAAAGCGGAAAAATTGGCAAAAAAAATCCAAAAGTGTCTTCGGAAAATTGATTATGGCAGCAAAATTGGGAATTAAATTTGAAATTAAATTTCAAAAACCATGTAAAAATTCCAAAAATGGTTCTGACAGTGGCCAAAAAAAGATGAATGGGGGCAAAATAGGCATAAAGTTGTAAAATGGGGTTAAAAAAAAGTAAAAATGGTTCAAAAGTTTGAATAAAGTGTGTGAATAGAGGTAAAAAAAAATAGGCATGAAATTGCAAAAACTACATCACAATGCCAAAAAATGTTCAACACATTTTGGGCTAAAAATATTGAACCTTCTGCAATGTGAAAATTGCAACAAGCCATATTGTGATTTAATCTAATTTGCAATTATTTGTTCAGCCCTAGTGGACACAGCAGTAATTTGCAGAGGCAGTTATCTATGCTGTGACATGTGTTTGACATTGTTGCCACGGAAACAGACCAACATCTGCTCACATGGAAAATCTGCAGGAATCAATAAGGGAATCGTTAAAGAATTGGGTCGATTAGCATGATCGTTAACAGCATCGATATTGATAAAATCTTATCAATGCCCATCCCTATTGGTGTCTGTTCTATGTTGAGCAGTTCTATGTGTGTGTTTACTCCTGTCTAGAGTAAGGATGGTTCTAATGTGACCCAGGACTTCAGATTCTTCATTCTAAACTCGTGTCACTTGAGTCTGCAGGTATAAAACATTATAAAGGCTTGATTATAATACATTATGTCCACACTTGTAATACTTTATAAAGTTCTTATACATGGTTATACACCATCATAATGACACTTATGAAGCATTAGACATGCATTATAACCTCTAATGCATTATAAACTAGATCTCTAAGTGAAGTGTTACTGTTTTCTTTTCTTGTCTTACTCTAATTCTAGATTATTGCCTTACACTGTAACTGATTTATTAAACTCTATTTTACTGTAACATCTACAGCTGCCTATTCACAGCATTTACCATAAAGTCTACAGTTATTTTTGGTATTTAGGAAACATTTTTAGGTAATGTTTCACATTTAGATAGAAAATATAAAACTTTATTGTCATCATACATGATGTGCAATTAAATTTGGAAGACAACTCTGATTAAAAATAAGAATAAAAGTAAGTTAAATAAAATAGAATATTTTCAAAGGAGGTGAAACCATTGTTTGAGTAACTGTATTTTATTATGTTAAAATGATGTGGGAGATGGTTATTATTATTATTATTTTTTACAAAAGTTTATTTTGCTAATACACGGTCAGTAAAATAAAGACATCGTGATTGAAACTAAAATGCAGCAGTTCACTGTCATTTAAAATAAAGTTATATAATCATGACAGTGTAAGTGGAAAAACAGATAAAACAGTTATAATTCTGTAAACTGAAATACAGTAATGATTCTCTGAATGAAAATATGACTTTAATTTAAACAGAACAATGTTACTTTAAGACATTTACGGGTAATTACTGGCATCTTGTTGCTGTTAATTAATGTTCAGGGTTATTGTTTCTAAATCAGATTAAATATTAATCACACAGACAGAATGGACAGTTTCTTCTTAAATGGAGCCAGTTTTAAACTTTATTAATAAGTCTGGTTGATCATTAATATGAATATATTTTCTACACTTTTAGAGTTTGGCTCTTATTCTGTGAAGCCACAGTGATGATTTGTTTTAGTGTGGATGGGAGGAAGTTTAACTTTGTAAAAAAATAAATTAAATTAAATAATAAATAAGATATTGATCGGACAGTTTTATTGTGAAAAACCTCAGCCTTCAGTGTTTATGTAGACAAACCCACCTACATTTGAACTGCCTAACAGTAGGGCTGGGTAATATTCCAATAAATCGATTAATTCAAATTATTTTCTGCAGAAGATTAGAAACCAAGACTTTTTTAAGTAGATGCAAAGTTTGGTAAAATATAAATACTGTTTACAGTTTTCATGATGGTGGTCCTGTCTGGTTTTATAGGCTTGTATTTATTTATTTAAATTAATTAAATATTGATCAGAGAGAAACATGTTAACAAGCTGAGAAAAACCCTCAGCTCTCAGTGTTTATGTAGATCAGGGGTGGACAAGTGGAGGCCTGGGGACCAAGTGCGGCCGTCCACATTAGTAAATGTGGCCCGACATTCATTCCCAACCAGCAGCTGTAAATAAGAAGAAAATTCTGATATCCAATAGAAATAATTCTATATAATCCAGACTGATATTTTATTGTTTTATGTAACATGTTATGAACTTACTTTGCAATAACAGTGTCTTTAATTCTCTTTTATGAAGCCTTTAACATTATATCAAGTATTACTCAACATTATACCATGGTCTGGGTGAACACTCGAGTCTGATTGGCTGCAGGGTGTCCATTAAAAGGTGAAAATGGACAGCTAGAATAGAAGTTCAGGTCAAATAGCCTGATGGTTCTAAATTACTGCGCTGGATCAAACAGTAGTTGGTAACCGTGGCAACAGAAACTCTTAACATCGCCTAGCTCACAGGAGACAAAATGAACAATTTCATGATTTCCTTCAGCCTGTTTGGTGAATTTGATAATTTTGAAGACTGGGATGCAGCATAAGAAGAAGAGAGAAAAG
Organism: Scarus forsteni; assembly: GCA_036419115.1. Classification (NCBI taxonomy): domain Eukaryota; kingdom Metazoa; phylum Chordata; class Actinopteri; order Labriformes; family Labridae; genus Scarus; species Scarus forsteni. The sequence goes on along the minus strand of JAZDUH010000228.1, from coordinate 1,072,006 downwards.
AATATGAGAATAAGGAGATGCGACACAAGGAGGTGACACCGGAGGAATTGAACAATTTAGAGGAGGACAAAGACGAGGTGAACATCCTATTTATAAAAACGATGTAGGATAGACTTACTTTCTTGATAGCACATTTAATGATCAGAGTGAATGGTGGATATTTATAAAAACGATGTAGGATCGGGGTGCTGGTTGGGCGCAGTGGTTAGCACCCCATGTACATGCTTCTGTTGGTCCAGGTTCGAATCCCACCTGTGACCAGTTTGCAGAGTGTCTTCCCCTACTCTCTCACCCCCTTTCACAAGCCTATCCACTGTCTCTCTCCTATCAATAAAGGCACAAAATGCCCAAAATATACATTTAAAAACAATGTAGGATAAACTTACTTTCTTGATAGCATATTTAATAATCAGAGTGAATGGTGGGCAATATTTCTTGCAATAAAAACAATTTAGTAAACTATCTGTTGACTTTGATTCTTTGAAAAAAAAATTTTCATCATCCTCTGGATACACAAACGATAAGAGGTGCACTTGCCTTCTGAAATCACCCTTTTTTCACGTAACATCACGTTAAGCAATCATCTCACTTCCCTCCACTGATTAGGCCTGAAAACAGCTGCGGCTGACCGAGCTGCAGGTTCTGTGGCCAGAGGAGGTTACCTTAGCAACGCGTCACAACGAGCGTTATTAAATAGTCCGCTCAGCCGCTTCTTGTTTAAAACGAATGATTTTAACGGTATAAAAACAACATGGACGTGTTAATAATTCATTAAATATGTATTTTTTTCATAAGTGACCATGGTATAAGCGAGATAATGCCCTCCGAGGTGTCCATTATCAGAAATTAATGGACTTCGCTTCGCGTCGGACGGTTCACGACTCCGCGTCGTCCATTAATTTCTGATAATGGACACCTTGTCGGGCATTATCCCTTACTTATATTCAAAAAATGGCAGCAACAAAATATTTGAGCTTTAAATTGTGAATAACACCCATTATTTTATTGATTTGAAAAAAGCTTCATCTGCTTTAATTCCATGTATGTTAGCTAAATCTGCTTGAATTCTATGTCAAGTTCATTTGATTATGCATAATTACTTGTATTTATGTTGTAATATATGAATATTGGTATTCTAATTTTATATTCTCATTTGTTTTTTATCCAACATTCTTTTTCCTCACCAAGAGTTTGTGTAAATTTGTAACGATGTGACCCTCAGGCTGGAAAAAACGGTTTTATGTGGCCCTGTTGGTGATTAAAGTTGTCCACTCCTGATGTAGACAAACCTGCCTGTGTTAGAACTACATAATCAACATTTATAACACACACTTTAATTTTAAGGAGAAATTCTGATTGATTTAGGGATATATTTGACAACATAAAGGCAGAACCTCATTCATGACACTTTTGAGTCACTTGGGAGTTTTTTTGCTCTGAGAGGAAAAAAATGATTAAAATTGTTAAACGTTTAATTAATTGATCCTTTAACCTTAACTTTAGTCCTCTTTAAAACAAGACTCAAACCACCTGTTCAAGCTTTCCTGCTCCCGTTTATATTTTGCAGTCTATTGTTTTGTTTTTCTGCTTTTTTGTCTATTTTAATGCACTTTTTTTCTTTTCTAATGTGACTTTGAGTGTCATGAAGGGCGTCCTAAAATAAAATACATTATTAATATTATTAATTTAGCTCTGCATCACTTTGTAACATTGGTGCTTTGCAGAGCTGATGTAGAAATATGTAATTATTTATTTTTAGAGTTTTACAGCCACTCCAGCTTCATTCACGATAAAACTTTGACATATTCAAATGATTCTGACTTCTATCTTCATTTTCTCTGTCCCAGTAACACATATACTGATAATTCACATCTGGACAAATCTCTCAAGTGTCACTTTATTATGACACCAGAATAATTCAAACAGACCTTGTGTTTGCAGAGATTCACTCTTTTCTTTATGAGGATGTCATTGTGGAGCAGAACGTTTAAAAAAGGGGCTGAACTTAATCTCTATTTTATGGTGATATTCTTTTATTCAATAATACATAAATAATAGAAATATACACTCTAAACCCAAGTTAATAAATGCCATGTGTGAAGGATGAATTTGGAATTGAATTATTATTCCATTATTATGATATTCTGGTCCTTTTGTTGTAGGTCTGAAGTTTTCTTGCCACTATTTTAGTCTTTGTGTGCGTTTGTTAGTGAGTGTGTGTAGTTTATGTTAAATAGGGGTTTTAGGGAAAGTTTTAAGTTGTCTTTCTATGTAAAGCACTTTGAGTTCCTTGTATAAATTAATTTTGATGGATTGATATTATGATGATCAGCTGTTTGTTTTATCTTCTGTTTTGGTGCTGAACTAAAAATGTGTTAACTGACTCAATAAAGTCTTAAAAAAGAGCTGAACGAGTAAACTAAATTAAAAATGTATAAAAATGTTAAGAACGTTAAACCTTCACTATCAGGACTAACCAATCAGAGATCAAAGGTTAAATATAAAAACATTTATTATAACCAGAGTTCATGAACAAACAGAAAATCAACAGATTTTTCAGCCTGATGTTAAAACAAAGTCAAACGTTAAAGTTCAGATCAAAAAGTTCCTGTAGGAGTTTTACTGTGACGTGGCGGTGCGTTCAATGTCGCCTCAGACGTGGGAAATCTGAGCTTTAAACTATATAATCACTCAGATGGTCGGATCGTTAAAGTCTGAGCTAAATGGAACACACCCCGCTCTCTTCACCTGTTTGGTCTCTCGTCCTTTAAACACTTTTCCCGGGGTCACCGGACAGGAAGTGAAGCACCAGACTACCAAAATAAAAGCCTGGCTGTGGGTACAAAAGCACATTTGGAGGTTAAAGTCTGAACAGGACTGTGGGCCGTGGACTCCTCCGTCCTCCCTGTGGTCTGACTGAAGGGGGCGGGGCTAAGGGCTCCCGTCCTGCTGCGTGGTGATGGCGGAGGCGAGGGGGCGGAGCCTAGAGCGTCAGTGACTCTTCTTAGACGAGCCGAAGCCGGAGAAGCCCATCACCGCCGCCATCTCGTCGTCCTCCTCGAAATCCACGTCGTCCTCAGCACGCCGCTTCCTCTCCCGCTGCTTCTCCTTCTTATAGGCCTTCGCCTTCTCCTCCTGCAGCAGAAACACGTTAATACCTCAGTTTATATTTTTATTTTTATTTATTAAGCCCTAAAACATGTTTCCTCCTGCAGCAGAAACATGTTAATACGTCAGTTTATATTTTTATTTTTATTTATTAAGCCCTAAAACATGTTTCCTCCTGCAGCAGAAACATGTTAATACCTCAGTTTATATTTTTATTTTTATTTATTAAGCCCTAAAACATGTCTCCTCCTGCAGCAGACACGTGTTAATACTTCAATTATTTTTATTAATTTATTTATTTATTAAGCCCTAAAACATGTTTCCTCCTGCAGCAGACACGTCCTCAGCTATATTTATTTATTCATTTTGTTTATCTCAGCATAAAACCATGTTTCCTCCTGCAGCAGAAACATGTTAATACCTCAATTTATGTTTTTATTTTTATTTATTAAGCCCAAAAACATGTCTCCTCCTGCAGCAGACCACATTAATACTTCAATTATTTTTATTTATTTATTTATTAAGCCTTAAAACGTGTTTCCTCCTGCAGCAGACACGTTAATACCTCAGTTTATTCTTTTATTTTTATTTATTAAGCCCTAAAACATGTCTCCTCCTGCAGCAGAAACATGTTAGCATCTCAGTTCTATTTATTTATTTATTTATTTAAGTGTTAAAACATGTTTCCTCTTGCAGCAAACCACGTTAATACCTGTTTATTCTTTTATTTTTATTTATTAAGCCCTAAAACATGTTTCCTCCTGCAGCAGACACGTCCTCAGCTATATTTATTTATTTATTCATTTATTTATCTCAGCATAAAACCATGTCTCCTCCTGCAGCAGACCACATTAATACTTCAATTATTTTTATTTATTTAGTTATTAAGCCTTAAAACGTGTTTCCTCCTGCAGCAGACACGTTAATACCTCAGTTTATTCTTTTAATTTTATTTATTAAGCCCAAAAACATGTCTCCTCCTGCAGCAGACAACATCTCAATTATTTTTATTTATTTATTTATTTATTAAGCCCAAAAACATGTCTCCTCCTGCAGCAGACAACATCTCAATTATTTTTATTTATTTATTTATTTATTAAGCCCTAAAACATGTCTCCTCCTGCAGCAGACAACATCTCAATTATTTTTATTTATTTATTTATTTATAAAGCCCTAAAACATGTCTCCTCCTGCAGCAAACCACGTTAATATCACATTTATTATTTTATTTTTATTTATTTAACCCTTAAAACGTGTTTCCTCCTAAGGCAGACACGTCCTCAGCTATAAATATTTATTTATTTATTTATCTCAGCATAAAAACATGTCTCCTCCTGCAGCAAACCACATTAATACTTCAATTATTTTTATTTATTTATTTATTAAGCCTTAAAACGTGTTTCCTCCTGCAGCAGACATGTTAATATCTCAATTTATTTATTTATTTTTCTTAGCTTTAAAACCTGTTATATTTATTTATTTATTCATTTATTTATCTCAGCATAAAACCATGTCTCCTCCTGCAGCAAACCACATTGATATCTCAATTCGATTTATTTATTTCAGCATAAAAACTCGTCTTCTCCTGCAGAAGACACGCTTCTATTTAGTTTTTTTTTTTTTTTTTTTTAATTTAATTTAATTTTTTTTTTTTTTTTTTGTTTTAATTTATTTATTTATTTATTTATGTCAGAGTTCAAACATGTTGCCTCCGGCAGCAGACACGCGATAACATCAAATTTATATTTATTAATTCGTTAATTTCAGTGTTAACACCTCAATTATATTTATTTATTTCAGCAGTAAAACATTTTTCCTCCTGCAGCAGACACGTGCGAACACCTCAGTTATTTTTATTTATTTTCATTAATTTATTTTTATTAATTTACTTTGATACATTTCAGTGTTAAATCATGTTTCCTCCTGCAGCAGACACATCTGGACATGCATTCTGTACCAAATGAATGTTTTATGTTTGATTTTTGTTCACTAGTGAGGTAGGAGGAGGTAAATCATTTCCAGGACATTTTACTTTTGTCTTAATTTTCCATTTGTTCTTCATGACTGTAAAATCAGTCAATCATTTTCCAGATTTTCAAGGATGTTTTCACATTTTCCTCTTTATGTTCTCTGTGTTCTTATAACTATATTCTGTTTATTTACTGTTTAAGTAGCCCAAATTTATTTTTTAATTTTCATTCTTTTTTGTCACCATACTTCTGAGTGTTTATATTTTATGCCTTTTTTTTCTTTTACTTTATTATATTTTATGGCTAAGTGTGAATTTGTTACCACGTTCATTTTTACATTTGATTTTTGTTCACTAACGAGGCAGGAGGAAGCTAAATCATTTTCCAGGACGTGTGTGAACACTGCCATCCTAAATAAAAATACTAAAGACAGAAGAGTCCTCGTCCTCACCTCCTCCCTCAGCTCCTTCATCCTCTCCTCGAAGTCGTACTCCTTCTGCTTCTCCTCCATCTTCTTCTTGTTCACCTCAAACCTCTTCTTCACCTGGTCCAGGGACGAGCGCTCCACCCTCATGGACATGCCCAGGTTCCTCTGGTCTGTCACACACACACAGTCACTCACCATCCAATCACACGCTGCGCTGCACCACACTGCGCCATGCTGCGCTGCGCCACACTGCGCTGCACCACGCTGCGCTGCACCACCAGGAAGTTGATGGAGTCCTTCACCACGCAGTCGCACACGTTACAGTAGTACCTGTGGGAGCGGGAGAGGAGAGCCAATCAGAGCGAGTCTTACCTGTGCTCAGGTGTTTACTCTGATTACTGATCCATCTTTATAAAGGTCTCAGGGATCAGAGTTTCATCCTGCTCACTCTTGAGAGAGAGAGCTGAGGAGAAATGAGAGCCTGTCGCTTTAAGAAGGTGAGACAGAGGCCACCTGAGGAGCTGAGCACACAGGTGAGGCCGTGCTGGGCAGCAAAAGTAAGACGTGGATAGTTTTGGGGTTTTTATTAATTTTTGTATTTTTCTTCAGTTAATCTGAGAAGAAGAATTTCTCCCCCCAATTTATTTATTATTTTACAGAGAAGAAAAAACAGCTGATCCTGACACAGCCGGGGTTACAAACTTGATTTTATTCCTAAAAAAAGATTACATGGTTTCATGTTAACTGTCAGTCGGGCCATGTGGACTAAAAATAAAATCCCTGATTTTATTTCACAAAACTCAATTTTAATAATTTTTTTCCCCTCAAGGAAAAAAACCTCAGAGTGACACAAAAATATTAGAATCACGTTTTGTTTTTATTTTATATAAATAAATCATGAAACTCAGCAGAATGTCCCTCTAACAGTTACACTGGTATTTGTTTCATAAAATGTTAAAACTGTAGTTTGAATGGAGGCGGCTTTGTCTACATGGAAACTAAATTCTGTTTTAACTGAACATCAACATGAAACTCTGATTAAGATTTAAACTCATTTTAAAATAATACAAGCTTAAACATGTTTGTCGGGTTTCATCTCCCTGAAAACACCTCAGTATATCTTAAAAACTTAAATAATAATGATACATTTTATTTAGAAGCGCCTTTCAAAACACCCAAAGACACTGCACAGGATAAAACAACAATAAAATCAATCAAATCATCAAAAAACAAGACAAGTATAAAATCAGCAAAATACAACAGAACGTGATGGAGAAGTGGATGAGAGTGGGACATTCAAGGTAAGGATCAGAAATAAAGTTTCCAACAGAAACACCTGAAACGTCTCTAATCAAAGTTTATTCTGATGATTTCATCTTCAGCTGATGGTTTAATTATTTTAGAGGTTTTTAAGAAATTCTCCTAAAACTTAGTTTCATGGAAAAGAACAAAAATAAATGTATAACGATTTCCTCCCTATTTTTAAACTTTATTTTATTCCTCCTGACTCTTTTTTTTTCTAAGTCTACGTTCTTGCACTCATATGCCAAGTCAAATTCCTTGTAGGGGTGTCCCCATACAACGTTTTCACCTCCCATATATCAGCCTATTGTCATGTTTGAGTTCATACCTGTGAAACTGAAATCAAACATGTCTGAATAAAGCTCCGAGCCTCCTCAGTGAAGCCTCTGCATCAGGACTCAGATCAGAAAAGTGTTTCAGTGTGGACACACCGCCTCACAGAAACCACACAGTCTGACAAACACCAGAATAAACCCATCAGTGTGGGCCTGGCCTCGGCTGGAGACGAAGTCCTGAACCTGATCTTCACCACAGATTCATTTAAGTCTACGATTACCAACGAAGAAGGAGGAGGAGGAGTCTGTAGTCTGAAACACAGCTGTAACTTCATCTCCAGCTGTTTTAAGAACAGGAAACACAAACTGAGAGTCCGTCTGACTCTGTCACCGACACATCATCATCTGTCCTTTCTGCTTCTGTCAGAAAACTGCAGCGAGCCACAGAGTCACATGACCACGGCTGGATCACGCTCATGGATGTATTATAAGAACTGGATAGCGTGGCTCCGCCTTCCACCATGTAACGGATTTGAAGCCTAAATATCCCCCGTCAGGGCGCCGCCATTGTGCAGCCAGTAGAGAATCTGGACCATAATCCGGACGCAGCTGTCGTAAACAGTCGCAACACTCCACAGCATACGCCGTACACAATCATTGTGAAGCTGCCGTAAACCGCGGTTATTTTTAAACTCTAATAACTAATAAAAAAGAAGCTTTTCAGAAAAAAGAGGACTTGGAAAACATGCAGCCCAATAATACTTTCATATCACCACAGCATACAGATGGGAGAAATATTTCTACCAGGTGTATTAATTGTTTTAAGTTTCACTACGGCCCGTTCAGATGAATGGGGGAGACGGAGAGTTGACCTATACTGCAGCCAGTCACCAGGGGGAGCAGTTTTCGTTGAGGCTTCAATTTGAGCCCAGCGACATGACGTCCATGTTTTTTAGTCTATGATCACGCTAAAGTGATGGTGAAGAGTTCAGGGCTCCAGGGAGAGGGCATCAGTGTGAAGACGGGCTGTAAATCAACAGTGTCATGACGATACGATATTTGGCGATATCACAAAGTCTGTCATGATTTGATTTTGATCGGTTTCAAGGGCCTTGGATCGATTTAAGATGATGTTCTGTCCTCACTGAGCTCAATCAGCTACAATTCACCTACAATTCAAAAAGAAAAACAAAACAATTTGATAGTTTTATAGAGTTTATAGAGGATTATAACCATCTGTATGATCCAGTCATGTTTTAGATTAAACTGGTTTAATTCAGGTAAGGGGCTTTTTAGCCCCCGTAATTACTTTTTGGGTCTGAGTGTAACATTCTAATGTTTGCTTATTATATCAAGTAATGATGCCACATTAAAATACAAATTACTGAATTATTATTTTCATTTTGTTATTACTGACCTCCAACATGTGACCATGCTCTATCAAACTAAAAATGTTTTATTTAAAGGGACTGTGAGGAGTTTCTAAGTGATTACAAAAAAGTCTCACTTTTAGATATCTGCCTGATGGAAATACACACTTTAAGATGAGTTTTATAGCATCATAACATTTTGAGTTCTGAGTAGGAAACTGCAACTGGAACGTCCCTCAGAGTCTGAATTTCCTGCTGGGAACTCGGTGAAACCTCACCACCCCCGAGTTGACAATGGAAGATGGATGCCCCCAGTGTGAACAGTTATTTAGCTCCTGTAATAATCCATTTATTGTCACTTCTGACTGGGGTGTGTCGCTCTAGATCAGCTGTATACATAGTATTGTTAGACTTATATTTACAAAAATGCTGCCATAGTGATAATCACATTCTTCATGGGATATTTGTAAACAACAACACAGGGCGTGCTAACAACAGCTAACAATAGCCTGGTAGATCGGCATGTTTTTTTTAGACTTCAACTGGAACACTGATAAGTCTGAGATGATGTCACTCCCATTTCAGAGGTTACTGGAACGCAGCATTACGACAGTCGCTGCAAGTGCTCATGGGTAGCAGAGTCTTTTACGTTGCTGGTAATAGATTCTCCTCACAGCACCTTTAAATAAACATTTCTCATGTTCAAAATCAGAACTATTAAATTAACTCACACTGATGATTTAGTTTTGATGCCCATTAACCACAGTTTGTATGTCAGTGTGATCAGACTTTAACTGTTTAATGGTCGGTGTGGAGGAGGAATGACTGTAAGCTCTCGCTGTTTTACTTTATAACTTTATTAAATTTCATTAATCAGTGCACTACAAAATCAAATGATGAGATAACTCACTGCACTCGAGTGATAACGCTCTCCTGTTTGCATCCTCTGCTGTCAGGTCGACTGTATATTACCCAGATACAGCAGAGCTTTTTTCTGATTGGCTGATATGTCTAGCGCCCACCGAGTAACACCGCTGTAGGCAAACGTGCAGCA